>JAJKFI010000010.1:15882183-15910317 GCA_029204185.1 Lerista edwardsae
GCACTTCCTGCTTGATGATGTCACTTCCTGCCACAGCATCACTTCCACGTTAATTACATCTGGTGGGTCCTGACACGAGCTCCATTCTAAAAAGTGGTTCCTGGTCTAAAATGTTTGAATACCACTGACCTACACTATTAGGTACTTGAAATAGTCAAGCACTTCATCAGAACATTCCAAGATTTCACCCAGAATAAAAGCAAGCCATCTTTGCTTCAGCAGATTCTTTTCCCCCAGACCTCTCTGAACCTTAAACAGAACATCGGTCTTTGCATAGTTAACAAAATCCACAAGCCAACACTTCCTACTTCCAAGTGCTGCTGCGACTGTTAAAATAAATAAATAAGTGCTGGCAGCCCTTGAAGTTCCTTCGGTGCCCCAATGAGCTGCATTTCTGCAAGTGTCATGTGGAGGTCAGTGTTACTGCACTAATAAAAGAGCTATCATAAAAGAGCCCGTTTGCTTAAAATTCAGCGGATGTGGGACAAATGCAACTGTCAGCATTTGGGGGCCCTGAATAGCTGTAAAGGTTAAATATCAATTTGTTTTAAAACAGAAATCAAACTCTCTCTTCCAACTTAAACAGAGAATCTAATAGCTTCCAGCCCATTACCCCCACACTCCCAATAAAGACAGCAGACGGTTGTTGGAGTAGAAGAGGGCCACTTTATTGAATAACAAACATAGACTGGCAACAAGGACTGCCCAACAATAACATGGGAGGCAAGGGGGCGAAAGGAGGGGTGAATGTGACCCCACCCTCCTTCGCCCCTTTAGGTGCGGAGTGCTATCTCGGGGCGATAACCCTATCGGTCATCCCCCCGCTGTAACCTCATTGGGCGAACCAAACAACTCCGGTCAGTCCCAGCTCTTAAGCTGGCTGACCGTCCTAGTTGCCCCTTCAGGGACCAAGGCAGCTGGCACCTCCGTGCCAGTCAGTGGGCTTCTCCCGGCCTCTCCAAGAGTCGAGCGGGCCTCACTGGAGCTGCCGAGATCCCCCCATGACCTTGCTGCCCTGGCATGGACACCGTGAGCTGCCTGATGTTGCTTGCCCTTACCCCGCACCTTTCATGCCAGTGGCCAAGGTTGTCACTAAGTCCCAACCACCCGCTAGCCGGCCTTGTACCAGTCTGGGGTAGGCGAAAAAACTGCTCCTCCACAGCCAATCAGGGGAACAGCAAAAAAATTCCTACCCGGCCCTCGAAGAGCGACCAGCTAATCTCAGACTAGTAACTGGGAGGGCAGGCGGGTTTCGCCGTCCGGGATCACTCTGGCAAGGCAGCGTGAGAGACGCTCATGCTGCACACTTATCACCCTCCCGGTGGCCCCTTCCAGCCAATGGCTGCTTGCCACGGTCTGCTGGTCCCCTGGGAGGCGGGGCCAAGGGGACCGTTAGTGCGTGAAGGCACCAACGGCCATTACCCCCACACTCCCAATAAAGACAGCAGACGGTTGTTGGAGTAGAAGAGGGCCACTTTATTGAATAACAAACATAGACTGGCAACAAGGACTGCCCAACAATAACATGGGAGGCAAGGGGGCGAAAGGAGGGGGTGAATGTGACCCCACCCTCCTTCGCCCCTTTAGGTGCGGAGTGCTATCTCGGGGCGATAACCCTATCGGTCATCCCCCCGCTGTAACCTCATTGGGCGAACCAAACAACTCCGGTCAGTCCCAGCTCTTAAGCTGGCTGACCGTCCTAGTTGCCCCTTCAGGGACCAAGGCAGCTGGCACCTCCGTGCCAGTCAGTGGGCTTCTCCCGGCCTCTCCAAGAGTCGAGCGGGCCTCACTGGAGCTGCCGAGATCCCCCCATGACCTTGCTGCCCTGGCATGGACACCGTGAGCTGCCTGATGTTGCTTGCCCTTACCCCGCACCTTTCATGCCATTAGGGAGGACAACCTGGCGTTTGTCCTTCCTCCTCCCATCCCCAATACAAATGCACACAGCCCTTGTTGCAAGTCTCTGAGGAAGATGTCATTGCCGGACGGCGAAAGGTGTACCCCATCACCCCGATAAAGGGTCGGCATCAAATGTACTATGCCAGGGTGCCAGATGACAGCACCCCCCTGACACACTACCACCCTGCCCAGGTAATGATTGACTCTTTTGCGGGCAACGTCTATCCTGCGCACACTGCGGGCACTGTGCCAGACGCACCTAGGCAGCATGTTGGACCACAGGAAGTGCACACCCAGGAACCAACTTCTGAGTGTGGCGAAGTCCCTGCACGCCTGGTGATGCAGCGAGATCGTGGTTCGCTGCCCCAGGTCGTTTTCGCCAAGATGGATTAATATTACCTGAGGGGGTGGCCCACTGGATAGCAGCTCATGAAGGAATGGCAATAGCTGATCCCAGCGCATGCCTCTTTGCGCCGCCCAAGTGACGTGTGCCAGCGGACCCAAACCCAGCTGAGAACCGAAACTGGTGCAGAGGGCCCTTTTTCTAGCCCAAAAAACGATCGAGTGTCCGCAGATGACAACCCGGACAGGGCCTGGCCGGGATGGACCTGTCAGAACAAAGAACAAAATGAGAGTGCAATCGCCTCACGCACAGGCCGCCACAGGGGCCTAACAACCCCCCGCAGAGGGAGAGTGCAACCAGCACTAGACCAAACACAGCGCAGGTCGCCGCAGTGACCTGGAACCAACCGGGGCACACAGACCCCCCGAAAGGCCTAAGCCTCAGGCAAACCCCCGCAGGGGAGCCAAACACAGCGCAGGTCGCCGCAGTGACCTGGAACCAACCGGGGCACACAGACCCCCCGAAAGGCCTAAGCCTCAGGCAAACCCCCGCAGGGGAGCCAACTGCAGGTCTTCCCTGCTGCCACGTGGCGTACAACCAAGGCACTCTGGCCTTCCGACCCCCCCCCCCCCCAATGGTTCAACGAACGTAAAATGTAGGCACCGGATTTCCAACGGCCTGTTCTCTTAATAGGCGTGTCCAGAAGCCCCATGCGTGCCGCTATAGAGGCTGCCCCCATCCGAAAGGAGTGAAGCCCCAATGGGCCCTTCAGCCAACCCAGCCTATTGGTTGCTTTCTTAAGAACTGAACCGAATTGGTATAGTGTGTGTGTGGGGGGGGGGGAGTTGCGTCCAAGTGCCTAAACAGCGGCCCAACTTCTGATGGGGCTTCGCTTAAAAACTGTTCCATGGCCAGGACCGGGCACAAGGTGGTATCCTGGGCTCTGTGCAATCTCACCCATTGTCCAGCACCCTTCTGATCCATCTTAGACTTATATATAAGAAGGCTAATGGCATCAGGGCAAGTCTGTGGTCACCCTGTTGCAGGGCCCTGTCCCCGACATTTTTAGACTTGGCCAGTATCTGAGAAGGTCAGAAGGCTCCAAAAAGGAACACTACACAAACTGCCCTGAATAAGCAAAATTCAAACTGGGAGGAGGAAAGGGATTGAAACTCCCCAACTAGGGCAACCAACATGGCCATTGTAATAGGGCGTCGTGTGTCACGTGAAACAGGTGACTCCCTCCGAAACCCCTCTAACATACGGTGGACCCTGAAGTCAAATGCCGTGTCCTTTAACCCAAGGCATTTGGATTGAAAAGATAGCGCAGCCAGGAAGACAGCCACTGATTTCGCAGCTAGCTGCCTGTCCCTAATATCCAAGAGGAATCTCATTATATGATCCACCGGGATGGGCCAGATGTCACCTAGCCCTGTTTTTTCGTGAAAGGAGTGAAATGTTATAAGCTTACTAGTATAGCTGGCCCTTGAAGATGGTGCTAGGGACGCCCACATGGCCCCTCGGGCTCTGAGGAGCCAAGGTTCCAAACCCACGGTGGCAGGGGCTCAGGATCCACCGACGCCTCTGGAGCCAATTGCCGGAAATGCTCTTCCTTCAGGCGAGAAAGAGCGTCGGCGATGTTGTTCTGTATCCCAGGGTCATGTCTTGCCACAAACTGTGTGTTGTTACACAGGCATAGGAGAAACAAAGGCTCTCACGAGAGACATGACCCTGGGAGACTTTGATGTTTGATGATTCACGATGTGAACAACTGCTAAGTTGTCACACCAGAATCGAACGGAGGCGTCGCGGAAATCCCGAGCCCAGATGAAGACAGCCAGCACAATAGGGAAAGGTTCCAGGAAGGTAAGGTCCCTGGTCATGCCAGCTTCATGCCAACTGCTCGGCCACAGAGCGGCACACCATTTTCCCCTAAAATACAAACTGAACCCTAAGCCCCCAGCTGTGTCAGAGCTGACCTGCATTTCTGCTTCAATTAGTTGCAGGTCCCTCCAAAAAGAAATCCCGTTAAAATGCTCAAGGAACCGGAGCCACATATCCAGGTCCTTGTGCATGTCTGCGGAAATCCTGATCCTGTGGGAGGGCCGGCTGACCCTACCCAGTGCTATCACCCGGCAGGCGAAGTTGAGGTGCCCCACCAGGGATTGCAGGTCATGCAGTGAGATCTTACGCGCTGAGCCTGCAGCTTTTATCAAAGCCATTGCCTTGTTGATTTTTTCCGCGGGGAGATAGCTTTGCTGAGCCTGGGAATCAAGCTCTGCCCCTAGGAAGGTCAGACACGTGGCTAGGCCTTCAGTTTTTTCCATGGGCCAGTGGAACTCCCAGCTCCATGCAAAGCTCGGTAAAGTTTTGCAGGAGGCACTCACAGATGCCACTACCCGGAGGGCCAGCAAACAGGAAGTCATCCCAGTAGTGAGGTTCTCTGCGGATGAGGGGGATGACGGGGGGTGCCGGGACCCTAAGCCCCCGCAAGACCTTGCACTAGCTGCCTGGCTGCTTCTTTGTCCGGGTAGTGCCTGAGTGCGCGAGCCAAAGCACCGATCCTTACCGGTGTTGGCCCCTTACTGCAGTGGGGCGGGAGGCTGCTGTTGTCCTCCTCCCCTCTTGCCGCCTTGACCTGGGGGCCGGGCTCCTTGTTTGTTACCAACTTTGGGGCAGACAGACTGCATGTCTACCCCCACGGAGACCACAGAGATGGGCCAATGAACAGCGGGTTCTTGAGCATTTTCCTGCTGAATTAAATTCAAAGCAGGTACGCAGGAATTGGACCCACTGAGCACCAGCCGGTGCCTTGTTCTGCTCCGCCCTGACACGGCAAATGCCCACTGTCAGAGCAGTTGCCGAAGACTACCTTGCTGGCACGACCAGCTGAAACAAAAGTTCCCACTGTAGGGTCCTCCAATCCAAGGAGGGAAGCCCACAATCTGAAATGCTGGTCATAGGCTTCCTAAGCCGTGCCAGCGTAATCTCTAAATGTCCAAATATTTAAATATGGTCAATGTCCAAATATTTAAATAGTGCCGTGGCCTTTGTGGGGTACATCTGAATGATGACAGATGCATAGATGCATCATAGATGCATTAACCAATTGGCCCATGTCAATTTTACGCTTCCTAATTGTTTCTTTAAGAACATGAGAACATAAGAAGAGCCCTGCTGGATCAGGCCAAAGGCCCATCTAGTCCAGCTTCATGTATCTCACAGCGGCCCACCATGTGCCCCAGGGAGGCATGAGACAACAAGATGCTTGCATCCTGTTGCCACTCTCCCGGACTGCTTGACCGCACTTTGGGGTTGGTTCTGGTTCCATTTGGAGGAGGCCAAATATGTTGATAAATTTGCCCCTCCAAATTTTTTCTTTCACTGAGAGGGCCAAGTGGCCCCCCCAATGGAAGAGCTATGTCCCCATAAGTTAGTCTGGGGTACTTATTGGACTCGGTAACCCAACCCCCGGTTGGCTGTGCATTTTGTGTTGGACCCAAGAAGAAACCCAATGGGGGGGGAACATATGCTCCCACCGATTGCTGGGGCATTTGAATTCCCCCAATACCACCCACGAAGGGGGACATGCTATGTATCGGGAGGTTCCATCCCCCTCAACCAATCAGTTGTGGCATGCCTTGAACGGCACTGCCACTTTTAGGGTTGGCACTGCCACATGATTATTGTTCCTGTGGGTTTTCAATGTCTCCCCTGTCCTCAGTGTTTGTCCCCCACACTGTATTGGGTGTGTCATGTGATGCAGTAAATACTGCGCCTGATTCCATGGTGAGTCAGCTGCTCGTGCTCTCAAGTGGCGTCAGGGGCTCAGCCTGGTCCTGGCGTGCATCCTATGAAGCAGGTGAAGAAAGAGAGCAGGCGTGTTGCCAGCGCTTCTGGTCGGAGCAGTCCTTTTGGATGAAAGATATTCCATTAAACACGCCCCTTTACCTGGTCGCAATGCCCTCTGCCCAATTTGTTGCTCATGAGAAGGGTTTCCCCCCTTATTTCGACCAGCCCTTCTCAAGGCTTTAGCTTTGCGCCTGGATTCCAAGCGGTCAAGCACAGCCCATAATGCCCCTGCATCCTCTTCCCCCCCCCAGAAGATGATGAGGTGATTTCAGGCCTGGGAGAATTCCAGTTCTGGGGTTTCTTGCCCTTTTTCTGCTGCTTTTTTCCAACCATTTTGCAAAATGCTGCCCTCTGCAAGTCTTGTTAAGCATAATCCTCCTTTCAGGCAAACAAGTGCAACAATGTTAGCAGCTCTGCTGCCCTCTGCTAGGTCTTAGTAGCAACCCAAACTTGCAAAATGAGTGTGTGGAGGGCGGGGGAAAATTGAAACAAAATAACACTGGTTCTGGGGTTTCCCGCCCTTTTTCTGCTGCTTTTTTTTTTTTTCAACCATTTTGCAAAATGCTGTCCTCTGGTGGTCTTGTTAAGTATAATCCTCCTTTCAGGCCAGCGAGTGCAACTATGTTAGCAGCTCTCCTGCACTCTGCTAGGTCTCCGTATCAACCTAAGCTTGCAAAGTAAGTGGAAGGCGGGAAAAACCACAGACTAGCAGCCCAAGCCTGCAAAATGAGTGAGAGGGGTAAGGGAAAGGCACAGGCAAGCAAGCCCCAGCCTGCAAATTGAGTGAGTGGAAAGAGGGAAGACACGGGCTAGCAACCCGAAACTTGCAATGAATAAATGGGAGGAGGGAAACCCTGGCTGTTAGCTGACAGCCAAGCACAATAGCAATGCCTCTATGCCATACACAGGGCATCCCCACAAGCCCACCGATCCTCCCGCAATTCCCCGCAAATCCCCCAGTGATACAAGCCTGACGGAGGGTAGGCATTTCAAAAAACGTGCTGCCAGCAATGTCGCTTGACCCGTCCTGCATTCCTGAAGCGATGGGGGGTGGGGGTCAAAGTCAGTGAGTGTTGGAGGGGAAGGCCAGACGCGCAGCAATTTCAAGGGAGCTCCTTTCTGCAGCATCTGAATCCTTCGCCGTCCGGGATCACTCTGGCAAGGCAGCGTGAGAGACGCTCATGCTGCACACTTACCACCCTCCCGGTGGCCCCTTCCAGCCAATGGCTGCTTGCCACGGTCTGCTGGTCCCCTGGGAGGCGGGGCCAAGGGGACCGTTAGTGCGTGAAGGCACCAACGGCCATTATTGCTAGTACAAGGGCATAAGACACTGGCTTTAAAGTTTGACACTCATAAAGCAGAGAGAACACGTTAATTCAATGCAGATTAGATTCTGAAAGTGTCTGAAAAGGAAACTGAAAGTTAGAAGGCATTAGGGCAAGGTTTCTCAAACTGTGTTTCTCAAACTTGACAAGTGGGTTGTGGAAAACGGGGAACAGCCATCTTGGAAGCTGAAGACCTGACTCTTGCTACATTTCTTTTGTGACTGTTCACAGTTTGAATGTGCAAGTGAAGGTTTGTTTTTAGTTCACTGCTTGTCCATAATATTTTGTCCTAGTCTTGCTTTCTGTCAGAGACATTTCATGGTTGTGCAGTGGCTACAGTCCAAGAATGTCAGTTTGCATTCCAGGAGTGTCATTTTATTAAGGGTGCGATCCTAACCTGGAGTTAGGCTGGCACAGTGAGGCCAGCAAAGTTTGGCCAGCACAAGGGGCCACCATAAAGCATGTTTGGACTACTCTCTGAGTCAGGGGGGATGGCGCATGTCTGTGTGCTGTCCTCTCTGATTCTGAGAGTGATCCAATCATACTTTATGGTGTCCCTTGTGCCAGCCAAACTTTGCTGGCCTAACGGTGCTGGCCTAACTCCAGATTAGGATTGCTCCCTAAGTGCCTGAATGAATGGAGAGAACATCGGCCTTCCTAAAACAAGTTGTAGGATCCCGTGAAGCAGCTATAAGTGTCTCCATCCTATAGGCAATCCTAACCAATGTAGCTGTGCCAATGGGCATGTGCTGCATCCTGCAGTGGAATAGTAGTCCTAGAGGCCTCCTCAAAGTAAGGAAAGTTTTTCTTTTTACCTTGGAGCTGCATTGCCCTTACTCTGGTGCTGGAAAGTTGCTTCAGATTGCGCCCTGAGTTCTGTGTATGTTCTTTTAACCAAGTTGACTGCCAATAAAGTTTCTACTGATTGACTGATCGACTATGAACCTACTTGTATGTCAAGTGATTAGTATGATTCTGTCATTCCCCACCCCAATATTAAATGATGATAAAGAAGCTCCTATTGCTAATTGCAACATTTCGCCAAAAATTATGTATGTGAGCATTTTGCCCAATGTAAGCCTCCTTTTTAAATAGCTTTTTGAATGCTTACCCCTTTCTCAGTACCATATCATGGAGTTTTTTTTTCCTTTCTGCTTTTATTTCAGAGACAATGAAAAGCATTCCAGCAGCTTTCCATGCATTAGCAGGTATTTTAATGATTCTACTGTGTCATGAGATTAAGAACACATTTCTAACAATCTTCAGTAAATTACTGTGTCACAATTATGTTTTTATTCTTAAAGTTTGGTCTATTGCTGTTGTTAAGAATCAGGCTTTTTTTCCTAAATGACTGTATAGCTTATAAAATATAGAACTTTGTAAAGTTCTCATCCACACCTGCATTTCTTCAGATTCAGACTACTTTTCATTAGTGTCAGTACTGGGCCAAAGAGACATCTAAGTCAATGTTTCTCAAACTGTGGGTTATGACTAGTGGTGAAATTCAGCCACTTCTCACCAGTTCTGCAGAACCGGTTGCTAATTTATTGATATACAAAAAGTAGTGCTGTAGTAAGAAGCAGTACAAAGAAAGGAGGACATAGAACCGGTTGTTAATTTATTTGAATCCCACCACTGGTTATGACCCAATTTGTGGTGGGTTCTGCAGAGTCACCAATGAAAACCCAGATGATGGCAAGATTGGATAACTTATTGCCACAAAAATCAGAGGCTGCTAACTGGCCTGCAAAGAGCTGAGCTCCTGAAGTTTACAAAGAGCTGAGCCGAGCTCCTGCAGTTTGCAAGCTTGTGTAACTATAGGGAGAATAACTCGCTTATGTAACTATATCTATGTCTTGTGACGCCTTTTAGAAGATACAGTAGATGTGAGGGTTTAGCTGAATGTAAAGTGAAATGAAGAACAGCAACTGTGAGATTTGTATATGGCTGAAGAAAAGCAGGCCAAACCTGCTTCATGTCAGAGCCGCATGTGACAAATTTCACATGTGTAGGAGCTGCAACAGAGCTACATGAGATCCACAATATTTAAGAAGCATTTACATTCCTAAATATATTTGCATACCATGAGCATAAAACATGTATTTCAATCCAGCAGACACAACAATTCAGACACTCAGCAGACACTCAGGGCGCAATCCTAAGCAGCGCAGGACTGGTGAAAACAATCCAATCTCTCCAGGCTGCATGGAGGCTGTTTAAAACAACCATAGTAGAGGCCCAGTGGGAATGTATACCACATAGAAAGAAGGGCTTGATTAGGTCTAGGAGAGTGCCTCCATGGCTAGAGAAGCTGTAAAAGGCAAGGAAGCTTCCTTCCATAAATGGAAGTCTTGCCCCAGTGAGGAGAATAAAAAAGAACACACATTCTGGCAAAGGAAATGTAAGAAGCTGATCTGGGAGGCCAAGAAAGTATTTGAGGAACGTATGGCCAACAACATAAAGGAATAATAAAAGCTTCCTCAAATATGCTAGAAGCAGGAAACCTGCCAGAGAGGTGGTTGGCCCTCTGGATGGGGAGGGAGGAAAGGGGGAAATAAAGGGGGACTTGGAGATTGCAGAGAAATTAAATGAGTTCTTTGCATCTGTCTTCACGGCAGAAGACATCGGACAGGACCGCTGCCCGAATGGCCCCTCCTGACTAAGGAATTAAGTCAGGTGGAGGTTAAAAAAGAAGAGGTTTAGACCTGATCGACAAAGTAAAGGTCAATAAGTTACCGGGCACAGATGGCCTCCACCCAAGGGTTATTAAGGAACTAAAAACGAAATTGCCGATCTCTTAACTAAGTATGCAACTTGTCACTTAAAACTGCCTCAGTGCCAGAGGATTGGAGGATAGCGAATGTCATGCCAATCTTTAAAAAAGGAGGAGAGGGGAACCAGGAAACTACAGGCCGGTCAACATAACGTCTGTTCCGGGTAAGGTGGTAGAAAGCCTCATCAAAGATAAAATCTTAAAGCACGTAGAAGAACTAGTACTGCTGAAGGGAAGTCAGCATGGCTTCTGTAAGGGTAAGTCTTGCCTCACAAACCTTTTAGAATTCTTTGAAAAGGTCAACAGGCACGTGGATGCTGGTGAACCTGTGGATATTATATATCTGGATTTACAGAAGGTGTTTGACACGGTCCCTCACCAAAGGCTACTGGTTGAACTTCACAGTCAGGGAATAAGAGGGCAAGTTCTCTTATGGATTAAAAATTGGTTGGGGAGCAGAAAGCAAAGAGTGGGTGTCAATGGACAATTTTCATAAAGGCGAGAGGTGAAAAACGGAGTGCCCCAAGGATCCATCTTGGGGCCGGTGCTTTTCAACTTGTTCATAAATGACCTGGAGACAGGCATAAGCAGCGAGGCGGCCAAGTTTGTGGATGACACAAAACTTTTCCGGGTGGTGAAAACCAGAAGGGATTGTGAAGAGCTCCAGAGGGATCTCTCCAAACTGGAATGGGCAGCCAAATGGCAGATAGGTTTCAATGTAGACAAGTGTAAAGTGATGCACATTGGGGCAAAAAAAAACCAAAAAAAACCTTCAACTATAAGCTAATGGGTTCTGAGCTTTCGGTGACAGATCAGGAGAGAGATCTTGGAGTGCTAGTAGACAACTCAATGAAAGTGTCGACCCAATGTGTGTCAGTGGTAAAGAAGGCCAATTCCATGCTTGGGATATTAAAAAAGGGGTTGAGAATAAAACAGCCAATATTATAATGCCATTGTACAAATTGATGGTAAGGCCACATCTAGAGTATTGTGTACAGTTCTGGTCACCACACCTTAAAAGAGATATAGGGGAACTAGAGAAGGTGTGAAGAGAGCGACCAAAATGATGACAGGGCTGGGGCACCTCCCATATGAGGAAAGGCTACAGCATTTGGGGCTCTTCAGCCTAGGAAAAAAGCGCAAGAGGGAGGACTTGGTTGAGACATACAAAATTATGCACGGGGTGGATAAAATGGATAGAGGGAGGTTCTTTTCCCTCTCACACAATACCAGAACCAGGGGAAATCCACTAAAATTGAGTGTTGGGAGAGTGAGAACAGATAAAAGGAAATACTGTTTTACCCAGCAGGTAATTAATCTGTGGCACTCCTTGCCACAGGAGGTGGTGATGGCATCTGGCCTATATGCTTTTAAAAAGGGGCTGGACAGATTTCTGGAGGAAAAGTCCATCGCAGGCTACAGGCCATGATGGTTAGTGCAACGTCCTTATTTTAGAGGTAGGCTACCTCGGAGTGCCAGATGCAGGGGAGTGGCAACAAGATGCATGTGTCTTGTGTATTCCCTGAGGCATCTGGTGGGCCACTGTGAGATTCAGGAAGCTGGACTAGATGGGCCTTTGGCCTGATCCAGTGGGTCTCTTCTTATGGACTTATGCTGGCCTAACTCCAGTTTAGGATTGTGCTCTTAGTTTTTCACCAGAAAATCTGCAGTCATTTGCAAAGTAGCCTTTCCTATTCTACTGAGTCAAACTTACTAGTGCACTTCTTTCATGCAGTTAAATCAGCACCACAGGAATAATTCAGGAATTAGATCTTCCCAGCCTTCAAGTAAAATTAATCAGAAATCACGAGAATGGACTCGCCTACTGTGGATCTTGGTGACTTTTGCAGAGTTGAGTACATTAGTTCTGTTTTGCATACTCATCAGTTTTGCCTCGCATGCTCACACTAATTGGGTCCATAAGAGATGTCTAGTCTAGGAGGATTTTCATAGTCTTTTCTCTACAAGCTAGTTAGTTGTCATGCAGAAGATGTGCACATTTTTCAGTTGAGAACCAGCCTTCGTGGGCCCACATTGTATTACTTGTACCATGCACTGTATTTCAACAATGATCTTTCTGATATCAGCTATTACTGTCATTTTGGATTTTCTCATATTACAGTAGTACTGTTTTATTAGGTATGGCAATAATTCAGGGCCCAATCCTATCCAGCGTTCCAGCACCAGTGTAGTTGCAATGCATCCTCAAGGTAGGGGGAGAAATGTTCCTCTACCTTCAAGAGGTCTCCCTGACTGCACCCCAACTACAGGATGTGGTACACACCCCATTGGCATGGCTACATCAGTGTAGGAAAGTTGGATAGGATTGGGCTCTTAATTCTGTAGAAAGGGAGCCTAATATAATGTCTTAGCTGGTGTAACATGATGAGGATAATACCATGATAATAGATGATAATGGTCTTCTCAGGATGAGCAGCAGCACCAAGCCTGGACCTGATGTCATCCCACATGAAGTACAGCCCACATAAATATGTGGTGGTAACATAACATCACCACCAACTGCTCTTGGGGAGGTGGGGCAATTTCAGGACAGTCGGACCTAGGGATGGGCAGATGGACCACACTTTCCTTGCGACTCCTTGGTATGGAATATTCCACACCACAGCATCAGCTACAGAGCACAGTAGTAGTTGTGGGTCTGCTACTTGCCAACCCAGAGCAGAACTCCCCAAGTGCATGACCCAGTTTGGCAGAACTGATGAAATGGAGCTGGTGTTCCTCACCACACCCTCATCTGGCATACAACAGAAGAGGGAGATTGCAGACAACAAGGAATGATGGGAGGGAAAGCAATTTATGGGAGGGAAACCAAGGAACATGGTGAAATATTTCTGGGGGGAAAAAGCATATTCACTAAGGGCATAGTCCTGAAGGCACCCTTGGGCCAATGCCAGCAGCTTGCGTCAGCCCAATGCCACCAGCGTTGACGCGAGGGTGCCAACCTGCACCCTTGTATCAGTGCTGTTGCAATTGGGCCGAAGCTAGCAGCAGCGGCAACCCAAGGGTGCTGGCCCAAGACTGCACTACGCCATTCATGTGCCATCTGAACCTGGCTGGCACAAGGGTGATTCTAAGCGGAGGGAGGGAGGGAGGGAGGAACTGGGCAGGAGATGGGCAGGCCAGGAGGCATGCTGGCCTGGGGAGGCAGGTGGAGTTGGCCTGCAGCCATTAGGCCATATTCAAGCCTCAGTCCCCAGGCCATGCGACCCCGATTCGGGCTGCACGGCATCCTTGGCTCTGCACAGGCTAAATAGCAGGCGCAGATCCGAGGAGCACATGGAGGAGTCTGGAGCCTACCCTGGGGCAAGGGTGCAAACCAGCAGTGTTATGCTGCCAGAACGCTGGGCGGGACATCCGGGTGATTGACAGCCCGCCCGTTGCGTTCTGCAGCGTTACGCCATTTGCGTAACATACGCAAGCGGCTTAATTGGTTACGCAAACGGCGTAACACTTCGGAACGCGACGGGCGGGCTGTCGATCACCCGGATGTCCCGCCCAGCGTTCCGGCAGCATAACACCGCTGGTGCAAACATGCCCTTACCCCGGGGAGGCTCCTGAGCACTCCCAATTTAGCACCAATTGAGCACTCCTGGATACAGTGCAGCCCCCTGACCTTACTATTCCAGCGCAAGTTACAACTGTGGAGTCAATAATGAGCTGAACCACTCTAGAAAGCTACCAATACCTTCTAGGACTTCAATGGCCATCTAGTAATTAGTCCGCAACGTTCTGATCTAGGACTCTTGTCGCCTGTTTTCATTTTCACCTGCGCCGCTTCTGCCACCCCCTCACAGCCATTTTCCTCTTCCATAATTCTCTCAGCCACTCAAATTTAATGAACAAATCCCGAAAATTTGTAATTACTAATGCATGAGAGCAATTAGAGGAGTTATTTTAATAAATTATGAGAATCATTTTTAATGAAAATAGCCCAGAAGTGATAATTACGTAGAATATCAGAAATGCTGTAATTTTTCACACGACAATTAGTTAGTCATTCTAAAGCATACAAGCTGTTCAAAAAGAGTTCATCTTCTCATGAAACATTGGAGTGTGTGACAATTAGGCTGCATTGAAGAAAATGCTCCTGTAATCTGTGGGCCTTAAACTGCAAAACATCGAGCATTGTTTTCCAGCTGTTCGTTGCAGTTAACAGCTTTCTGATTTTTCTAGATACTACATCTTTTATCAGGATAGCTAGAGTATGTTCTATTCCAAAGGTTCCCAAAGCATATACTGCAATGCTTTAGAGCAATGTTATCCAAACTGTGGGTAGGGACCCACTTGGTGGGTCATGACCTGATATCAGGTGGGTCATGGAAAGCTTGGAGCAGCCATCTTGGAAGCTGCAGACCTTACTCTTGCAATATTTTTTTTTGTGAGTGTTAACACTTTGAATTTTCAAGTGAAGGCTTTTTAAAAATTTTGTTTTTAGTTCAGTGCGTTTTCATATTTTTGTCCTAATTTTGCTTTCCGTCAAAGATGTTTCATGGTTGTGTATTTGCCTCAGTCCAAGAATGCCAGTCTGCATTCTAGGAATGTCATTTGATCACGTCACACTGACAGTACTTTCTGCTTGATGATGGCACTTCCAGTTTAATGACATCACTTCCGGCAGATCCCAACATGAGTGCCATTCTAAAAAGTGTGTCCTGGGTTAAAAGGTTTGAGAACCTTTTGAGTTCTGGGTTAAAAGGTTTGAGAACCTGGGTTAAAAGGTTTGAGAATGCCTTAGGGCATTGTGGCACACTCACAGGGGTGCAGCAGGATGTCTCCAGTGGCCCCACCTACCTGTTCCTCAGGCGCCACTATCTTGGATCTCATGAAATTTTGTGAGATTTTGACACTGCCATCTTGGGGCTCATGAGATTTATCAAGATCCAAGATGGCCACATCCACTTGAACTGGGAAGCTGTGGGGATATCATGACCCAGGTACATTTGGGAACCACTGACCTATTCTGACCACATACGTCTTGGACAGTGATTTGTAAGACTGGAATTAGCTATGACTCTCGTATCTAGTATTCTAGGAGCGCAATCCTAACCTGGAGATAGGCTGGCACAGTTAGGCCAGCTAGGTTTGGCCGGTACAAATGACATCATAAAGTATGTTTGGACCACTCTCTGAGTCAGCAAGGCCAGCATACAGATGTGTGCCATCCTCCCTGACTCCAAGAGTGGTCCAAACATGCTTTACAGAGGCCCTTATTAAATCACCAATCTTTATTTGGTGATTTGGACCACGCTTGGACCATACTTTACAGTGTCCCTTGTGCCAGCCAAACTTTGCTGGCCTAACTGTGCCAGCCTAACTGCAGGTTAAGACAAGTTTTCAAGGTGTGGCACCTGGGGCAATGTACCCCCTGCCCTGCTTAGCTACACCACTGCTGACATGCCATCATTGTATCTCTTTTGGGATACACCAGCAATTTTGGGAGACGAGAAGAACCTCTACCTTGTATGGATTTAATTTCAATTTATTAGACCACATACAGTCCATCATCACCCTCTGAGATCAGTCCAGGGAATCTCCGTCCTCCCATTTGGGGGGTTGCAAAGAGATCTAATGCTGAGTGTCGTCAGCATTTACTTGCAGACTGTTGTATTTCCACCTACCTTTTCAAATTGCCATTGTGATTTGGGTTTTATTCATACAGGATTAACCTGATTTACATGTGCTCTTTCTGTATATATACTTCAGCGGAGATTAAATCTCATTTTTATTCTGCTCTGCTTTGCCGACATGTGTTGAAATTAGCAACTCCCTCTGCATTGAGGAAGACAGTATGAAGGATGCTATCCATATGCCGCACAACTATTTCAGCTCAGGAGGACAAAGCAGTTCAACTCTGTTCCAGAACTGCCCATGCATTATTTGCAAACATTTGCTGGGAAACCTCAATAGACCACAGATAGATCTTCCTGCAGCAGTAATATAATGCTGTTTGTCAAACTCTCTGTCCAGAAGAATTGTTTCAGCATCAATCCAGCAAAGATTCCATAGAATCCCACACTTATCTCTATAATACAATATGGATCATAGCAGTTTGGAGTGAATTTCTATCTCTCTAGGATTATATAACTTATACAAGTGGGACCTCAGTATCCACAGGAGTTTGGTTCTGGGACTCCTCACTGATACAAAAAAACCCATGTTAAATAAAAGCAGTTAAAAAAAATTTAAAAAATCAGTCAGAACTGCTATTTTGCAGCTCACTCTGAGAAAAGCGACCAGCCCTTGCTTGCTGAAGAGTGGAATGCAAAAGTGATTAATCATGCTTATTGTTCAGTGAGCCAGGGTGAAGGGAGGGGTCACTTTTCTTGGAGTGAGCAGTTCTAATTGTCTGACTCCACAGAAAAGTAGTTTTTAGGGTAGGAATGATAAAGGAACACATTTTCCCCCTTCTCCATATAATAGATTGGCAAGATTATTCTTAACTGCAGTAGCCATCAATGTTGAGTCTAATCCATGGAACAAAAATCAGTGTATAAACAGGCTAGACTTGTATTCTAATCCCACAAAATAAAGCAGCAATGATGATATGAAATCATCCTAATTAACCTGCCGAATAAACTCAGCCTCCAGTTTCTTCCGTGTTGCTCTCCTTTAACATTTAATTGAATTTAAAAAACAAGGGGAGTGCATCTCTTCGGTGGGTTGACAATATCTATAAATGAAATCAGTGGGAGTTGATTTCTTTCCCATATGCATGTGCAAGTTATTAAAGCAAAAGCAAAACCTTTGTCTAACGAGTTCACTCCCTTTTACCGAACATGCTGTTATTGTATTTCAGTACTGTGCTATAAGTAGCCAGCATTGCTGCCAGAAACATTTTTTTTCAGTGAATTATTGCTTGACACATTTAACTACATGTAACATGACTCAGACCAGTCTCAGGGCATTTTGCTTGGACTGATGCCAAGAAAGCATCAGGTCTCACAGGTCTAAGGGGAAAAAAAACACATACCCTGGTTTGGGTTACTTGGGCAGCCCAATCCTGAGCTGCTTGGCTGCCGTAGGCACAGAGGCCTATGCATGTGTTGATTGACAATTAGGGCAATCAAGGAGCCCCATGCCTCTCTCTCTGCAGGGTGCAGACTTACAGAGATTCCTATTGTGAGCTGGGGATGGTCCACCAAGGGCAATCAAGCCACAAGAGGAAGGCAATCAATGCAATCAAGTCCCAGGAGTCCTTATGGAGGAAAAAGTCCATCGAAAGGCATGATGGGTCTATTCAACCTCTTGGTTCTAGAAGTAGGCTAGCTCAGAATGCCAGATGCAAGGGGGTGGCAACAGGATGCAGGCAACCTATTGTCTTGTGGGCTCCCTGAGGCATCTTGTGGGCCACAGTGAGATCCAGGAAGCTGGACTAGAAGGGGCATTTTAGTCTTTTTTATTTTTAAGTTGGAGCTCTCAAAATTATCTCTAGGTCTCCTTCTCAGACAGACTCTCTTAACCATCACAGCGAGTGTACAAACTGTTGGCTACTCAGTTTTTGGAGCAGGTGTCTGTGCAATTGGCCCTTGCAATAGGTTTCCTTCCATGTGCAAACGTTTCATGATTTACAGCACAATCCTAACCTGGAGTTAGGTAGGCATAGTTAGGCCAGCAAACTTTGACTGGCCCAAAGGTCACCCTAAAGTATGTTTGGACCACTCTTGGAGTCGGAGAGGCCATCACACAAATGTGCACCATCCTTCCTGATTCCTAGAGTGATTCAAATGTGCTTTATGGTGGCCCTGGTGCCAGCTAAACTTGGCTGGCCTAACTGTGCCAGTTGAACTCCAGGTTAGGATTGCACGCTTAGAAGACCATGCCCAGTAACAATCTCTACAGATAAAGTGCAAATGAACTTAAAAAAAAAACCCCTCAGCTTCCTTAATTAGATGGAGCATATTATTTATTCATAGATATTGATTTAAGATTATTTCTTCGCCTTACAAACCTTGCCATCCAATAAACAGAGGGCTAACCACTTTCTCCATGTGGTTCATTATAGCTAATTGCTTGCTCACTTGAGGCTTCACACCTTAAGACCATTTATACTGTAATACTATCATAGTTCCTCCTTACTTCTATGTGGATGCAAATATCTGACACATGGGGGTATGTATATGTGTGTGTCAAAGTGGATTTGCACTTCTCTCAGAATCAGAGAGGTCGGCACATGAACATATGTCATCCTCCCAGGCTGCAATACTATACACACTTTCCTGGAAGTAAGCCCCATTGAACACAATGGTACTTACTTCTGAGTAGACATGCATAGGATTGTGCTATCAGAGAGAGGTCCAAATGTGTTTTATGGTGCATTTACGACACTCCTGGGCCAGCACAAATCCCTTGTGTTGGCCTCACTCCAAGTTAGGATTGTGCCCTTAGTCATAGTGACAATTTTGTCTACCTATCATTCTGATGATATTCTGTTGCCTTAGGGAGACACTAGACACTAATAGAGTCAGATTATTTCTCCCATGATTTAAGGTAAGTTTCCACTTTCTATGATTGGCAGTCATCACTGACTTATAGGATAAAGAAAAATTACCCAGTTGACACAAGCAGTACCCTCTTCCTGTAGTTACAGGTCAGTTAGCTCCATCTTCTCTTTGTTGCTGGGTGTGATTAAAGGCAGGAATGATGACTAGAATGGAAACACCTCATCCACTGATCTGACTCTTGTTTACTAAGGATGCCATGAAGTCCATGGTGGATCCCTTGCCCTTGGCCCCCGCACTCTGGGTGCTAGTTTGGGGGGTTTGCCTGGACTGACCATTTTTCATACTTTGGACAGCCGCTCGGATGTTTGATAGAGACAGTTTAATCTGGTGAGGGTCTTTACATTCATGGGATCCTGTTGCCCCATAGGCCCCTCACTTCCCTCCCTCTCAACAAGAGTAGTGCTGATGTCAACTTCACCCCTTCAATGGGGTGGCTCTCTCTCCCCGTAGGTGGCCCCGGGACTGTTCTGGCTAGTGCCTGGGGGCCTTGGCTTGCTTGCTACCCAGGGGGTGGCCTGGCTTGTCTGTATGGTCTTGGAGATAGAGCACCTGGTGACTTCTTATTCCCCAGGGCCAAGTTTGCAGATCGTTGCCCTTAGCTCTGCTTCTCCATTCCTTGCACCACTCCTTCATGTCCCTAACATTCATGAACCCTCCATTTTAGATTTAGAGCTGTACGGAGACAGGGATGACAGGCGGGCCAAACTCCACTTGCCTCTGCGCCGCCTCCCCGCTCCACTGGTGCAGCACTGGAGACACTTGCCCCCCCCCCCACGCACAGCAAAGGTAAGACCGCAACTGCGTGACACACACTTTGGGAACCCCTGGTCTAGGCTGTGTATGTGCCTGTTTTTAACAGAGCCAAGTGTCCATGAGTGTGACTGATGTAGTTGCCTCAGGCAACAGAAAAAAAAGGAAGCAAGAAGCCCATACACATGCACGCACATGGGCAAACACTCACACACGCAGTGATAGGACTCGAGTCAAATGACTCTTTTGGTCACTGGCCGTGAGACTTGAATCAGGTCTGAGTCAGTTATGTCTGTGACTTAACTCAAGTCACAACCCTCCCCCCAGTGTTTTCATGACTTGAGTGGGGTTGCAACTATTCAAGTGCCCATCCCTGCATCCGGCCTTCAGCAGACATCAATGAATGCTATTTGGTCCGCTGTATGAAAAAAGTTTGACACAGCTGGGATAGACTTTTAGCAAATATTTAATGCTATAATATTATAAGGTTCACTTGAAGAAATAAGGCATGCCAAGCTACTGAAAACAAGCTTCCAGATATATGTTTGTACAGGCTGTGAAGGGAGTTGGTTCTATTAATGTTGTATGATGCTTTTGAAATACTTCCTCTCACAGTGAAACCATTAGGTTAGAGAGCATTTCATGGTGTTGAGCCTGTAATTCCTATGCTACTCAGATTCAGGGATTGGAGGCCTATTCTATAGATCTCAGCTCAGCTTCTCACATAATAGAACATCCCAAAGTAGCACAGGATCTACTTATTTATCATGTAAGAAGCAGTAGTGAGAGTTCCCCTTCTTAATGTCATCTGACTATGGGCCAATAACAACACTGCTTTATAAAAATGCTTTATAATGAATCGTTCATGTTTCTTATACCATTTAGAGGTGCTGATTCCCATGGTAACTGGGCAGCCCAATCCTAACCAGTGCTGGTGAGGTGGAGCTGAGTGGCTACACTGTACTGGTTAAGATCATGCTGGAGTTCTCCTTGGAGTAAGGGGACATTTGTCCCCTTTCCCTTTGTAAAGCTGCAGCTGGTTCAATAAGACTGCTTGGATCAGTTCTGGTTAAATGCCTGTGTCTGTGTCGGGAAAATGTGGGACACCCATGTTGTGGAGGGGGCACAGGATAAGTATTGGGGCACAATCCTAGAAGTGACATTGAGGTGATGCTACTTGCTAGCATCGGCCCAACATCACTAGTATTGTACTGATGCAGGGGAAGTGAAAGATTTGGACTGCAATCTTACTATTTTTTCAAACATCAAAACCTTTTTAGTGATCTTACATTTTGGGCGCAATCCCATACTGCGCTGGAATGGTGAGGCCAGCCGGCCAATGCCATATCCAGTGCAGTATAGGAGAGGCTGGAGCCTCCCACGGCAAGGGAGCGTTCACTCCCTTATGCGCTCCGCGGATCTGAGCCTGCTAAATATCGGGTGCAGATCCAAGGAGACCGCGTGGCAGGAATCGGGGCTGCGCAGCCTCCCAAATGGGTCTTGGATGGGGATTTGCCTTCTCTTCTATCATATAGTATCATGCACAGGGCTAGCACTAGAAGTAATGGTAACCATTTAATGATAAGTGTTCTAGTTTTTACTTTTTATCGTTTTACACATTTTTGTATTTTTTGAATAGCATGGAAGCTGTCCTAGAGTCCACATCAGGGCACAAAGGCAGGGTAAAATCTCTGGTTAAACCAACCAACCAACCAACCAACCAACCAACCAACCAACCAACCAACCAACCAACCAACCAACCAGTATCTATATACCGCTTTTCAACCAAAAAATTCACAAAGCAATTTTTCAGGCATAAAATACAGTCCATCTTCATTATCCTCTAGGGTTAGGTTCCTGGAAATCCTCACAGATAGCGAATTTGCAGATATCGAACCATTGATCCTATGGGATCAATGGGGTTAGGTGCAAGGGGTACCTAACCTGGCATCAGAAGACTCCAACAGAAGACCTTCAGGAAGCCAGCAGAACGCAAGAGGAAGTGCCGAACGATTTCTGAATGCTGCAGAGACCTTCCAGAGGCTGCAGGGAACCTCATTATCCACTGCAGAGACCTTCCAAAGGCTGCAGGGAACCTCATTATCCACTGCAGAGACCTTCCAAAGGCTGCAGGGACCTTCAGAATGGCATTTGTAACCAGCATGGACCTCTTGAACATGGTGGGCAGATGATTCTTCCAGCTATTTTAAAGGGGCCAGTGCTGGTCACATGTGCCATTCTGAAGGTCCCTGCAGCCTTTGGAAGGTCTCTGCATAGTGGATAATGAAGATAGAGGCTCAGATAATGAGGAAAGTAGCAATTCTGCCCCTCGCAGATAGCCAAGTCACATATAAAGAGGATTGACTGTAATAAGTTAAATGGCTCCCTGTCCCCAAAGGGCTCACAGTCTTTAAAAATGCAGTGCACCACTGTTAGGTACATTCCATTAAAACCAGGCTCAGTTCTTTTAAGCAAAAGTCACGCAATTTATTTCAGCTGTGCATTGCTGGGCGGCTGTGTGGGATCTTTTCTCAAAGACACAGACGCACTCTATTCGGGTTGGTTTTTCATTTTTATAAGAGTTTAACCCCCTGGAGCTGCACCTTTCCGGTGTAACAGTTTCCTTAGTATTTACCATATTTAGCAAAGTACAGAACGGCATTTAGCAAAATACAGGAACTATTTGCGACTGTAGCATTTGGTAATACACATGTTTACTGCTTCAGCAAAGTCCTGACCAGTTCTAGCTAGGCATGTGGTTATAAGTTAACTTGCAAGAGGTCAGTTAGGCATTCAGCAGCTTTAAAAATTTCCACTCTTATGTGCAAAGCTCACTGGGGGGAAAGGACGAGGGGGTGACAAATGACAAGGGACAAAGTTCCTGAGCATGCACAGAGCACATTTCTTTAATCCTAATACACAGAAGCATAAAAGTGCTGCTCTCACCACCAGCAAAAGCCACTAGAAAAGACACTGTGCTGGGGTGAAGAGGGACAGTTACTCTCCTCCTACTAAATATGAGGAACACCACTTGAAAAAGTGCTTCTTGCCCAGTTATCAGGAGTAAATAAACTCAAAATAAAAGTGAATAAATATGCAGATATGTAATTAGAGGGGGATAACAGCAATAAGTTTTGTAAGCAGCTGCTCCCCTTCCTCTATGGAGCCATTTGTAACCAATGTTGCTTCCTTTTTGTTCTAGCTGCTACTAATGGCTCCAAAGAGGAGGGGAAGGGGCTGTTTGCAAAACTGAAAGCCCAATTCTAATCTGGAGTTAGGCCCGCACAGTTAGGCCAGCAAAGTTTGGCTGGCACAAGAGCCACCATAAAGTGCATTTGGACCACTCGCGGAGTCAGGGAGGATGGAGCACGACTGTGTGCTGGCCTCTCTGACTCCGAGAGTGGTCCAAACGTGCCTTACAGTGTCCCTTGTGCTGGCCAAACTTCGCTGGCCTAACTGTGCTGGCTTAACTCCAGGTTAGGATTGTGCCCTCAGTGCTGTGATCCCCCTCTAGGTTCACCTCTGTAAAGATGCATGTGACGAACAGGGAATATGCAAGGGTCAGTATTCACATTATTATCTGGGATATGATGTCATCTGTGGGACTGGGCTGTTATTCTTCTCAGCATTTCCTTCTAAGCCAAGAATTTTGCTTGTTCAGAATGACTCGAGTTGGAACACATCTGCCTAATGACAGCTGGTTAGGTGGTAATAAATTATTCTACCGGGTAAGCCTGTAAATTAAATTGTGGTTTACAGGTTAGCCCCTCAGTGAAAAGGGTACTCTGGCTGAAGTGCCTGAACAGACAATAAAACAACTCCAATTAATGGAAACCTTGAAAAAAATGTCAAAGGTTCATTTTTGGCACCTGTGCCGCCCAGAACGATTAGCTCAGCTTCTTTTAAGTAGGTGGCCATGCTTCAGCTCAATCCATATGTTACCATGCAAACAGAAAAAAGTACCTTACCTGGACAGCTGGCGACAACATAGTGCACAAAGGGAAACTGAAAGTGAAACTCAGGGTTCCTCCAAGACGTAAGAACATCAGAAGAGCCCTGCTGGATCAGACCAAAGGCCCATCTAGTCCAGCTTCCTGTATCTCACTGTGGCCCACCAGTACTTTAGACTTCAGAAAGGCTGGTTTTAATAAGCTCAGAGAAATTATAGGCAGGATCCTATGGGTCGATGAATTTAGAGGAAAGGGGGCCCAAGATGGGTGGGAGCTCCTAAAGAGGCAGCTGCTTCAGGCACAGTCGAAAATAATTCCTATGAAAAAGAAAAGGGACAGACACCTCAAAAAGCCAGGATGGCTGAACAAGCATCTCAGTGGTGAGTTGAAGATTAAAAAAGATATGTACAGAAAATGGAAAATGGGACTGATCACCAGTGGGGAGCACAGACAGGTAGCCCGGACCTGTAAAGCAAGGGTCAGAAATGCTAAAGCTCAGTATGAGCTGAGGCTGGCTAGGGAGGTCAAAAATAAAAAAGGCTTTTTTAGCTATGCCTAAAGGAAGCAAAAGAGAAAGGAGAGGGTGGGATTGCTGCTCGATAACAATGGCCAATTAGTGTCTGGTGAAAACGAGAAGGCGGACCTACTCAAATCCTACTTTGCGTCCGTCTTCTTTCAGAAGGAGGACTGTGCAAATGAGGATGCTGGATCCTTGGCCAACAGAGGGAAATGTGTACATCCCCACAGAGGTAATGAGCACCTGGGCAGCACAGATATGCAGATTGAGATTAACAGGGAACTTGTCAGAAACCACCCAACTGGCCTGAATGAATTCAAGTCATTTGGACCAGATGAGTTGTATCTGACAGTAGAGTCCTAAAGGAACTTGCAGATGTACTTGCAGAGCCTCTGTCCATCATCTTTGAGAAATCCTGGGGAACAGGGGAGGTGCCTCTAGACTGGAAGCGGGCTAACGTGGTCCCAATCTTCAAAAAGGGGAAGAAGGAAGACCTGGGAAACTACAGGCCTGTCAGTCTAACTTCAGTACTGGGTTAGATATTGGAACAAATGATAAAACATACAATCTGCACACACCTAGACAACAACTTCGTGATTAACAGAACTCAACATGGATTTGTCAAAAACAAATCTTGCCAGACTAATCTTGCCAGACTCATCTCTTTTGATTGGGTGACTAGCTTGTAGAATGGTGGGAATGCTGTGGATGTAGCTTGACTTCAGTAAAGCATTTGACAAGGTTCCACATGACATCTTAATCAGCAAGCTGGAAAAATATGGGCTAAATGAAATCATTGTTAGGTGGATCCACAACTGGTTGGATAATGGTACACAAAGAGTGCTTGTCAATGGCTTTGCTTTGACTTGGAAGACAGTTTCAAGTGGTGTGCCCCAGGGCTCTGTCTTGGGCCTGGTTCTCTTTAACATCTTCATCAATGGCTTGGATGAAGGGGTGCAAGGGAACCTCATCAAATTTGCAGATGACACAAAACTGAGAAGAGTAGCAAACACTATAGAAGACAGTAAAAGCCTTCAGGAAGACCTTGACAAGATGGAATACTGGGCTGAAAAGAATACGATGAAGTTCAACAGGGAAAAATGCAAGGTTCTACACTTGGGCAAAAATAACCAAAGACACAGGTATAGAATGGGGGAAACCTGGCTTGGCAGCACAACATGTGAGAGGGATCTTGGAGTTGCAGTGGATCACAAGATGAACATGAGTCAGCAGTGTGCTACAACTGCAAAGAAGGTTAATGCAATTTTAGCCTGCATTACCATAGCGTCCAAGTCGCAAGAAGTTGTGGTTCCGCTATACTCCACATTGGTGCGACCTCACCTGGAGTACTGTGTTCAATTCTGGGCACCTCAGTTCAAGAAAGATGCAGCCAAATTGGAGCAGGTTCAGAGAAGAGCAACTAAGATGACCAGGGGGCTGGAAAACAAGTCCTATGAGGAAAGGTTGAGGGAACTGGATATGTTTAGCTTGGAAAAGAGAAGACTAAGAGGGGATATGATAGCACTCTTCAAATATCTGAAGGGCTGTCACAAGGAAGAAGGGACAAATCTGTTCTCATCTGCCTCTGACAGTAGAACTAGGTCCAATGGGTACAAACTGCAAGAGAGGAGATTCCTGTTGGACATCATGAAGAATTGCTTGACAATAAGGGCAGTTTGACAGTTCTGCCAAGAGAGGAGGTGGATTCTCCCTCACTAGAGACCTTCAAGCAGAGGCTTGACAGGCACCTGCTGGAGATGCTCTAGGAGGGCTTCCTGCTACAGGCAGGGGGTTGGACTAGATGACCTTGTAGGTCCCTTCCAACGCTATGACTCTATGAAATAAATGAGAATCAACTCTCTCTCTCTCTCTCTCTCTCTCTCTCGCTCTCGCTCTCGCTCTCTTCTCACCATGGAAAAGCCAGTTGTTTTTGTCAAGGTTTTGTTTTTCAAGACTTTATACATTTGTTAAAAATGATAATCTAATTCAGGGGTTCCCAAGGTGTGCATTGTAATTCCTTAGGGCAGTGTTTCTCAAAATGAGGGGTTGGGACCCGCTTGTTGGGTCGCAACCTGATATCAGGTCAGTCACAGAAATCTAGGAGCAGCCATCTTGGAAGCTGCAGACCTGACTTTTGCTATATTCTTTTTGTGAGCGTTCACAATTTTCAAGTGAGGGTCTTTTGGCTAGTTTGGTTTTTCATTCAGTGCTTTGACATCATATTTTGTCCTCATCTTGCTTTTTGTCAGGGACGTTTCATGATTGTGCAATTGCTGCAGTCCAAGAATGCCAATTTGCATTTCAGGATTATGTTGCAAAGAGGGCACTTCCTGCTTGATGATGTCATTATGATAACATGATGTCACTATGATGTCATGATGGCTATGACATGGGGAGGGGTGTTTGGAGTGGGGGAAGGCAGGGAGGAGGGTGATTCAGGCTTGGGAGGGGGTGGAAATAGCAAAGGAGGCCTTCGCTGCATCCTAAACTCTGCCCTGGCCTGAAAGCCCTACACAGGGTACTCATTTCTGTACCAGCCATTGAGCTGGCGCAGCTCCAAGTAGACCCATAGAGGCTGCTGGGGCTCAACACGGTAAGGGAATACATGTTATCTTTCCTTAAGAGTCCACCATCTGCCTGTGCAGTGGCTGTTTAAATGCAGCTGAATCATGTCATGGGCAGCCAAGTTAGGATTGGACTGTTCATGTATCTGTTTTTTTCCCCCCTGACAATTGTGTAGCAAACACAAAACTGCCCACATGATGCCAGCCTTTATCAATGGCAATTCCTACTATGTGGAATTCCATCATTTGTCTCTTTTTTTTTTCCTCCCTTCCCCTCCTTTTGTGCTTCCTCTAGTTCACATCGAGAAAATAAAGTCGGGATTCAGTTGAGCTACTAGTGTCAAGTATTCCATCAAATAGGGATATATATCTCTTTCTCTTTAGTGTCTTTTCAGAAAGGCTGGCTGGGGATCAAGTTATTAAAAATCTTATAGCTTTTGTTTCAGTTATTGAACTGGTGTTAAATCAAAGAGGCATTGTTATTCCAGCTGTAGCTGCAGCTTTTTCACGGCCTCATTGCTACGACTGCACTTCAGTGACTGCACTAAAGCAGATGCCGTCTTTCACCCATGCACCTGGCACCCATATCCAGGCCCTGAGCTTTGGGCAGTGCAATCAACTGCCCTCCAGCCCCGAGCCAGCACACAAGTACCTTGTACTGGCTCGCAGGTGTTGTGAACATGCCATCAAGCACATTTGCAGCAACTTGGAAGGCAAGCTGAGCCACCCCATGGATGTGTGCTGGTTCAGTGGTTGCGGACCTGTGCCCTGAGCAGGTAGGTTTGTGCTTACGTCAGCAGGCTGGCACAGGGGTTGGGAAGAAGGTGGAGGGAGGGTGGTACAGAGGCAGTTTTGGGTGGGGGAAGGGAGGGTAGTCTGGGAGGTGGATCGGGCCCCAGAGGAGGGTGGAACCAGCCTGGGACACCTATAATGGATCCTAATGCCCATCCCTATCCCAATTGGCTGGGGCCGATCACATGGGCCCCTTATATGGGCCACTCAGAAGGCACAAAATTGCCTGTCCACAAAATTGGAGGCACAGATCCAAGTAACCCCATAGATCTGGCTGGTGTGCAACACAGGACAAGGGGAATAAAATCCCCTTATTCCAAGTTGCACCATAGCCTGCTCCTAAATTGTGCTGGATACAACACAGGCCTACCGGCCTGCCTGCACAGATTAGGATTGCGCCCTCAGTGTGTTTGAAAATGTGAATCTGAGCGTTTGTTCTAACATGCTTGGTGGCTCAGATGCCTATAGAAAGAGAGGGAAATTGCAAGCTCGTTCTAAATGCAGAGATTTCAATTTAAATGCATATCTCATCTAAGCTCCTTTCAAGATGGTAGGGAGGTTAAGCAACAGAGCTATAGTTCTTACTTCACGTACTGAATAGGATCAAGCGTCTAGCTTCCAGCAAGAGAGTCCGTTTGAATGAACACACGCATCTTTGGAAAATGCAGCCATGTCTGTAGTCAGCAAAGCCATTGCAATTTGAATGCTATAAGGGAGCAAGAAAGATGCAAGATCTGGTTGGATCGGATCCAAGCTCAATCTCGTCCAGCTTCCTGTTTCCCACAGTAGTTAGAAGCCTCTCTCTCTCTCTCTCTCTCTCTCTCTCTCTCTCTCTCTCTCTCTCTCT
>JAJKFI010000010.1:15913032-15928496 GCA_029204185.1 Lerista edwardsae
CCCTGGTTAGGAGGCAGCTGTGGCATAACTCGTCCCCTTACCCAGGGCAAAGCCCCAGCCACCACAATGGGGCTACTCAGATCTGCGCCAGTAAAATTGCTGGTGCAAATTCAAACAGCCAATTGGGTTGGGGCCAGGGGTTAGGATCTGGCATAAGTGCACAGAACCTGGCTCCACCCCTCTCCCCGGGCCTGTTTACCCATGTTGCCACCTTCCCCACCCTGCTGTGCCTTCCCTCCATCCTCCTGCTACAAGCCCCTATGCCTGCCTCTGTAGGTCAGCCTTACTTGGTGCTAGGGATTGGCACAGGGAGGATGGCACACATCCGTGCCCTGGCCTCCCTGACTCTGAGAGTGGCGTAAACAACATTGATGTTACCTAAGAGGCTACTGGTACCCTCTGTAAGTAATGATTAGTTCATTTCATGTTTAACAAGTTGCTCATTGACCATACCATTCCAGACCTTTCAAACTGCATGGCCTTCAGTTGTCCAGCACTTCCGTGACATCAGAGCAGCCAAGCCAATGGCAGTAGTTAAGGTGTGGCCCATTTGCCTGCCAACTTCACTGTGACATTAGAGTGGATCAACCACTGCTTGAGGTTGATACCCATGCCCTTGGGCTGTGGATAATGCTAGAATTTATTCTCCATGGAGTGTTCTGTCTATGAATTACTCTATTGGAAAACTTTCAAGCTATACTTTGCTCTTTTCCTGGCCAAGTGAAAACCGTATACCAGAGATCAGTTTTTCACAGTGCTGTGCTGTCTTCCTCAAAGAAAGAAACAAATAACCAAAGTCCCCAGTGGAGGAAATGAAGATTAAAACCTCTGGCATTCAGAAGTCCTTTTGCTCCCTTGGTTGACATTGTGTTACCCTCGGGTGCTTTGTGATTGGTTTATCCATTCTCCAGTGGACTAGAGGGCTTGCCTGCAATTGTCCCCATCCATCCATCTACCTAGGTTTGTCTTCTTTACAAATGCGCTACCGTTTCAACTGATCTCCCCTTCCACCTTTGGGATACCTCTTTTATTAAATTATCTATAATCAGTGATCTGTTATTAAATAAAAAAAAAGCTGTTTTATTGAGGCAGAAGCAATCCCATAGGTATAGAAACCTATTAGAGGTTTACTACACTTGTAAAGGGTGACAGATGGGATAGACAGTTGTGAGGACAGAGGGGAACCTTGCTAACCCATGAGAATGAGAGAGCACATCAATCAGAACAGGCACAGGGAGACTGGGAGAACAAAAGTGGGATTTTTGCTGCATTTTATAGAGCTTCTTTTGTTGAGTGGCTTCTCCTTTGGCATGGAGAGGAGCGGTTAGCAGCTGCATATAATACTACTACTCATGTCGTCTCATGGAAATTGTAGAAAGACTGAATTAGTCATTGTCATTGGCTATAGCAGTGTTATTCAAACTGTGGGTCGAGACTGACTTGGTGGGTCACAACCTGATGTCAGGTGGATCGCAGAAAGCTGGGAGCAGCCATCTTGGAAACTGCAGACCATACTCTTGTTATATTCCTTTTGTGAGTGTTAACAGTTTGAATTTTCAAGTGAGGGTTTTTTTTAAGCATTTTGTTTTTAGTTCAGTGCTTTTACATATTATGTTGTCCTCATTTTGCTCCCCATTTTATGGTTGTGCAATTGCTGCAGTCCAAGAATGCCAGTTCGCATTCCAGGACTGTTATTTTATTATGTCACACTGATGGCACTTCCTGCTTGATGATGTCATTTCCTGCCACAGCATCACTTCCAGTTTAATGACATCACTTCCGGTGGGTCCCGACACAAGTGCCATTCTAAAAAGTGGGTCATGATATCCCTGAGATCAGATGTGAGATTGCTGAGATCTGAAGCCAAATGAATAGCTTCTGGTGCATCGAACGTTAGTTACTCATAAGTACTTAGAGGAAGCACTGTACTATGTGTAATGCCTTGAGAGACAAAAAGATATTTGTAAGCTTCCCAGAGTTACAGTGTTGCTGAAATGACTGCAGCTGTATCCTGTGGGGCCAAGAAAGCAGCCAGAGGTCCCCTCAGGGTAGGGGAACAAACATTCCCTTACCTAACCCCATATTGAGCAACACCAGCCTCAGGGATCTATTTGAATCTGTGCCTGCTATTGAATGAACCAAGGAGAATTGAATGTGCTATTGAATGAACCTTTGGTAGAACCAAGAAGAGCTGTTTCGGGTTTCATGGGCTTGGAAGGGGGCATAGGATTCGGCGGCAGAGTCTGCCGCCATCTCCAACCCTGATCCAAGCCTTCATTATGCTCTCTACCCAGTTCGGTCTCCTCCCCACCTCCCCCCCAGCCCCGAATAGGCCTGGTGCCAGCCAGTGGTGAAGCTGCTCCATACTGTTATCTTCATGGTGCTGGTGCCCAAATGGAGCTTCATCAACACTGGCCTCATGCTCTTACCACCAGTGCTGGAGTGCCTTATGGCCAAAGCCGTTCCACACCTGGAGTGCGCTTGGGGGGCAGGGCAACGTCACCACTCCCCCAGGGTGGCCGCCCCGCCCCTTGTGCATGGAATTGCTCCATTAAGGAATGATACGAGCACAAGGACGGGTAGGGGGAGCAAAAAGTGCACGGGTTGCGCTGCTGGCGCCCATTGCACTTGTTACCCCCTGCAGCACCTCCCTCCACCTCTGCTTCCAGACCACCTTACAGCACCCGGAGCCAGAGAGAAGACCACCGCACAGGCAGTAAGCCCTATAGGATCAGGCAGTAAGATAGTTTTCATCAACCTAGTTCATGCATGATGATAGCGTAGAAGCAGCTTGCAGCTGTGAGGCTTGGAAAGGCTTCAAGGTCACAGAGGTCCGGCAAGGAATCACGCAGACGACAGAGATTAGGGTAGCAAGAACTTCTATATTCTCAGAAGAAGGCTTCTTGCAGCAAAGAACAGCAAACAGGTAACAGATACAGCAAAGCTCCTCCAGCAGCAACACTTACATCTCCCGCAACTAACCAGAGGTGTTTCTGGTCTTGATTAAATAGTCCCCAGCATCCAATCAGAGATCAGATGATCTCATCCCCAGGCTGAAGCTGAGTCAAAATGACTCAGCACTTTACTGCTGGTCTGCTAGGCCTGAATGACTCAGCACTTTACGCCCTGAGTCGGCCTAGTGTTAGGCCTTTCCCCATTCAGGCCTGTAAATTTCCAGGGACTTCCTTCAGTATCCCAACAATGCAGAGCATAATTGTGCCACAAAGTTACATGTGCAAACATGTAATTGGCTTCAATCCTGCCCATAAATTAAGCTACTTCAGTCCAATTGAATGTGAGCATTTAAACTTTGTGACGGAATTGGGCAGCCCACACATCTTCCATTCTATCACCGATCCGGGAAACAGCACCACAGATGTTTTTGAAAATATTTGTCAGTTGTCGGGATCAATAGCGCCCAGTTTGAAAACCAATAAATATTGGCCTTGCCTGAACAGTGCAATAAGGATTTGCCACCCACGATTAGATGTATTGAATAAGTAGCAACGCTGTAAATGATATAAGCCTTCTGCAAGAAAAATGGCATGGCATGACCTCAACCGTGAAGGGAAGAGAAATGCTCTCTTCACAAGACCTTTGGGATCTGTAAAGAAAAACAATACAAATCTGCACCAGATTCATCAGAAAACTTCTACTACTAATAAATAAACACTAGGAGTCCATGGAAAAAAGTACCAGTTTGCTCTTCAAAGGAATATAAAGTTAAGGTATGCTGTAAAAGGAGGGTGTATCGTGCAGGTTGAGTTGGGGGAGAGAGAGTCATTAATAAAGAAGCAATTCTGCTTAGCCTTTTGTCGGTCTCAAAAGCATACTCCACCCTGGGCATTTTTATAGGTTGCAGGATTGGAAGCGCAATCCTAACCTGGAGTTAGGCCGGCACAGTTAGACCAGCAAAGTGTGGCTTGTACAAGCGACACCATTAAGCACATTTGGACCACTCATGGAGTTAGAGAGGCCAGCACATAGAGGTGCGCCATCCTTCATGACTCTGAGAGTGGCCCTTGTGCCAGCCAAACTATGTCAGCCTTACGCCAGGTTAGGATTGTGCCCTGGGTTTCTTTTCCGTAAGGAGAATCACACCAGTTGCATTGATTAGATAGAAGAAGCAGATGCTTGGCGTCGCATCAACAACACAATGCACAAAATTGTACCAACTGCACAATGCCTAGAAAAGAGTAAAGGACTGAACAGTTTAACAATGTATTCTTGCTTTGTACCTGATTTGGGTTTGAGCCAACATTTCATATACAAACACTCAAGCAATTTAAATCGACTTTCTTGCAAGTGGCTTAGAGCCCAATCCAATCTCAGACATGCACTGAGTGCTGGCATCCCACATGCTAGCTGGGAGGCAGTTTGTTACAAATCTGCTATAAGAAACTTCACGGCAGCTGGAACGATGGATCTGCTGGTGGCCGCTGGGCCTCCATGCTTGTTAGAGGAACCCCAGGAGCCATCGATGATACGTTCCCCACCAAGCGTTGGGGAGGTGTTCTGGAGCACAGGGAGGGCAGGGGGAAGGCGGGGTAGGGAAGAACTCAGTGGGGGAGGGTGGGGAGGAGGTAGTTTAGTCCAGGAGGGGGGTAGGGGTGGCAGCAGAGGCTGCCACAGCATCCTGTCCTCCCTCTTGCACCTGAGCTGGTCCAGATCTGAGTAGACCTATTACAACTGCCGGAGCTTGACATGAGATAAGGAAACAAATGTTCCCTTATCTCAAGGAGACTTCCAGCTGCATCCCTACTCCCAAAAGATATGGCAGGATAGGATTGGGCTGCACAATACCTTCACTATACCAGGAGTGTCAAACTCATTTCATGCAGCAGGCCAAATAGCATTTATGACACCTGCTGAGGGCTGGAATTGATGTCCACTCTGAGCTACACTCTGATGCTACACACTGAGCAGCGGCCAGGGGCTCATGACCATCAGAATGTCCACTTTGTCTAGCCAACCCCTTAACCCTCACTACTGGTAGAAAGGATAGCACCCAATGTGCCATTCATGTGGATGGGTGGTGGATGAAAAGGTCACCCAGTGAGCTACAGGGCTGAGTAGAAATTTAAATCTGGAATTAAATTCCTCAGTCCTAGTCCAACATTTTATCCACTAAGCTAGTGATTGCCCTACAAAATACCTGGGTCACAATGCTTCCACAGCCTTTTCTTCTTTGCACAGCCTTTTCTTCCAGGCTTAGCCAACTGCCACCATCTTGGATCTTGTGCAACCTTGTGAGATGCAAGATGGCAGCACCCAAATCGCATGAGATTTTGTAAGATCCAAGATGGTGGCATCCTGGGAACAGATAAGAGAGCCCAACAGGGACATTCTGTGACACCCCTGTGTATGTATTGTGATTCCGAAAAGTGCACTAGACTACAAAATCTGAGTCCCACTATGCAGGACCTTGAATAATCTTTTCTCGAGTAGTTAGGACAGATAGCATGCTTAGCATCTCTTTAACCTAGACTTGCTCTGTCTGAAACTCTCCTTCATGATGGTAAGATAAAAATCCTCTTCCTAATTTTATTGATCTGACTTTTGTTCTGTCTTTTGGGGAGGGGTATGCCTCAAGCCCTATGCAGCATATAATCAATCTATCCATATTCTGAATTTATTTAACCTTACTGCTTTTTCATAGGCAGAAACAGATGTCAATTTGCAAGACGTTTTTTTTATTTTGAATCTGTGTCCTAATTTCAGTATTGCTACATTCCTGATCTTGGCTGGATTTTTGTTTAATTCCTAAAGCTTGTGTTCAGCATATTAAGAAGGTGTGTTCTTGTCAAAACGGTTCTGAATCTTCATTTACTTCACAGCACAAGCTTAACAGACATCCTTCACAGGATCCATAAACTGGGATGGAAAAAGACCTGGAATCTCTTACAAACTGATCAGTGTAGCTATAGTGTAATCTGCTCCTTCTGTGTTATTTACTTGCTGCTTTCTTGCCCGAAGGGCAAACACCATTGTAATGAAGCACACACAGACAAATGACTTTTCCAGGCTGTGATTAATTTTCACAAGCTGACTCTAATCACTGGTTAATTAAAAGGAGATTTGTTGACTTACCAAAAAAGAACAAAAGGGGGGAAAAAAGCAGTATCATTATAAGCAGTATTATATCGATTGGGGTTTTTCTTTTTTCCTGTGAATTCAGTGCGGACACAGAGTTTAATTTAGGAAGTAACCCAATCTGCTGAGCTTATATCGCAAACACAATATTGGTGTACAATATGTGTTGTTTGTCACAATGGTTTTACTTATTTTTTGTATGTGATGCACATATGAAGACCAAGGGGAAAATGGTCCTTTCAGGGTTCCCTACTCATCTCCCTTTAGGTGCCAACAAATGCAACCCTTGGGTTCTATCCAGTGATGTCATGCAGGGGGTACGCAGGGGTACGCGAGTACCTGTTTCTAGGATTACAGCTGGCCCCGCCCATTCACCCACCCACTCATCGACTCCGCCCCCTGCAACATTTGAATTTCCTGCACGTTTGAGTTGCCTGCACGTTCTCAGAGCTAGGAAGGCAGCGAGCGGAGCCATGCCTTGCCTTGCCACTGAAAAATGAGCTGCTCTGGGGTTTTGGAACTGTTGGGTCACTTTAACATGATGCCAGGCCTCCTTAACATGTTCTGGGGGTGCTGTGGAATACTGTTGCAAATGTTGGGTCAGTTTAAAATGGTCTGAGGCCTCAAAAAGGGCTTTTTTCATGTCATTTCCTGCCACGGCATCACTTCCGGCTTATGACGTCACTTCCGGTGGGCGGGTCCTGACACGTGCCAATCAAAAGTGAGTACCTGTCCTTAAATCATTTAGATGACACCACTGGTTCTATCCCTGATTGGCAGTTAATTATAGCCAACTAGTCAAAATCAGATGCCAACAGAGGGATGTATGAAAGTGCAAGTGCCATTGAGGCATACTATGAAAGAGATGCAATTCCAGCAGCGCTAGAGCTCCCGGGGCAACGCTGGCAGTAGCTGTTAGGCCGTATCCAAGGCCTCACCCCCAGGCCTCATGGCCCCTATTTGGGCCGGGTTGCTTCCGCGATTTCGCGGGCGCAGATCCGAAGAACCCATAGGGGAGGCTGGTGCCTCCCCTGGTGCAAGGGCATAAGAACATAAGAACATAAGAAGAGCCCTGCTGGATCAGGCCAAAGGCCCATCTAGTCCAGCTTCCTGTATCTCACAGCGGCCCACCAGGTGCCCCAGGAAGGCATGAGACAACAAGATGCTTGCATCCTGTTGCCACTCTCTTGCACCCAGTACCAGTAGCCCACCACCTTTGTAAGGAGGTTGCACAATCCATCATTGCCTATAGCCCACGATGGACCTTTCCTCCAGAAATCCGTCCAATCCCCTCTTAAAGGCATCAAGACCGGATGCCATCACCACCTCCTGTGGCAAAGAGTTCCACAGATTAACTACCCGCTGGGTAAAAAAATACTTCCTTTTATCTGTTTTAACTCTCCCAACCCTCAGTTTTAGCGGATGCCCCCTGGTTCTGGTGTTTTCAGAGAGGGAAAAGAACATCCCTTTATCGACTCTATCCCTTCCGTGCATAATTTTGTATGTCTCATGAATGTGCCCTTGCATCAGGGAGGCTCCTTTGGCCTCCCAAGCTGCACTGGATGAAGTGCTGGCCCGCCGGCCTAGCTGCTCCAATGCAGCTTAGGATTCGGCTGTGAGTAGTGCAAGCAGCTGCTCCTCCTGCTCTTCAACGCGAACATTGCCTCTGTTTTGCTCTAGCCACTGGAAGTGGAGGGAAAGAGGAGGGGGAGCGGCTACTTGCAAAAGTTAATGCTGTGACCCCACTCTATGTATGCCTGGGTTCACAACCAATCAAAAAACTGGGCCATGACCGATGGGACCCAGATCCACAGTTTGTCAACCGTTGAATTAATAGCATGTGGATGTGACCACCTTTGTAGTATTTGTAGGACTACAGAGTAGGAAGACTTTCAGTCATTCCAGTGCTGATGCAGCCGCAATGCAGCCACAAGGTAAAGAGGGATGGGAGGGCCCAACCCACGACCCACGATGCACAGGGTCACGACCCACCAGTGAGTCATGACCCACACTTCGGGAAATCCTGTACTAGGTGATTTTAGTGTGGTAATGCCTCATAAGATAAAGGTGCCTCTCTACAGCAAACTGTCATTGTAGCTGAAATGGATTGCGTAGCATGCAGTATGTCGGAACTGCACATATAGTGGTTTCATTGTTACAAAAAATCAACTTCTCTGGGCGCCATCTGGACAGCCTGTTTGCGTTAATGCAACATCATTGCATTTACGCAAAGCACGTAGCACCGACATGAGGGCACCAAGTGGCACCCCAGCGTTGCAGCTATGACTCCCACCCCAGCGCTGCCTGCAGTGCTCACCTGGGGGCGCAGACGCCGCACCTGCTCTGCACCAGCCTAAGCCAGACATATTCCAAGGAGGGCAGGGCAGGCGTTCCTGGATGGGGGGTGGGCAGGCCAACAGGCATGAGCTTGTCCCCAGGTTGCGTGGCCCTGTGTGGCCCCCTCAGATTTATTTAGCAGGCACAGATCCGGGTTTTAGGAACCGTGGGCCACTGGCCAATGCATCAAATTGTTAGGAGCATTTGATCCCCCTAACCAAACATCCCTGTACCAAATACCACACAGAGAGAGATTGCAGCTTGAATTTCTTTACTGCAGTAAAGGTTCTGTGCTCGCGATTTTGCAAAGTCCAAGACCCCCTCTCTGAACAATACATAAACACAAATTATATAGACCCTGTTCCATGCGCAGCCCCTCCTCTTTTTCACCATTGGCTAAGTTACTTCCGAGGTTACAGCCTTCCTGTCCGCCTACTACATGTTTCCCCTATGTTTCCCCTTGATATGTACCCCCACGCTTGCACACGTCGTATGTGCATTTAAACCAGCTTTTGTGCTCCAAGAGGCATACAAGTTAATATTGATGAAATTCGTTAGGCATGCGCAGTTCGTTACAACCCTCTGTAACAAACCCCTTGTTTAGCCTACCTTGTTTTCACCCCTTGTTTCGCCTACCTTGTTAGCGGAGACGCCTGTCTCACCCCCTAAATAGTTTTAATGCCAAGCTTTTGAAGCTACTACTTTTACTTGTTAGTGAATGATTCTAATGAGCAAAGCTATTCTCTGTGCTATTTTCTGTGTTAGTTGCCCCAAATTACAGACTTCATCCCGAGTTCTCAGTCTTCTGAGAGCCCCCAGTCCCAATTTATAAGCTCTCAATTCCCTTTTAGTACTTTTAGCATTTCTGCCCCAAATCACGGACTTTTATTCCTTACACGGGCAATACATAGGGCATGTATTGCCCTTGCTCCTGGGAGGCTCCAGTCTCCCTCAATACTTCACCGGATACAGCATAGGCCTGCCAGCCTGCCTGTTCTAGTGCAGTATAGGATTGTGTTGCCTGAGAACCTACTACCAATTTCTTTGAGAAACCAGCGGCCAATTTTTCCATAGCCACTTCCTCTTGGTATTTTCTGTCTTCATCTGTGGCCTGGAAATTCTTTTTCAAAATGTCAGTTCAGGAGGATTGTAATTTTTCACAACCATCTTTCTAAAGCTGTCCAGTGTGTGAGCTTCTTGCTAAGTATCTATTAAGTGAAGTTGCTTAGCGTCTATATTAGCACTGCAAAATCTGGCTGCTTTGGAACCCATTCAGCTCAAGCGCTACCCAAAAGACAAATGTTCATGCAGTGTCATTATACCTGCGCCCATCCAGCCTTCACACCTTTTCCTTCCGATGGTGGCAGCAGGAGGCTGGAAATGCAATTTAGCACATACACTTGAATCGACTTCAGAGGGAGCATAATGCTTCCATTGGATGCCATGCACAATTCCATTACATAATTAAGCATCAATTAAAGTCCCATTAAAATGTTATCCTGTTGTCTTTGCGGTGATGTGAACTTGGTGCTGCATCTGCCTAATACAATCAGCTGATAATCCTATAGACCCAGTGTCATTAAGGTTAATGTGCAACATGTTTTTTTTTCCCACCCGTTTATGCCGTGCATTAGCTTGCAATAACATATGTTGGAAATGAAACCCGATTATAATAATGATGATGATGGGAACACAAAGGAGTATGAAGCAAGAAGCTGGAAAAATGGGCAAACTGGATCTTGGCTGAACAAGGAAAGGCTGCATTTAATTAGCTATTATGCTTTGCAGTATCCTTGAACACTGGCTATAAAGAATGTTTTTTTCTTTTTTTCTTTTGCAAAGCCAAAGCAATCCTTTCTGGGATCAACAGAAGAGCAACAGCGAACGTTTGTTTCTAGGTGTGCTCACTCCACTGATCAGGCAATGTTTTGAGGAACTCACAGTTCCTGAGGAGTAACAGAAACAATGGTGGAGTGCATGTGTTCCCATGTACGGCACTCAGTACCAGTTCTCTATTATAGTAGCAAGAACTTGGCCTCAGAATAATCCCACCTGAGTTTACATGTATTGTGTGCTTAAGGGCCCAATCCTAACCTGGAGTTATGCTGGCACAGTTAGGCCAGCAAAGTTTAGCCGGCAGAAGGACCACAGTAAAATGTGATCACTCTTGGACCACAAAGTGGTCTTTGGACCACTCTCAAAGTCAGGGAGAATGGTGCATGTTTGTGCGCTGGCCCCTCTGCCTCCGAGAGTGGTCCAAACAAACTTTACTGTGTCCTTGTGCCAGACAAATGCTGCTGGCCTTAATGTGCCGGCCTAGCTCCAGGTTAAGATTGGGCTCTAGGTTTCCTTTTTCCCGTTTAAAAATTAGTTGCTTATTATTTGTCCCATCCCTAGCCCCCCATCTATCACAAGAGATGGCTGTTCAGGGGCAGTTGTGGACCCAGCCAATGGGCTGCCCAGGGACAGAGGTGAAGGAGGTCTGTCCCCTCCATTGTTTCCCCGATCCCATGCACCACTCTGCTCCGCCCCCAAGCCATGCCGGGCTCCAATTTGGAGCTGTACGGTGGCAGGGGCAGGTGGTGAGAGCCCGGGGCTTCCCCCCCCCCTCACATAGTGGTAGGTCAGCGACTGCTCAGGATCAATCCTTCTCAGTAGTGGCACTTCCCTTCCAGAGGTGTTAAGAACGGCGCACACCCTCATTACTTTTCAGAGAGGGCTCAAAACATACTTATTTTGTCTGGCATTTGGCTGATGGGTGACTGTTTTCTGTCTGTGCCGCTGGAATAGTGCTATAGCTTGAGTGCTCCTCTGGACAATTGTTTCACCCCTCTCCCTGACATGACAAGATGTGTTCGGGTTTGCCCTGTTCTTTAATTATTCTCTGTGTGTTTGTGTTTTAATGTTTTTATGCTTCTGTTTTTGATGTCTTTACTTACTGTTACATTGTACTTTTCTCATATAGCTCTGTAAGCCACCCTGGGTATTTGCTTCGGCATGATAGCTGGCTTAGGATTGTGCTACAATGAATGAATGAATGAATGAATGAATGAATAGGATTTTTGAAGGATCTGCTCTCCATTAAAACAGAAGAACCTAAAAACCTAGTATGACCCTGATCAGAGGCAATGGAAGATGGGATCCTCTATCTTTATTACGTATTTAGACTTCTAGTAGAAGTGCTTTATAATGAAAGGGTGAGAAAGTGTGTACCTATGGAAACATCTTTTTTATATAACTCTCTACAGATACTGGACCTTTCTTTCTTACTCAATTGGAAGCCCAAAGCTCATTGCCAGATCCAAATTGTTACAGAACTGGTGATGAATTGATTTGTATTATATTAGATAAAAACAAATTCTGGATGATGGGCTTTGTTATCATCTACTTACCAAGAAACCTTCAATAATGCATCATAAAGGCTTTCTTGTTCAGCTTTGTAGGATAATGAAGAGCACAATATATACTTTACAAGGGACACTGTAAAGTATATTTGGGCCATAGAGTCAGAGAGGCCGACACACAGAAGTGCACCCTCCCTGACTTCAAGAGTGGTCCAAATGTGCTTTACAGTGTGCCTTGTGCCAGCCAAACATTTCTGGCCTAACTGTGCCAGCATAACTCTAGGTTAGGATTGTGCCCTAAATGAGAGGAGAGGATGCAAGCCCATTATTAAGTGGTGCTCTCCTAAGCCATTTCACGTTCACACTGACTGCTATTATGAAACACATCCCTTGATATTGTCTAGCAAAACCAGAAAAAAAGCAGAGGCTCTTCCTGAGATAAAGCCACAATTTAGTCTACGTATGTGATAATATAATGCATATACCGATAAAATCATGTTTTCCCTTTGCAAGCTTTCCGAAACAAGCGATATAGAATAAAGGGTTCTGTTATTAAAAAAAATATATCCAAACTACCTCATGCAATTTTAAAGCCTTGTCATCATTTCCTTCATATGTGCTGAAGACATACTGAAAAATAGCACACTGTCTTCCACCAAGTAAAAATAAATTCATTCTTGCTATTCTCCAGCAGCTATTATCAATCAAAATACCCATTTTGTAGTTGAAAAGATAAGCTTCAAGGTATATTTGCGTTTTCTCCATTGGTAATAAAATCATTTCAGGAAGTAATGGATATTTCATTTGAATCCCATCCCATTTTCAACACTAGATATAAGGTGCAAAAAAAAAAATAAAAAAAAAATCTCGTAGGCATTCAGGTAATGCATCTGTTCAAAGATCAGAACAGATTCAAAGATCAGAACAGAACATGTTTCATTTTTGATGTCAGGAAGGGATACCGAACAATCAGCATCATCGAGAGCAGAGTTGATTCTGAAAAGATGTCAATTAAGGCTGCATTTTGGTTTTAAGCAGACTCAAATTAGCCTAAATTCCACTGTTTTGGGTCTTCTGTGAGGAGAAAGGACATCTTGGGAAACCTATTTAAGGAATTTATTGAACTCTACCACTGCCAAATGGGTGCTTAACAGCCATTTGTACTGAGTAATCTATCAGGACAGGTTTAAAAATGTGTTGTATTTTCTAGGCACCAATTCCCTGCACCGAACTATTGGTCAACGAGTGAAGTTTGTACATGTTAGAGATCCTCTGTCCTTTTCTTCTTTTTAATTAAGTGAGGATGATGCAATCCTAACCTGCTGATAGGCTGGCACAATTAGGTCAGCAAAGTTTGGCCGACAGAAGGGACACCACTCTCAAGAGTTAGAGAGCACACCAATATGCACCACCCTCCCTGACTCCGAGAGTGGTCCAAACGTGCTTTACAGTGGCCCTAGTGCTGGCCAAACTTTGCTGGTCTAACTGTTCCAGTCTAACTCCAGGTTAGGATTGTGCTCTGAATTAATTTTGCTTTTGCTGTTATGAATGCCTTAAACATTTCCTAGTTAAAGGAATGAGATTCACTCCCTGCACCAGTTGGGAGTGTCCAACAACCACATATTACAGAGGTTCATGTAACTTTTCTTTGATATTTGTTTTTTAAAAGTAACCACATGACTCTTCAGTCAGAAGGTGTATTTAGCCCATGCCCTTCTGATATTTTTTAGCTCAAGGTCATTTCCATTTCCAATGCATTTACTGTTATATTTATGATTGTATTGGTTTTCATGTATAACAACAATGGCTAGGGGTGTGTTTCCTTGGTGATTTTTTCCCCAAAAGTCCTTGATTAAAATAGCAAATTGTGATGTTGTGTATTTTTATTCTACATTCTCAATCCAAATACTCATTTTTATTAATTTTAAATGTTTTAAAAGTGTACTCGGTAGATAACTACTGCTGTGGGTTAAACCGCTGAGCTGAGCTTGTTGAGCACCACCCCCTACAGTCAGTCACAACTAGACCATTCGGTTGTGGGGAAACCTTTACCTTTAGGTAGATAACACAGGTGATACAGTGTCAGCAGATGCAGCCACAGTATTATTTCTAATTGGAAAAATAGTCTATTTTAATTTCTGGGAAATACCTTAAAGACCAAAATGCAGTATTTTGTTTTTATTAAGATATTTTAATTGCCAAAAGGCAGTTGTTAATGCCCAAAAAGTGGTTTTCAACAACAACAAAAACCCAACCCTAACAATGGCTTACAACAGTGGTTCCCAAATTTTTTTAGCTCCGGGACCCACTTTTTAAAAAGACACTCTGTCAGGAAACTTCTAGCTGCACGAGACTGAGAGCGCAATCCTCGGGATTTAGCCTTGGATTTGGCCTTATGGCCCGCCCACGTCCCGCCCATGTCCCTCCCACATCCCTTCCAGAATCGTGCTCCCCTGCCCACTCACTCCCCCGTCCAAACATGGCGCCATCCTTGCTGGCCATTGCGTTTATGCTGCGCACGTTTTAGGATTGCGCTGCCAGGATCTGGGTTTGTCTGTATTTGCTAGAAAGTGGGTAGCATTAACAGTTGGCATATTGCTGAAGCCAACTTGATTCTGTATTGCTATGATAGTAACAAGAGGGCATTAGAAAATGGCACTAAAATAATACTGTTGGTTGTTGGTTTTTTTTGCATGTTTGTGACATGTGAGAAAGTCCAATCATACCCCTGCCACCTGTAGGTAACCCAGTAACGAGCATAGCTTTAAAAGATATATATTGTTGAGATACATTGAAACAATTTCCCATTTAATTCTGGTTCCTTTTTTTCCACCAGCAGCTGAAAATAGGCAATTAGCTTATTGCTTCAGTTATTTAAATGAACACTCCATGCTTAACTTGACCCCTGCTAACGGGGCAAGAGGCACTTTTTCAAGTGGTGTTCCTCTTCAGGGGCATAGCTAATGAAATTGTAGCCCAGTGCAGAGGGCAAAATGAAGCCCCAGAAGTGATGTCACAACAGGAAATGACATCACGTTTGTATTTTTGTTTTCTGGTTGTTGTTTTTTGGCTATAACGTTTGATAGAATGAAGGTATCACACTCCATTGATTCAATTCTACATTGAATTCTACATACAAATACATGACAGTATTATTCCTACAAATCATGATTTTAACGAACTACAAATTTTACATGACAGTTATATTTTTGTTTTTTGGTTTTTTGACCATACCTCTTGATAGGGCAAAGATATTACACTCTGGTTTGGTCCATTGAATTCTGCAATAAATTACCTTTCCAATGATATATAACATGATGGTATTATTCATACATACAAAGGTTTTCCAAATTTTGGCCACTAGTGTCAAGTTTAGCTTGTTGTCCCCCTAAAGCTTGTTGCCCAGCGCAGCTACTCCTGTTATATTTTGCAAGGGTAGAGTAATTGCCCTTCTTCATTCCTGCACAATGTTTTTTGTTTGTTTGTTTTTGGCTGTGGCTGTTGCTGGTGGTGTTCTGCATTATTTTTAGATTATGATCCCTTTTGGGACTGGGAGCCATTTAACTTTATTATTATTATTATTATTATTATTAGCCTGTAAACCTATTTGTATTGAAAAGAAATATGTAAATACTGTTGGTTGGTTGGTTGGTTGGTTGGTTGGTTGGTTGGTTGGTTGGTTGGTTGGTT
>JAJKFI010000010.1:15956085-15968980 GCA_029204185.1 Lerista edwardsae
CACACACACACACACACACACACACACACACACACACACACACACACTGTGTGTGTGTGTGTGTGTATTGTTGTTCAGTCGCTAAGTCGTGTCCGATTCTTCGCGACCCCATGGACCACAGCACGCCAGGCCTCCCTGTCCTCCACTAGCTTCCGGAGTTCGCCCAATTTCATGTTCATTGCTTCGGTGACACTGTCTAACCATCACATCCTCTGCCGCCCCTTTCTACTTTTGCCTTCCATTTTGCCCAGCTTCCACACTGGCTGTTTTCCCCAGAAACAGAGCCTTGTTAATTTCCTCTTTTCAGTGTCTATCTATTCAAAGAGTAATCAGCTTAGAGCTTCACAAACTTCATTCTGTTCTCATTTTCTCTCTCTCTTCGTATTTGAAGTTAACTCCTGGACCAAAGTTTGTTTGCTGCAAACAATCTTTTGTTTTGTGTGTTTGCTTTTTATGACACAGACACCTCAAGCATATTGAGCCATCAACACAATGTCAGGTATTATATGCCACCGCGCACACAGTCACAGAGTGACAGTTTGGCTGGTCCTTAAATTTGATACGTCATTTACTACCTTTTCAAACCATGGTGTGTTTTTTTTTCCTGGTATGGTTTCAATTTCACTCTTGACTCCCTACAGACATTTCTCTGCATTTCTTCACCTCCCATAACCTGCTCTCATTGTCTCCGAGATCTGAACAACCTTTCTGTGAAAGAGATATTTGAAACATCAACACCTTTCACTTACTGAAAATGCTGTCTAGTAGCGTTTGATTACTAGCTAGTTTTGAACCAGTGACCTCTGTAGGTCAGAGGTATGGTGGCTTCCATCTCCCCTTCAGTGCATAGATACATTGTTTCTAAGCTTATCTTGCTGTGTAAAACTTTGACTTCCTTCTATTTCTTGCAAACCATCTTAAAGAAATGTGATATTCTTCTTTGTTCTGATTTCCTTTACCCTTTTCAGCCAGGAGCACACAGGGGGTGGTGATGGCATCTGGCCTAGGTGCCTTTCAAAGGAGATTGGACAGATTTCACAGGAAAAGTCCATTATAAGCTTCAGGCCGTGATGGATGGTGCAACCTCCTTACTTTAGAAGTAGGCTACCTCAGAACGTCAGGTGCAAGGGAGTGGCAACAGGATGCGGACATCTTGTTGTCTTGTGTGCTCCCTGAGGCATTTGGTGGGCCACTGTGAGATACAGGAAGTTGGACTAGGGCCTTTGGCCTGATCCAGCAGGGCTCTTCTTATATTCTTATGCAATACAGCACAATCTGTACCTTGCCTTTGACCAGCTCAGCAGCCCCTGAGCCAGCCACCAGGAACGGACCTAGTCAAAATGGCGCCCGGGGCACCCAATAGAAGTGCGCCTCCATGGGAGCCCATGTCTACCCACCAGAAGCAGCCTCGGGTAGACCTGGGCTCCCCTCGAGGGAGCCCAGGTCTACCCATTTGAAATGACCGCGGGTAGACCTGGGCTCCCTCGAGGGAGCCCAGGTCTAATTGCGGCTGGTCCCAATGGGTAGACCTGGACTCCGGAGCCCAATGCTCCGGAGCCCAATGTTGCGGGAGCCACTGGCGTCCCCCTAAATGGCCCCAAGATGGCGCCCAGGGCTCTTGCCCCCCCCTGCCCCCCTAGAGCCACCACTGCCAGCCACAGGTGTCACAAACATAGTGTGAAGCATGTTTGCAGCACCCAGATAGCAAGCAGTGCTGGCAGGGAGGCCTGTGTCACCCGATCAACACTTCAACCAGAAAAGTGAAATGCCAGGCAGTGGAGGGGTGGTGGGAAGGTGGAACGCAGGCAAGGAAGGGGAGTTTCTGGGCAGGAGGAGGGCAGAACAAGGGGCATATCCCTAACATAGTGGCAGACCAGGCATGTAGAACCTGAAAAAAATGAGGTTAGTCCTACATTTTTTTCCAACGTTTGTGCAAAGATCTCCAAACATTTGTTTTGTATAATTTCTGTGAACATAGGTACACATTCCCTTTTTTCACAATGGTGGCAATGATGGACTGTTCTTGTGAGCAAAAGGGTGCACCCCCTTGCATCAGTGCATGCTCAGGTTATCGGTTGATATGCTTGATGTATGCTTTGAGGTCAGTGCATGTATCAATGTTCTCCTTGGTGAAAGTGGTACAAGTCCCAGGACTTCATCACTCTTGGCTGAAAGAACAGTCATAGCCAAACTTTATTTGTTAGCTTTCTTTATCCGCATCAGAAGTACCTACATTAATATAATTTTAAACATATATCAAAATATATGTTTTAGAAAAAAATGGGTAATACTAGATATCATTCACCCAATACTGGGCCACTTCTACAGCATTCTCCCTTGCCTGCATAAGATCTTCCATTGTACATGTTGAGGGGCACCATGTGCACTGCAACATTTGTGAGATGGTTTGTTCTTCTCCACATTCATACAGCATGTCTTTTATAGGGAATCCCCATTTCCTCAGATTGTCCTTAAGTCTTCCTACCCCAGCACGCGGTCGATTTAAGGATTTCCATACAGGTGACGGTTGTTCTTGGCCTGGAAGAGGGCATACATATATTTGTGCCCATTCACTCGGTAGCTCCTTGCTTACTTTCCATAGTTCCATAGCAGTCTGTGGCAACTTTTGTTAGCTGTGTACAGAGGTCATGTAGGAAGACCTCCCTTTCCTCTGGGCGATGCTTTTAGATATTATTGCAAAAATATATCAATATGCTTCGCTTGGGCGATGCACAAGCTCACGATCTTACTGGGAAATAGATGTTTCCCCATATAACAATAAAAACTCATCAGACTTCTACCGGCAAGTTGTAAACATGAAAAGAAATTAGCATCTCTGGTTTTTTCTTTTTCCTTTTGTGATGCGTACTATGGCATACATCTTAGCCATCAGTTTAAAAACTGAAATTCAAATATATCCTGTATAATGGAAAAGAAGCATGCTGTTATTGTGAACTTGTGGGGAATTAAAATATGTAGTTATTACACCTGGCATGTCTCTTTTCATAACAATCCTTTAAAACCAAACCAGAGAAAAGACTGTGATGTTAACTGTAACTTGCCCTTAAACCTGCCAATTTTGTCATGGCCATCATCGGAATGATGCTACTAAAGGGATGATTTAGTTTTACAAATAGCATGCATATTAGCATTCTTTGGAGTTATAAAAGACAACTTGCAGCTGCAAAAATCAGAGAAAGTGTTCAGGTAGACAGAACGATAGTTGTACTGTACAGAGGCAGACAAGGTTTGTTTCTCTGTCTTTTGGATTTGCTCCAAATGGGTCTGAAAAACGCAATCCTAACCTGGAGTCAGGCTGGCACAGTTAGGCCAACAAAGTTTGGCCAGCGCAAGGGCCACCATAAAGCATGTTTGGACAACTAGCGGAGTCAGGGAGGATGGTGCACCTCTGTGTGCTGGCCTTTCTGACTCCGAGAGTGGTCCAAACATACTTTACGGTGTCCCTTGTGCTGGCCAAATTTTGCTGGCCTAATTGTGCCAGATCTAACTTCAGGTTAGGACTGCGCTCTGAGGTGGGTATTGGAAATGCTATGAAAATTGTTCTTGTTTGTCCTACATGTATGAATTGTTTTAAATCCAAAGAATCTGGTTCCTAACATATGAAAAACAGCTGGAATGGGATATTTGAAATACCATCTTGTCCATTCCTTAAAACATTTTCCTTCTCTGAAATGCCACTTCAGCCAGGGACATCTTGTTCTGGAAGGAGTTACGACCTGCTCCTATTGACAACAGTGCCGGTGGGTAAGCCCTTTTTAAAAAAGCACTTTCCTTTTTCACCTTTTCAAAAAGCCCAGGCTTGCTGTCATGTCCTGAAGCGATGTCATTTCCTGTTGCAACATTACTTCCGGGGCATTGTTTTGCCCCCAGCACCGGGATACACTTTCATTAGCCATGCCACTACAATGCACTCATGTAATTCCCCACCACCTGTGGTGGCGATCGGCTAGTATTAGTGAAGAGAGCAGTTGTAACTGGAAGGTCCTATTGAAGGTCCCAGGTATAATTTTCCAGGGGTTTTTTTGTTCCTGCTTTTTCACATGATCAGCACCTATGGAAAAAGGTGTCTTTTTTGTAGAAAAAAAAGTGTTTTCCTTAAACTGGAAGAAAAGGAAGAAACAAAAAAAAATTCATAAATGTTTGACATTTTCTAGATAGTTCAACAGGCAATGAAACTGTTTCACAGACCAGATTAAGGGCGTAGTCCCACCCTTCATGTAACATGGACGCAACATGCTTGCATGGGCGCTATGTCATTAGAGACAACACAGGGGCTCCGAGCGGCACCCCCGCATCAGCTTTGAGGCTCCCAGGCTCACGCTAGCTGTAGCACCAGCCTGGAAGGGCACAGGAACGGTTCTGGGAGGAGGGACAGCAGGGGGGCAGCAGGGTTAGGCGGGGGGGGCAAGAAGTGGGTGGGCCGGGAGGTGTGCGGGCTCAGAGAGGGAGTGGGGCCAGGATGGAGCTGTTGGCATCCTCAGACCCATGCCTGCTATACAGCAGGCGTAGATTTGAGGAACCCCATGGGGTTGCTGGAGCCTTCCCTGGGGCAAGGGGACAAACATGCCCTTGCCCTGGGGAGGCTCCCCAGCCCACCTAATTGTTCTGCCAAATTCCCTGCTGGGCCTCCCCGAGGGCCCCAATGCCCACACTAGGCTAACTAGTTTCCACTCCAGAGCAGCCTCAGAGACAGTCAAGAGGGAGGGGGTTCAGTCACTCACTGGGCCTCCTCTCTTCCAGCAGCCTTGCTTGGAATCACCGGTTGGCCAGGTGCTCCTCCAGACTGCCCTCGTCACCGGCTTAGCTCAAAATACCCTAATTTAGCACCAACAAACCCTACCACCAAACAATAGGCAGTCAGCTTGCCTAAGCCACAACTGCCTCCTCCATTTGGTGGCTCCAGGGGCGTGGCAGCCATACAACAGTTACTCCCCACAATAACCTTGCCTTATCCAGTCCTTTAACAGTTAGTCCATCCATCCAGCACTTGCCCAGTGCCTCTCCTCCAGCACCTACCTGGTGCTAATCACCCTTCCTTTAACAATCCACCCAGCACCTACCTGGTGCCCTCCTATAGCATCTATCCAGGTCCCTTACTGCAGCTCCTGCCTCCCACTTTATACTGAGGCAAGCCAATTGGTGTCTCTTACTGGGCAGGCTCTAGCTCATCAGCCACACCCATCTGCACCTGTGCTAATCCCATCCTAGCCAGGGCCCTCATCAGCCTTCAGCTGTGCTCCTGAGGCTTGCAGAATTAAGCCTCTGGGATTAACCCCGTACTTCCTGGGTAATCTGGGACAAGGGGCCACTGCTGATACCATTCCTTATCTCCTCGGGATATCTCCTGCCTTTTCCAATACACTAATGTGCTCTGGATTTGGTGTAGGCCTGTTGGCCTCGTCAATCCAGTGCAATTTAGGATCGCACTGTGAGTCTGCAGGCATCCAACTCACCATACCTGCATTAGTGTATGTGCTTGGAACTGGTTCCTCCTATTTGTCCTCAGCGAAATGAGCAAACAATGCATTTCTGTTGTAGGAATCTCAAAAATAACTGGAGAAAAGCCAAATTGATTTACAGTATGTAAACATCTAATATGGCCTACATGTAATATCAATTGCTACTTTTATGACACCAGCCAGTACTGTTGAAAGAAACGGAGGCATAGATCCATGCTGTGTGTTTACCAGTATTTCATCTCAATGATCAATGCCTTGAAAGGAGACCTTTTTCAGAGCCCCGTCGGCTCCGTGCCTCACATTTCCTTGGCAATTGCGATGACACTTTTAATGACAACTGCATAAAGGAGACTTCCATCCCGAGCCTGGTAATTCTGCAATGATTACTCCAGCAAGTTGGGCCAGGGCAATGTTTGTCATTCAAAACATGAGCAGGACACAGGACAGATTTCTTTGACACAAAGGTTTTCCGAATCATACACAAGAGTTCCAAAGTCAATATTTATGTTTGTTGCCTTTGATGAGTAGCCCCACTGTTTTATGCAAGGTAAACCGGTTCAGCTCATCATAATGATGTGGTTGAAGCAGTAATGGGATCTAAATGATTTAGCAAGGGGAACTCACTTTTGATTGGCATTAGTGTCAGGACCTGCCCACCGGAAGTGATGTCATAGCCGGATATTGTGGCAGGAAGTGAGGTCATAGCCGGAAGTGATGTGGCAGGAAGTGACATTGTCAAGTAGGAAGTGCTATCATTGTAACACAATAAAATGACATGAACTGTAAATTGGCACCCAAAAAACTAGACCAACCACTCCACAACAGTTTCAGCAGGCATCTGTGCATTTTTAGGTGGGCTAACAAGCCCAAAAAACTAGACCAACCATTCCACAACATTCTTCTTTCGTACTGCTGCGGGAGGGAGGGGGGAGGGGGAGAACGAGGGGGAGCGGGGAGAAGGCAGGCCACGCCATGGAGCCAGCCGGCTGGGTTGTTTTTACTGCTGTGGGAGGGAGGGGGGACGGGGAGAACGAGGGGGAACAGGGAGAAGGCAGGCCACGCTGTGGAGGGAGCCCAGGCCTACCTGCTGCCGTCTCCCGCCACCACTGCCGCTGCTGGGCCACCGCCGCTGCCGGTATCCCGCCGCCTCCAGTTCAAATGTTGCAGAACTGAGGGTGGAGCGCGTGCACAACCGAAGAAAAACAATGTAAAAAAAAAAAACAGAGAAAAAAATAGCCAGAAGCCAGCCGACATCAGCAAGTGGGCGGAGCCAGCCAATGTTCCAACAAGTGGAACTCCATCCCCCCGCGTTCCCCCTCAGTCCCACCACTGGGTTGAAGTCAAATCTGCTCACAGCTTGGAAGGGTTAGCTTTGTGGCTTAATAAACAGCTGATCCGATAGGGGCATTTTCTGTTTGGTATTCCCTGCCTTGTCAACTTTCTGAAGCAGGCCTCGTCCCTGGGTCTTATCCCCAAGCTCCAAGGCCTCATCCCTGGGCTGTGTGGCCCCAATTTGGGCCCCACAGCTTCCTCGGATTTGTGCCCATGATTTTGTGGCCGCAAATCTGAGGAAGCCATTGGTAGGCCATTGGGAACGTGCCCTTGTGCCGGGGAGGCTCCTCAGGCCTCCCACGCTGCGCTGGACACAGCACAGCCCTGCAGGCCTGCCTGCTCCACTGCAGCATAGGATTGGGCTGCCCACGTTTTGCCCTTCCCCCTTAGGAATGCCACTGGGGTCGGGGACCATGCCTGGGAAGGGAATTTGGATTTTGAGGACACCACTTTGTCCTCTCCTGCGTCAGGATATCTGAAGGTCCATGTGATGCACAGTTTAGGGCCTGGGCTCCCAGACACTACACTAGGTTCTACATGACACTAGATGGAAGAAAAGGACTCCAGAGATTTTCAAAAAGAAAGAAAAAAAGACGTAATTGGCCATAAAGGATGCAAGAGGCTCATGCCAGAAAGGCTTGCATGCGGTTAGTGCTTCTTGTTGGTACGCTTCTGGGGTTCACGTCATACATTCCTGTAGAAAGAGTTATCTACAATCTCTGTTGTCAGTCAATCAATCGCTTGTTAAGCTATTCAGGACTAACGCCACGCTAAGGATTTGCGCATCTCTTTCTTCACCCTGGGATAATGCCAGGGCCATATTATCCATTAGGCTGAGTAGGCTGAAGCCTAGGGGGTCCCACAGGGACTAGGGCCCATCAAGGGAGCATGTCTGAATGTCAGCCAAATGCATGGGTCTCTAGATCTGCCCCCTGGGGACTCCCCATCTAGCCTGCCAACCCACTTTCAAGCACTGACACAGCAGTGCCAATGGAGCATGTTCTGAATCCTGCAGTAGAGTAGTAGTCATGGAGGCCTCCTCAAGGTAAAGGAATATTTGTTCCCTTAACTTGGAGCTGCATTGTCTTTACTCCAATGCTGGAAAGTTAGTTAGGATTATGCCCTAAGTGAGGGTGCAATCCTTCTAGGCCGGCACAGTTAGTCCAGCAAAGTTTGACCAGCACAAGCAACATAAAGTATGTTTGGACCACTCTTGGGTTCAGAGAGGCCAGCATGCAGCCTGCACCATCTCCTTGAGTGAGAGTGGTCCAAATGCACTTTACTGTGGACCTGGTGAGGCCAAACTTTGCTGGCCTAGCTGTGCCAGCCTAATGCCAGGTTAGGATTACGCCCTAAAACTGTGTAGGCTTGCACAAAATATGCATGCTACAGTAGTCTTCCTACAATGTATGCAAACATTTTCTATAATCCCAGAAATATTCCAGTTTCCCTCTTTTTTTGACCTCAGGCCCAAGTACAATTTATCCCGTGCGCCCCCTGGCCTCTGCCCCCAAGGGTAATGCCAGTCAAAATTGACATTAAAATGTCATTTTCAAATGAATGTTAGCAATGTACATGGGAAAAATGATAAATGCAAAATTGTCGGCTGTGACAGGTTGAAAACGGGTGTAGCTAAAATAATGCAGGAGGGTGCAATTGCACTATACTAGGCAACAAGCTCTAGTGAGCTTGACACTAGTGGCCAAATTGTGAGGACCTTGGTATGGATAAATAATGCCATCATGTTATAATCAGTGGTGGGATTCAAATAAATTAACAACCTGTTCTATGATGTCATAGCCAGAGCCAAAAAAAAAAACTGAAGCCAGCCGAGTTAAGCGAGTGGGTGGGGCACGGCCATTTATCAACCGGTTCTATAGAACCTGGGCGAACCCCCCTGAATCCCACCACTGTGTATAATATCTTCATTCTCTCAAAAGTACTGGCAAAAAAAGAAAATGAAAATACAACTGTGATGTCACTTCCTGTTGTGACGTCACTTTCAGGGCATCATTTTGCCTTCTGCACCGGGCTACACTTTCATTAGCTACGCCAGTGGTTGACAATCTTCATTACCATTTGTCCCTGGTATATGGCAGGATTTTTCATATCATGCATGTGAACGTGCAGCCTGGATTTAATGAGGCCTACCCACATAAATCATGGCGGCAAGTGTTGAGAAGGGTTGTTGGCCATTTAATTAATTTCAGTTCAATAGGTGTTGACCTTCTCCTGTCACCGCATTCCTTACTGACTTCCTTCGAGACTGCTGTTGAAATACCCGAGGCCAGGTTTATAAGCAGGGCGAAGTCTCCTGGAAAGAACAACAGGCCATTAGCGGACTCAAAAGGGATGACAGCAAGATCAATGTTTGCTGAGGTTGTCCTCTTGTTCGTACACAACGGGCGTCAGCATGGCTTCATTGTGATCTTGTCACTGGGAGTCGTTCTGGTTGCACACGCAATGAGGCAGTGATTATAAATGTAGAGAAGGAACTGCCCCGGACGCAAAGAGCAAGCAGGAATACGGCAGGACGAGTTCATCTGGAAAGAGGAGAGGCGGCAGCAGATGTTTGCTCTGATGGGGAGACGTCGTTCATATCGATTGAGCTTGGCAAGCAGAGACAAGGATATGTGACCTTCTCAAGCTGAGCAGCAAACATCTTACTTCAGTGCAAATAACAGCAGGTGTATGCTAAGGCATGCTTGGGCTGCTTAATTCAATGGCCAGAAGAACTTCACTTTCATTCCCGTTCCCCCCTCGTTGCACAGCTCTTTGGAAGTAAACCAAATCCCCAGGAGAAAGAGTCCAAGCCACCATCCGTACGATGGCATTTGCCCTCAGACCAGCTGTTTACCCTCAATAGGAACTCTATATCCCCCTGTGCCATGGACCTGATTAGGATTGCGGTCTGATATTGCTGTCTTTTGAGAAGAAGGAGTTCCTTAAGGTCTAAGGGCGCAATCCTAGCCTTGCATTTGGCCAGCGCAAATCCCCTGTGACAGCCTAAGAGTGTTGTAAACATGCCATCAGACATGTCTGTGCCACTATGTGAGGCCCAGGGCAGCACAAGTAGTCGCACCGGCCTGCAAAGGCCAAATCCAGCCTCCGCACTAGTCCGGTGAAGGGGGGAGGAGCTGGCCTAGGGAGACCGGTGTGGGGGAGGGTGGAGGGAAGGCAGAACATGGCAGGAGATGTGGGGGAGGGCAACCCCATGGGAGGGGGCATATCCAGAATCTGGCACTTAGGCAGAATCCTAACCCCTGTTCTCTACACAGGCCACTCAGATTTGTGCCAGCGATTTCGCTGGCGCAGATCCAAGTAGCCCCCAAATGTGTGGCTGGGGATTTACCTAAGGGGAAAATATACCCTTACCCTGAGGTGACCTCCAGCTGCCTCCTGGACACATCATGAACTGGATACGGTTCCAGCATGAGTTAGCATTGGGCGGTAAGTACTCCTTTTAACAAAATAGCTGTGCAACGTAACGGGCCCTAAATTCTTACGCTAAGCACGTGTAAAGTCCTCTGGTAGCTCCTTCTCTGCTCTATCATTTTTCTTTCCAACAGAGATTTACATGGACGGCCTATCCATTAGACTGGTTCAGCGAGTTAAGCATGGGTGGCCTCCTCTGCCACTCTTTCTTCCCCTACTCCTTCTTCACAAGGAAGGAGGGAACCAAACAGAAAGAGAGAGGTGGGCTAGGACATCTCTAGCCAATCCTTAAGAACAGAAGAAAAGGCCATTGGAGAAGGCCAAAAGGCCCATGTAGTCCAGCTTCCTGGATAGCACAGTAGGCCACCAGATGCCTCTGGGAGCACATAGGACAAGGCCTGTATCCTGTTGCCACTCCCTGGCATTCTGAGGTGGCCTACGTCTAACACCAGGAGTTTGCATATATACATAGGGCTGGTAACCTATGAAGGACTTTTCCTCCATCAATCTGCCCAGTCCCCTTTTAAAGGCATCCAGACCAGATGCCATCACCATATCCCGTGGCAAAGAGTTCCACAGACTACTCACTTGCTGGGTAAAGCAGTATTTTCTTTGTTTCTACTCTCCTCCATGCTTCCTGTACTTCTCTTGTTTTCCTCTTCCTTTTTAAAGAGGAGTTGCAAGAGGAGCCATGGGAGGGGTGGCACAGGGTGCGCCCCCCACCCATCCCCCCTGGCGAGCAGGCGCTCCCTCCGAGGCGAGGGAAAGCCGCGCGGGGCGCGCGAAGAACCCGGAAGTGAGTCGACCGTCTGTCAATCACTCAAGTCCCGCCCGCGTTCCGGCTTACGAGAGAGTAGATGACACCACTGGTTCTTGGGCTGACCAAGGTTTAAGCACAAAGCTGTCTTCAATAGTACTGAACAGTGTTCTTCAGCCTCTGCATCACAACCCCAATCACGTAGCCTCATGCGGGAAATCACGGCAACCGTTCAAAGCCTGTGCATGAGAGGGCTTGGATCCAATCTAATCATGTTACTGCTTTGATACAATCCTGTGCAGCTTCTTCTCGCTATCTTGCCCTGCAGCTTCAAAGGCTGGCCCTGCTCAGCCTGCCTACCTTGTAGGGTTGTTGTGAAGACACAAAATGTTGGGGAAAGGGTTGAAAATGCTGGGCTAAGAGGGGGTTGAAGGGTGGGCTGATTGGGTCACGGGATGGGGCATGACAAGTGGTGGCTCCCCAGTCACATACTTGATTGGTTGGTTGGTTGGTTGGTTGATTGATTAATTGATTGATTGATTGATTGATTGATTGGAAGGCCAAAAAGGTGAAGATATAGAAAATAAGGACTTCTGGAGGTTTTTCATGACCTGCAATACACTCTTATTTATGGAATATTATGCTTTGCCTTGGAAAAAAAAATTGATCTGGGTTTTTATGTACTCCGAACTGATGGATTAACAATTCAGATGTATGGGGAAAAAATCCATATCCATAACATTCTATAATACCAACTTTGAAAAGTTGAGAATTAGCCCAGACACCAAACATACAGCCATTAATCCACATGTGCCACCCTCCCCCGTTACAACTGTCATCTGGAATTTAGTGGATCTCTTCTTGTTTACAGCTGGCATGATTTTTAGTGCTGGATTCTCTGATCTTTTGTTAGGAATAAAAAGTGAAAGGGGTTACTGTGAGCAAGTAAAATGATATGAACCCAGCCCACCTTTAGAAAGCAGAAGAGAGAGGGAAATAATAGCAGCAGAGAATTATTGGCTCTTCTGTACATTTTTTTCCCCATTTTAGCTGTTACCCAAACACAGCTGAAATGGCACAAGATTATATGATCTGTAGAACTGTTCAGAGCAGTATCCATGGTGACAGGTTGAGGAAAAGGAAAACGGAAAAAAAAATATTATTAGACTACAAATGGCTACAGTAAAATCCATGGTAGGGGACAGTCGGAGGCCAAAAAAATAACATACTTGTAACCATTTTTTATACGTAATGATGGTGAGTAATACAGTAGTAAAGCATGGGTGAGTTAGAGCCCAATCCTGAACTGCCTAACTGCTGTGGCTACAGCAGTAGCCAAAAGGCTGCCACTGCATCCAGCGGCAGCCAGGCAGCCACTGGGATCTCCCCAGGAGAAGGGGGCATTTGTCCCTTTTCCCCAGGAAAAGTCCTACCACCCTCACCACTCAGTTCACCACCAGCTATTTTGCCAGCTATTAATTGAGCAGCTCTGCATCGGGCTGCCTGAGCCACCACCAGGGATAAGATCCGATGGTGGAAGCCACAGCTGGGTCACACCCCCATGCCTCCCCTCTCCCCACCCAGTTCCTCCCCCATCCCCACTTCCCCCTGCCCCAAACGGGCTGGCAGGCGGCCAGCAACTTGTGTTGGGGTCTGGTGCTGAATGAGCGCTGCCCAATGTGAGTACAAACATGTCGCGGACGTGCTTTACAGCATGTTTGTGATGTTTTTGCCGGCGGTACGGACATGCCGCTGTCGATAAAGGTCTTCTGGATTGGGTCCCTAAGCTGCTGCTGCTGCTGCTGCTGCTGCTATTGCTGCTGCTGTTGTTGTTGTTGTTGTTGAATAATAATAATAATAATAATAATAATAATAATAATAATAATAATAA
>JAJKFI010000010.1:15968990-16004462 GCA_029204185.1 Lerista edwardsae
AATAATAATAATAATAATAATAATAATAATAATAATAATAATAATAATAGTGGCTTGATTCCCAAATAAGTTATAATTTTAAAAGGCACTTGTCTTAATTGTGCATTTTGTGAAACTGATCCTAGAGATATTTTAACTGCTGCTGCTTTCCACTGTAAGTTCCCTGCATAGACAAATCCATGTTAATTCCAATTAGCCATAATAGCCAAATAGAGCTTCCACATCTGGGGGCAGTATATCACTGAGTACTAGTTGCTGGAGAAAAACAATGAAACAAGACCATTGACCTCTTTCTCGGCTTGCTGACTTTCCAAAGGTATCTGGCTGGTTATTGTTAAGACCAAAGTTAGTTTTAATCCAATTGAGCTGGTGAAGGTCCAGGTTTACCCATAGTAGCTGCTGCGGGGTACCCTAGGGCAAGGGAATGGATATTCTCAGACCCCAAGGAGGCCTCCAGTGGCTAAAAATCCCCCACCAGATACAACAGAAACCAAGCTGGTATCACTACAGTATTGCACAGGGATTTAGGACTGGACTGCTCAGCAGGGGAATGCCCAGCCCACGCTCTGCCCAGGGGCCAGGTCGACACTCTGCGCCCCTAGTGAGCTCCCTACTCCTTCTCCGCCCATTGACACACCCTCTTGGCATGCCGGGCTCCATTCCGGAGCTGTAAAGGGCAGGCAGAGGCGTATCTTGGGTACTGCTTGGGGGGGGGAAGAGCAATGGGGACAGTTTGCCAGGGTTGCATCATGGCTCCACCATCATGGCACCCAGAGGCATCGCGCCCCTGTGGCCCTTGCCTCTGAATCGCTCCAAAATGGAGCAGTCCTGGAAGCAGGTGGCATGGCAAGGCCGCCCGGTGGGGGTGCATCCCTGCCCCCAGCGAGAGATTCCCACATCCCCTGGCGTTCTGACTTAGGAACACAAGGAGGCATGTGGCTTCCTGCCGCTTCACCTGGCCACTGCTTGGGCAAAATTTCTGAGCTGCAGCCAAGAGAAGCCGCACCCCTTGATGTCATGACATCGTTGTGTGCCATAGGGGCGGTTTAGCCCTGGTATGCCTCTGGGGACAGGGGAAGGAGGGTGGGCCAAAACCACAGGCTTTGTGGCTGCCGCCCACTCACCCCAGGTGGCCCTTGCTCCCCTGCCCAATGGTAGATCTGCGACTGCTGCCCAGCACTGTGGGCAAAAGGAAAATCCTGGAAATGAAGTTTGTAAAGACATTTCAGAAAGGTACATAGGCCGGCCTGGAACAGTATTTACAAAGTATTTTCTTCCATGAAGAAAAATTCACTTCCGCAGCGATAGACGAGTGCCAATGTAACTAATGTAAGGTGCGTACAGTATTTGTCATAAAGCTTCTGGACAGTTCTTAAAAGTAATCAGTATGTTTTCTATGTCCCCTAAATGGAGAACGCGGGGTCAAAAAAGTTGGCCTCCACTCCAGGTGAGAGAATTAGGAGACATTTGGGAGGAATTAAGGAGTGACAGCTGAGCATTTTGATTCTGGGAGAATTTGTGAGCTGCTTTGATATTCCATAATGGACAGGAACGGTCTCTCTAATTAATAGCTTTTCCCACTCCGGGCATACACTGGAACCGAAAGAGTGGACAAGCCCTCCAGCAGCGGTAAATAGCTACACGTTCTATTATGGATGGTCCCAGCGTGAGTAACCCCACAACATCCCCACTCTTCTTTCTGCCACCCTGCAAACATGGACAGAAAAATAGCAGCACCTCACGAAGCAAATTATCAAACAGTAAATTTGTCATGGTATACAGAGAAGTGGTAAAGCTGAACCAGGCTTTTCTCTGTGTACAGTAGCTCATGGCACCAGGCCAAGGTACAGAAGGCACCTGCGAGAAGTATAATCACTGATGAGCTACAGCTGTGTCTGAGGTGGACGTGCATCAGAGCACGGAGCTCATGGCCACCCCATGTAGAGCACTGATTGGTGTTCAGGACTCAACACAAGTATATAAGGGGACAGGTTCCCAGTGCTAAGTGTGGGTCAGGAATGATAGGAGGGGAAACGCTGTCTGTTTGACAGGAAGATCTGCTGTGTACGTTGCCAACTGACTTGTCCTGTATGCTGTGCTTTGCCTGACTGATATCTATGGAATGTGACCCTTTGCCTGGAAACTTGACTACGCTTGCTGAATACAATTCTTATCTGAGCAAAGACCTTGTGTGGTGCCTTTCTTTGCTGAAGTCAGTGAAGCCTCGCCGAGCCGACTATGGAGGCAGTTTCTCCTGTGCAACCGAGCTGTTTACTCTGCTGAACATGCCAGGTGTTGGTGTGAGAGCCCTCCACACTTGGGGTCCTCTCCAATGCCACCTGGGCATAAGTCTTGGGGAGACGCGACAAAATTAACGTCCGGATTTCAATTTGGGCATCACAACAACCCACATGGTTTTACTGAGCATGTAACTTAGCTAATACAGGATGAAAAATAAAAAAGTATGACTGAAGGCCCAATTCTGATCCCTCCATCACCCACGGTATGAGCATACCACAGGTGCTGATGTTGCAAACCTGCTTCAAGGCATGACCCCTACAGGCGGGTAGTCCTTACTGCCGGTGCTGGCCTAACACCGGTGTCTACTGCCCAGAGGCGGCAACATAACTCTGGCATCAGGGGCAGGGTGGAGGGGCAGAGCAGGGGGTGGAACCAGGCTTAGGATTGGGCTGCCCATCCTGCAGATTTTCTAAACAGATACTGCTGCTGTTGCATTTGTGACACATTGTTCAAAAACTGATTACAGGTACTTACCTGGAACTGAACAGCTGCAAACCAGGTGGATTCCCAAGTGTAGTCGCTTGCCATAATAACGGTGCCAAAGTTTCATTTTTAGAGCAATCAATCAATCAATCAATCACTAGTATTTATATACCGCTTTTCAAGACAAAGTTCACAAAGCGGTTTACAGACAAATAATAACATTAAAGTCAAATGGCTCACAATCTAAAAAATGGAGAACACCACCAGCAATAGCCACGAGAAAGACACTGTGCTGGGGTGAAGAGGGACAATTGCTCTCCCCCTGCTAAATATAAGAGGACACCACTTGAAAAAGTGCCTCTTGCCCAGTTAGCAGGAGCACAACCCTAAATTGGAATGAACATAAGAACATAAGAACATAAGAAGAGCCCTGCTGGATCAGGCCAAAGGCCCATCTAGTCCAGCTTCCTGTATCTCACAGTGGCCCACCAGGTGCCCCAGGGAGGCATGAAACAACAAGATGCTTGCATCCTGTTGCCACTCCCTTGCACCCGGTACCAGTAGCCCACCACCTTTGTAAGGAGGTTGCACAATCCATCCAGTTCATTGCCTATAGCCCACGATGGACCTTTCCTCCAGAAATCTGTCCAATCCCCTCTTAAAGGCATCAAGACCAGATGCCATCACCACCTCCTGTGGCAAGGAGTTCCACAGATTAACTACCCGGTGGGTAAAAAAGTACTTCCTTTTATCTGTTTTAACTCTCCCAACCCTCAGTTTTAGTGGATGCCCCCTGGTTCTGGTGTTTTGAGAGAGGGAAAAGAACATCCGTCTATCGACTTTATCCCTTCCATGCATAATTTTGTATGTCTCAATCATGTCCCCCCTCAGGCGCCTTTTTTCTAGACTGAAGAGCCCCAAACGTTGCAGTCTTTCTTCATAAGGGAGGTCCCCCAGCCCCGTAATCATTTTTGTGATTTTGTAATGGTGAGGCCGGTGGGCTTCCCGCCTCTTATCTGCTTCCCACCCACCTCTGGCACACTTTCGATGTGTCCCTGCGCCGGCACAGTTAATTAAGCCAGCACTGGACCGGCACACTGACAGGTGCAGCAGTGCACAGGCTCAGGCACTGCTACTTGTGCTGGCCCAGCAACCAAATCCTTACGGCACATTTGCAATAGCGCTGGTCTGGTGCAAGAGCACTGAGCCAGCACGTTGCCAGGTTAGGATTGCACCCAGAGGCTAACTGGCCTCTGGACTTCTCCTGACCTTTCACATACAGTTTCTCCTCCCGCAAACAAACAAACAAAACGGGCTCATATTGCATGATTTGGTTATTCTTGCTATGTCTTCGTTTCATTGTACTCCAACTGACAGTTTTCTTCTTCCTTTGTTTTACTTAGTGGTTCAACTGGACAAAAAGCTTGCACTAAGTGGTAAATATTCATTGTACTGGTGGATAGCTTTGTGTTATAAGGACACAAAGCCAGTTTCTGATGTTTTATTAAAGAGGATGGAGGATAATCGCAAAAAGGTTTTGGAGAAATTTCCCATTTCCTATGTATAGCCTTTTTTTTTTTACATTCTCTTGAATGAATTCTGCACACCACATCTGCTTATATAGTTTTTACTTAGCAGACAGTTGTTTTTCCTGCAAAATAAAAATAAAGCAAGCTCAGGACAGTGCTCAGTACCACAGATCAGGGTTCTCAATCATACATTAATCAGTACTTTTATTTAGGTTATGGCTTGTTCTATATATGGGTATTTTGGCACTAATTATAGAACAGATTGTGTGGGGATTTCAACAGGGCTGCACTATGGCAATACAGATTAAGCAATTAACCTTGATGTCACTGTAATTATTAAGATACTTTAGCAAAATGAACTAATTTCCCCACAGGATGTTCTGCTGAAATCAACTTTCCCTCTCTTTAAGATGCCAAAATAGGAAATGTTAATGGAAAATTAAGTTCGCGATTTTTAATAAATCTACAGGGAACAGGGCCCTTTACTGTGCTTTAGTTGTTTTGTGCATCAGAATTCCAGTTAAGGTGTGACAAATTAAATTTAAAGAGTATTTACATTTTCTCGATCTGCATTTATGGGCAAGAATGCCTGTGGGTCATGGTTTCCTATTGGAAAGTCTGCTAGTGAAAAGATGGGAACCTAACCGTTTTTTCCATCATGGGTCGGAAAGGACACAGACTTTCAAACAAAGTGCTGGCTTCCTAAACATCAGTTTCTCAAAAGCAGTGTTTCTCAAACTGTGGGTCAGAACCCACTAGGTGGTTCGCCAACCAGTTTCAGGTGCGTTGTGTAGCACCTAGAGCAGCCAGAATTGAAAATATGGGAAGATGGGACACTGGAAAGGAGGAGGGCTATGTGGTTATGTTGCTTGTGTCAAGGTTGTAAATAGGATTTTCCCCCTTTCTGATTCACTTTACTATTGGAAAATGGCTAAGAAAAACCCCAATTTATTGCTGCATTCTCAAGAAAACAGCAGGCTCTGGTATCAGCTGTGACATCACTTCCAGTGGGTGACTGGACAGCCTGTCATTGGGTCCTGGTGCTAAAATATTTGAGAACCACTGCTCTAAAGCAACAATATGCTCTTGCAGTTCACCAAAGCTGCTTTTAACCACCCTCTTCTCCTCTACTCATGTCTGACAAAATTTCTGCTGGCACAGAAATAAGGAGAGCCATTGGGTAAGTGACAGTTTTCTCCTGGAGGAGGAGGTCTTGAGAAGACCTCTGTGACCACTTCTGCACTTATAAGATTCAGCATGCGCTCTGTTGGCACAGCTGCATCAATGGAGGGGAGGAAGGCTTTCCATAAGATTGGGCTATTTCTTGCCTGCTTTGAACTTTGGTTCTCTTTGAAATGCATTAAACCTATGGTATTCAAACTTTTTAGACCGGGACCCACTTTTTAGAATGGCAGTCATGTCAGAACCCGCCAGAGTGTCATTAACCTGGAAGTGATGTGGCAGGAAGTGACATCATCAAGCAGGAAATGCTGTCATTGTGACATAATAAAATGACACTTCTGAAATGCAAACTGGCATTCTTGGACTCCATCAATTGTACTAGAGGAAACATCCCTGACAGAAAGAAAGATGAGGACAAAATAAGATGTAAAAGCACTGAACTAAAAACAAAATTTTTAAAAAACCCTCACTTGAAAATTCAAACTGTTAACACTCACAAAAGGAATATAACAAGAGTAAGGTCTGCAGCTTCCAAGATCCAAGCTTTCCATGACCCACCTGACAACAGGTTGTGACCCACCAAGTAGGTCCCAACCCACAGTTTGAATAACACTGTATTGAACTACAAGCCAATCTGTAAACAACAAGGTTTAGGCAAAGAGGATAAGCAAGAATGTGCTTATTTTTTGTGAGCTTGGGATGTTGGAAGCCATTTTTTTCCTAACATACATTTTAACAGAAACCAGCAGCAATATCACTGTAGACCAATATGATTAATGAATTTCTTCCTTTTCTCCTTCCACGCCAAGCTATGCAACCTGGTCTTTTCCAGTGCAATGCCCACCTTGTTTAAAATGAAATTAGCGGAAGGTGAGACATTAAAACCTGAAGCTCAGGTGGAATATTAAAACCAACAGAAATGGAGCGGAAAATGTTTCAATATTTTCAACTTCATTCAAGGCACAATCCTAACTGGAGTTAAGCCAGCACAGTTAGGCCAGCAAAGATGGGGAGACACAAGGGCCACCATTAAGCAGTAGCATCACTACAGTTTGCGTCACCTGGAGTGGGAGGTCAGCACGTCACCCCCCATGATGGATCTCCTCCTCCCAAACCATACAGCAACTTTATTTATTTATTTATTTATTTATTTAACTATAATACAGGTCATCCAACAAATTAGTAACCAACCAAAAACCCGTGGCCAATTTGATGACACACAATTAAATAAAAGTTCTAATATTAGCTCTGATACATGGAAATAAGAACTGACTCATAATAATGATTTTCTAAAAATCACAATTTTTACTTTAAAAAGTTATATTTTCAGTTTTTTGACCACAGCTTTTGGTAGAATAAAGGTATGACACTCTGTTTTTTTTCATTGAATTCCTCATGAAATTCCACATCCAACATGATGTATATAACATGATGTATATAACATGATGGTATTATTCCATAAAACCACAATTTTATTTAAAAAAATTGTGATTTTTACATTAAAAGTTTTATTTTGGGGTTTTAGGTTTTTGGCTAAACACTCCAGTTTGGTATTACACTCCAGTTTTTTTAATTGAATTCCGGGTGAAATTCCTCATCCAACAGTACATAGCATGATGGTATTATCTTTTAAAACTGCAATTTTAGCAATTTTGGCCTCTGGTGGTGTCACCACCACTGTGCGCATCACCTGGGGTGGCCCGCCTGCCCCTCCCCCCTCATGACGCCACTGCCGTAAAGCATGTTTGGACCACTCTCGGAGTCAGGGAGGATGGTGCATGTCTGTGTGTGCCCTCATTGTTACCCCTCCCTTTCACTGTATTGTGTCACAAATTTAAACATTTTGAGAGCTTCCGCCTCCATTCCTTGTGGCTTTGATTCAGAAATGTGCTCGATTTTGGGCATCCTTTGCGTTGTAGTAATGTTTCACAAATGGCTGAAGTTACTGTGGGACAGATTCCTTTTGAAGCATGATTTTTTTTTTTTTAAGCAACGTGGCCTCAGTTTCTTTTCACTCCAGCTACTGGATGCGTTGAACCGAAGATAATGCTTTTGGGGGGTAATTTTTTGTTTGAAGATGAACGCGACTTGATTCATAAATGGGAATGGTTTTGTAAAGAAATCCCAGCGCCCTTCAGCAGTATGAAAATGAGCACTCCGCTTTCGTGAGAGCTTTCATCCTACAGATATTCCAAAAGTCCTGTGCAATGTTGCAAAGTGCGCACCATTTTTTTTATTAGATCATTAGACCCTTGGCAATTATGATTGCAATATTAAATATTAATCACGCTCCCCCACATAGCTGAGGCCTCTTCAAGTCTAGAAGGTGATGCAATTTCTGGTCTGCAATGTTTTTAGGTTATTTCCCCGAAGTATCGGTGAGGAATATTACTGCCTCATCCCAAACTCGTCGAAACTAGAGACGGCATTAATATCGACTCCAATGGACTTTGGTTTCAGCGCAATACCGCCCAAGCCATTTGTAATTGGAGGTAATAGATGAGCTCCCTTTTTTAAAGTTGCCATGCATCTTTTGCTCACTAGAACATTGGAAAATGTGAAGGAGAAGTTTAGTCCCTAGAATTCTGAATAGGAAGCACCAAAGTATTCCAAAGGTTCTTATGGAATAAAACGAGCACATGGCACATAAGAGCAAAGTCCACCAGCCTCATTCAGCCAGGCTATGCCTTTCTACCCTTTCATGGATCACTGCCTTGTCGTGGCGAAGGGGCTTGAGTAGCTCAATGAAGCTGTGAGCTATGCCATGTAGGGCTACCCAAGATGGACAGGTCACAGCAGAGAGTTCTGACTAAACGTGGTCCGCTGGAGAAGGAAGTGGCAACCCACTCCAGTACTCTTGCCAAGAAAACCCTATGGATTACAGAACAAAAAGGCTAAACGATATGACACTGGAAGATGAGACCCTCAGGTCGGAAGGTGTCCATTATGCTACTGGGGAAGAGCAGAACACGAGTACTAGTAGCTCCAGAAAGAGTGAAGTAGCTGGGCCAAAACTGAAAGGAAGCTCAGCTGTGGATGTGTCTGGAAGTGAAAGGAAAGTGCGATGCTGCAAAGAACAATACTACATAGGAACCTGGAACGTCAGATCTATGAATCAAGGCAAGCTAGATGTGGTCAAACGTGAGATGTCAAGGCTGAACATCGACATCCTGGGAGTTAGTGAACTAAAGTGGACAGGAATGGGAGAATTTAATTCAGATGACCATTATATTTGCTACTGTGGGCAGGAATCCCTTAGAAGAAATGGAGTAGCCTTCATCGTGAACAAGAGAGTGAGAACAGCAGTACTGGGGTATAACCTCAAAAATGATAGAATGATTTCCATTCGGATCCAAGGCAAACCTTTCAACATCACACTAATCCAAGTCTACGCCCCAACCACTGGTGCTGATGAGGAAGAAGTTGACCGCTTCTATGAAGACCTAGAACAGCTTCTAGAATTAACACCCAAAAAAGATGTCCTTCTCATCATAGGGGATTGGAATGCTAAAGTAGGCAGTCAAGAGGTAAGAGGAATAACAGGCAAGTTTGGTCTTGGAGTACAAAATGAAGCAGGGCAAAGACTGATAGAGTTTTGTCAGGAGAACACATTAGTCATAGCAAATACCCTTTTCCAGCAACACAAACGGCGACTGTACACATGGACTTCACCAGACGGTCTACATCGAAATCAGATTGATTACATTCTTTGCAGCCAAAGATGGAAAAGTTCCATACAGGCAGTCAAAACAAGACCTGGAGCTGACTGTGGCTCAGATCATCAGCTTCTTCTTGCCAAATTCAGGCTTAAACTGAAAAAAGTAGGGAAAACCGCTAGGCCCTCCACGTATGACCTAAATCAGATCCCCTACGAATATACAGTGGAGGTGACAAATAGATTTAGGGGCTTAGATTTGGTAGACAGAGTGCCTGAAGAACTTTGGACGGAGGTCTGTAACATTGTACAGGAGGCAGCAACTAAAACCATCCCAAAGAGGAAGAAATGCAAGAAGGCAAAGTGGCTGTCTGACGAGGCTTTACAAATAGCTGAGGAAAGGAGAGAAGCCAAAAGCAAGGGAGAAAGGGAAAGATATACCCAACTGAATGCAGATTTCCAGAGAACAGCAAGGAGAGATAGGAAGGCCTTTCTAAATGAGCAATGCAAAGAAATAGAGGAAAACAACAGAATGGGGAGGACTAGAGATCTTTTCAAGAAAATTGGAAATGTCAAAGGACAATTTCGTGCTAAGGTAGGCACAATAAAGGACAAAAATGGCAAGGACCTAACAGAAGCAGATGAGATTCAGAAGAGGTGGCAAGAATACACAGAGGAACTCTATAAGGCCGATCTAAATGTTCCTGATAACCACAGTAGTACAGTCACTGAGCTCGAACCTGACATCCTGGAGAGTGAAGTCAAGTGGGCTTTAGAAAGCCTCACTAACAACAAAGCTAGTGGAGGTGACAGCATTCCAGCGGAATTACTCCAAATCTTAAAAGATGATGCTGTCCAAGTGCTGCTCTCCATATGCCAGCAAATTTGGAAAACCCAACAGTGGCCACAAGACTGGAAAAGATCAGTTTACATTCCAATCCCAAAGAAGGGCAATGCCAAAGATTGTTCAAACTACCGCACCATTGCACTCATTTCACATGCTAGCAAGGTCATGCTCAAAATCCTACAAGCTCGGCTTCAGCAGTATGTGAATCGAGAACTACCAGATGTACAAGCTGGTTTCCGAAGAGGCAGAGGAACTAGAGATCAAATTGCCAACCTTCGCTGGATCATGGAGAAAGCAAGAGAGTTCCAGAAAAACATCTACCTCTGCTTCATTGATTATGCTAAAGCCTTTGATTGTGTGGATCACAACAAACTGTGGCAAGTTCTTGAAGAGATGGGAGTTCCAGACCACCTGATCTGCCTTCTGAGAAACCTTTATGCGGGTCAGGAAGCAACAGTTAGAACTGGACATGGAACAACCGACTGGTTTAAAATTGGGAAAGGAGTACGACAAGGCTGTATATTGTCACCCTGCTTATTTAACTTATACGCAGAGTACATCATGAGGAAGGCAGGGCTGGATGACTCACAAGCTGGAATCAAGATTGCTGGGAGAAACATCAACAACCTCAGATATGCAGACGATACCACTCTACTGGCAGAAAGTGAGGAAGACCTAAAGAAACTTTTGATGAGGGTGAAAGAGGAAAGTGCCAAAATTGGTTTGAAGCTCAACATTAAAAAGACTAAGATCATGGCAACCACTCCCATCACTTCCTGGCAAACAGAAGGGGAAGAAATGGAAGCAGTGACAGACTTTATTTTCCTGGGCTCCAAGATCAGCGCAGATGGTGACTGCAGCCATGAAATTAAAAGACGTTTACTTCTTGGGAAGAAAGCTATGGTGAACCTAGATAGCTTAATCAAAAGCCGAGACATCACCCTGCCAACAAAGGTTCGCATAGTCAAAGCGATGGTTTTCCCAGTAGCCATGTATGGCTGTGAGAGCTGGACCATAAGAAAGGCAGAGCGTCGAAGAATCGATGCTTTTGAATTATGGTGTTGGAGAAGACTCTTGAGAGTCCCCTGGACTGCAAAGAGATCCAATCGGTCAATTCTCCAGGAAGTCAAGCCTGATTGCTCCCTGGAAGGACAAATGCTGAAGCTGAAGCTCCAATACTTTGGCCACCTGATGAGAAGAGAGGACTCTTTAGAAAAGACCCTCATGCTGGGAAAGATTGAAGGCAAAAGGAGAAGGGGGCGACAGAGGATGAGATGGTTAGATAGTGTCACCGAAGCAATGAATATGAAATTGGGCGAACTCAGGAAGCTAGTGGAGGACAGGGAGGCCTGGCGTGCTGTGGTCCATGGGGTCGCGAAGAGTCGGACACGACTTAGCGACTGAACAACAACAACAAATGCCTTTCTATGTGTGCGCCCACCTTCCATTATCAATATGCCTCCGAGGCCAGTGGTTTTAATTGTTCTGAGGCTGCTTAATTCTAGCAATACAAAATGGGTACATCAGGATACCAGGTGGCCTCTGCAGCCTGGTATGACCACAGGGATAGCAGATGCCATTTTAAACACACACACACACACACACACACACACACACACACACACACACAGGTCCTGCTGTTTATAAAATTAGAAATACTCATTTAAAGAGAATTTCATCAAATGCAATTATAGGGACTAAATTGCAAAAGTACGACTTTGGAATACATGATTAATATGACGATATTGTTCACAGTGCATTATGACTGCTGGACTCACTCCAACGTCAGTTGAGGTTGTGGTGTCACTTAGACACATAATAAAACCCCATTTCCAGCGGTGACTTGGCAGTGAGAAATGGCTCCGGGCTATTTAACATACAAATGTCAGCATGAGAGCACATTGTTTAAAATACGTCCAGTGTTGCAAAAGCACAAGCCTGGAAAAGCACAATTTAGATTTAGAAATTTAATGCTTGGACTGTGTTGCCTGCTTGTAAAGTAGGACAGTTGTAGATTCCTATCAGACCAGTGTGGGAAGGTATAGAATATAACAGGCCCAAAATAGCAAAGGGAAAATACCTGAGATCAGTCAAGCAATTAATCCATCAATCAGTCAAGACATCTCGGACCAAGCTGTGAAATGAACAGCAGGAGGCACATCATGTTTAACAAAACTGCAGCTTCAAAATTACGGTTTCGTAGAATGGTCGCAAGCAGAATATTAGGTGTAGGTTTGATAAGAATAAATAATTAAAAATACTTCCCAGAGTTTATATTAGCAATGAATTAGAAAAATGAGGACGCAATCCTAACATGAGCTGGAATAGACAAGCTGGCTCACCTGTGCTGTATCCTAATGTTAGGAAGCAGCAGTGGCTCAGTTATATTTATAAAAGGGGATATTTTCCCCTTGCCCCAGGGTAAGCCCCAGGCAGCCCTATGGCAGCAGGTCCACCCAGCAGAATGGCAGGTGCAAGTCCATGTGGCCAGGAGCGCCCTGAATCAGGCCCACACAGCCTGGGGAACAGGGAGTTGGATATGGCCCAATGGCTGTGTCCAGTGGCGTCATGGAGCCGGAACGCTGGGCGGGAGGAACGGGTGAGCGGCAGCCCGCCCGTTGCGTTCCGGTCCGTTTCGCCATCTTCCGTTTCGCCATCTTTCGCGGGGGCGGGGAAGATGTCAAAACGGAGCGGTACGCTACGGGCGGGCTGCCGCTCACCCGTTCCTCCCGCCCAGTGTTCCGGCTGCATGACGCCGCTGGCTGTGTCCCTTGTCCACCCACCTCTCCGCCAACTATGCCACCCTATTATGCCTCCTGCTTGCCTCTGGCACACCCTCAGTGTGCCCCTGCATGAGAAGAGCTAAGCCAGGGCTCAACTGGCACAGCTGACAGGCGCAGTGGCACCTGTGAGCTGGCGCTGCTGCTTGCACCAGCCCTATGACCAGATCTGCTGTAATCCATCAATCTGTGGTGGCAAATCTGTGGCGGAGATGTGCCTTACAGCATTTTTGCGACAACACTGGGCCGGTGCAAGTGCATGGCGCTGGCGCAACACCAGGTGAGGTTTGCATCCTCATTGACTTTAGCCCGGAATAGCACTCATGTGTTGGAACCCAGGCTTGGGAGTTGAGCTGCTCAGTTATGTTCAGCAAGTGTGTACATCTTAGCCTCCACCTGTAGGGGGAGGTAGTCCCCAGCTTAAAGGCTTGTACATTGCTCTACCCTACTTTGGCTAGACTTCTGTTTAGCCTCTTCTTTTCCAGCTGTCTCATTCTGCCTGTGTAAAAGTGGTTGTCATCCTCTCCTTGTTAAAGTTCTTAACAAAAGTCAGTTTTGCTGTGCATGTGCCCTCAAAATTTGATATCTGTTATGGCCCAATCCTAGGCTTTTTTAGTGCCAGTAGAAGATGTGTTCCACTGGCGCATAGGGTCATCAAAGTGCTGCGATGTGCACTTTGGTTAGGCGCACCAGTGCACCAGCAGTCATCAGCGGCCACCAGCACTGATCAAGAGGCCCACCAAAGCAACTTAGTCTACTGCAGGGGTGGGGGAGGGCAGGGAAGGATGGGGGGGTTGAATGGGGCTGAATGGGGCAGGGGAAGGGAACGACGGGGTGGTGATGGGGGCAGGTGTAGGTGGATTAGACCGAGGACTGGACAGGATTGGCAGCGCCTGTGCATTACATATTCAACCCCCCTTCCTGGGCCTGATGCGCCTGCACAGATCAATGTGGAACTGCACTAGCAATATAGCTGGTGCAGGTCTGAATTGTCCTGTTGTGGCTGCTGTGGCTTATCCTGGGGCAAGTGTTTCACATGTCCTTTTTTGGGGAGGAGACCTACAGCAGCCAATGTTCCTCCAATGGGATGGAGCCTAGCCAGTGCCATGGTCACACAGAGACTTACATTGGATTGGGTTCTTAACATGTGTTCTAAAAATATATAATGTTGGCTGATTTGAAATGTTTTTTATTGGGGCACAGTTTTAGATTGGGATGTTAATTATCTTCTGTTTTAACAAGTAATTCTTGCTTGTTGATTGTTATACATGAGGCTGTAAAAGCCTTCAGTAAAAAGCCTGAATTCTGGCTTTTTTTGGGGGGGGGGGGCTTAGCTCTGAAGTGTTTTAACAAAGACACAGTCAGAATCTATATATATAAAAACGGACGTATGTGGGTATGTATGTATGTTATTTATAGGCGTCTCCGTGCCTTGACCCACGGCCACGAAACTTGGCACACACGTACCTGGCAGCCTGGAAAGAGTCACTGCGGGGGTCAGACCCCCCTACACCCCCCCCGTTTGTGAGGGAGGGGGCCCAGATCGTCGGGAACCAAGGGGATTGCATTGGGCTACAGGTCTGCTGCCATCCTGTGGTCACAGACGATTCTGCAGGTTATGTGGGAGGGCTCCAGCACCTCAGCTACCAGACACAGAACAGAAAGTGAAACTAAACTGCTTTGCCTGCGTTGCCTGAGTGGCCCAGGGTGGAAAGAGCAGGATCCAGAGAGTTCCAGCACCCAGTCGGATCTGAGAGGGGCCTATGTCCAGGGAGCTAACAGGCCACCTCTGCCTGCAGACAGTAAGTGGGACCTTCATATTGCTCTCTTAGTTGATTGTGTCCCTGTCTCCTCATTCATTTCACAGTGCTGGTGTGCATTTTGGGTTCCAGGTCATCAATACTGTTTTATTTCAGGGACGGGTTCTATATGTCTATATATGGATCTCACTATGTCACACTTCTGAGGGAGGTTTGTATATTTGTGTGTATGTCCCACCATTACTCTGGAACGCCTGGAACGATGTGCACCACATGTGGTACACTTATTCCTTACGATCTGGACAGATATACTGTGGGGGTAGGGCCCCCCTTACGCCCCCAGAGGTGGGGGTGCACTGCAGAACAAACTCATTCCTCCTCCTAATAGAGCCTGGGGATAATTTCTGCCCCCGGGCAACGCCGGGTCACAAAAAGCTAGTTCTGTATAAACACAGAAGCAAGTTTCCTGTTCTGGCCATTCATTAAGAGCAGTGATCTCCAGACTTGCTACACCAGCAGTCTCCAAACTCCAGCTTGCGAGCCGAATCCAGTGACTGCTGTTTCCCTCTGCCCAGTGACCCATGCTTACCATTCCGCCAGGGAGCATTGGGAAAGCCACAATTACAGCCCCCAGTGTCACTGCAGCCAGCTGCTTCCTGGTTCTTTTGTCACAGCAGGCTGTACTGTGCACCCGGTATCTTGGGCAGGCACAGCTGGCTGGGGTGACACTTGGGGGCTGTAGTTGTGGCTTTCCCAACGTTCCTCAGCAGAATGAAAAGCACTGATAATTCTGGGGAGCCTTTTCAGTGCTGCAGCGGTCTCCAGTTTGGAGACTGCTGCTTTTAAAGTATCATTCATGCACTCCTTGAAATGGTTTTAGCTTTCAAACCTCTTTCACAGGATAATCAAATGCAGAATCAAATATCAATCAAATGCAGACAATCAAATATCAGGTGCAAAGTCTTGCATAGCAAAGGTCAAATATTGGATATCAAATACTGAAGGCCAAATACGGAATGTGAAATCTATGCAGCGAACGCAAAGAGGAGTTGTTAAATTTCAGTGGTTTCAGTTTTGACAACAGGTGTTGTGCACTGAATAATATATAATACAGAATATTGAATTTAAAATATGTAATGGGCAAGTGACTCTCAACCTGCAGCAATTTTGGGACAATTTGGGAAACGTTGATAAATTATGGCCACATTTTTTCCCATTGGCTTTCTTTACATACTGCAACATCAGGAAGAAATTATTGATGGCCAGGGCGATGGAACAGATTACTGAAGGAGGTGGTGGATTCTCTCTCACTGGAGATCTTCATGCAGAGGCACAACAGGCATCTGCGGGAGATGCTCCAGGACATGTTGGTCAAAAATAAGGCCTGTGAGCTGAATGTAGCCCATGAAAGCTCTTTATCTGACTCTCTCAATTGCTCTTGGCTACTGCGCTGTACTGAGGTTTCTCTGCTAAAAGGGGAACCCATGTGATTATTGGGTTTTTCCCATATCTTGAAAAAATGATGACTTGTGTATTTTGTGTAATTTGCAGCTAATGAGTTCCTAAGGGAGAAAAAGCTGCTCCCATCAGGGAGATAAAGCAGAGTATAAATTTGCAAATAAATAAATAAATAAATAAATAAAATAAAGTGCTTATTTGTGACTGTGACCTCCTTAGGATGCAATCCTAACCTGGAGTGAGGCCAGCATAGTTAGGCCAGCAAAGTTTGGCCCACACAGGGTATATTTCACCCACTCTCAAAGTCAGAGAGGCCAGCACACAGATGTGTGCCATCCTCCCTGACTCCAGGAATGGTCCACACCTGCTTTATGGTGGCCCTGGTGCTAGCCAAACTTTGCTGGCCTCACTCCAAGCTAGGATTGTGCTCTTAATGACATCACTTCCTGCTTAATGACATCCCATATGACACTCAGAGGCATCATGAATGCTATTGGCCCACTGTATGACATGAGTTTGACACTCCTGCTCTAGGTAGCTTTCCTGCTACAGATTTCCTGCAATCCTGCTAGGTTGGACTAGATGACCTTGTGGGTCAATTCCAACTCTATGATTCTATAGTACTAGGATTCCTTCCGATCAAAACAGAGCAAATTAGAGACAAAATAGTTTCAATTATCAATTCTCTTTATCATTTTTGGGAAGTTGCAATGAGTTTCTACATACGCACAACCAGAAAAAATAAATGCAAATTTTACAGCAGCAGTACCAGCAGTTTCATCCCATGCTTTATCAAATGAAGAGCCATAAATTTGGTCCCAGGGGATTTGAACATTGCTGTCATCAGGCAACTAGGTAGATCTGTTTAAAATGAAAATGAATTGACTCTCTGCCAAGTGTGTTTTGTGCCGGGAAATCATCTGCTTGGGATATGCAGTGGCAATTTAGTTTCTCATTTTCCCAAGAAAACAAGGGCATCTGGAGCCTGAGCCAAGAATGCAATGCCAAACGTAACAGGAGTGTGTTACGCAGGAATGGAAAGCAAGCAAAATATGGGTGCTTGGGAAATCTCTCTGATCACCCAGTAAATCTAGATGTCGAGTTGACTCTTCCACATTGGAGAATAGGTTTATTTTTTCCCCTCCTACTGACTCAGAGACATTATGATTTGGAGTTTAATGTCCCTAAATGGTGGGAGCTTCTGTGGTGTGGAAAACGAAACTTCTGCTGAACATATGAGGGAGCAATCCTGAAGGCACCCTTGGGCTGATGCAGAGGCAGATCTAAGGGAGGGCAAAGCTCTAAGTTTTGCAAGAAGCCTTACCTTGCAGTGGAAATCACTCCTCTCCTGCACTGTTCTAGCCAATCCTCACAGGGAACAGCAACATCTTGGCGTTGCTTACTGGCTACAGCAGCAAGGGGGAGGAGGGATTTACATGACAGGGTAAGGCTTCTTGGAACACTTACAGATTTGCCCTCCCTTAGATCTGCCTCTGGGATGATGCTAGCAGCAGTGTCGGCCCAAGGCTGCGCTGTGCCGCTCGTGAATCAGCTGAGTTTGGCTGACGCAAGAGCGGTTCTGGGTGGGGGAGGGAGGAAACGGGAAGGTTGGGTGGGCCAGGAGGCACGTCGGCCCGGAGCTCGTCTGGCACGGGGCAGTTCTGGGAGGGTGGGACGGCGATTCCGGGTGGGGGCTGGATGAAACGGGGTGGGGATTGGGCAGGCTGGTGAGTCCAGGATGCAGCCATTAGGCCACATCCAACACCTTGTCCCTGGGCTGCATGGCCCCAATTTGGGCTACGTGGCTCCCTCTGACTTGAACAGATTCAAGGAAACCATTGGGGAAGCAGGAGCCTCCCATGGTGCGCAAATGTGCCCTTGTGCCTGGGAGGCTCCTGCGTGCTCCAGTGCTGCATTGGAAAGTAGCACAGGCCTGCTTGCCCCAGCGCAGCATAGGATTGCACTGTGAAGCAGTGGATACCAGGGCATGTCATTGGCTTGCTTCCCCCCCCTCCGCCGCATGAGATGCTGCCCGATTGGGCAGTTGGCTGTGGGGGGGTGGCGCCCGGAACTCTCCTGGTGCCAGTGAGGTCTCCTGGGGGCCATTCCCCTGTTGATCCCAAGGGACACGGATCGCTCCCTGGAATCGCTCCTGGAGGAATAGTCCCCGCCGAGAGACCTCGCGGCAGACCAGCAAGAACAGATGGAAACGCAAGGGAAGGGTTGGGAAGTAGAGGAGCGAGATCCAGGCGGGCTTACATTAGCAAGTTGTGCCGGTGGTAAGGCTTGAGGTATGTGTTGTCAGTCGGCTTGCCCCAGAGGAGCCTCCGCCGGCCACCCGCCCTCAGTGATGGGCGACTGCTAGCAACCTATGAGGCGAGCGTGCAACCCCTCCTTTTGCTGTGTTGGAGGCTTGTGATGCCAGCAGTTTGCCTGGGCAGAGGCTCTGCTAGTGGGCTGCCCTTGCTGTGGGGCGCTCGCTAGAGACCTGCGAGGCCAACCGCCAGTTCTGCCATCTATGGTCGGTTACCCACTACGTGGGTTCTTCCCCAGCACAGTTCCCTTCCCCACACTACTGGGGGCCCCTGTTGGCTTGCTAACTACTGAGGCACGGCCAGTTGGCCCCACAGCCCTGTGTAGCTTCCTGTCAGGCATCACATACGGCCCACCCCCGAGTTATGACTTGGCCTGTGGTGCAACCAGATGGGCTCAGCCACCAGAGCCTCACCACGCCTATGGGAAGATGGGGCTTGCCCTGGGCGGGCACCTGGCCTCCACTATGAAAGAAAAAGTGCTAAAGGGGGAGTATGTAGATACATTTAGCCTCTTACATGACTTGCTAGAGCCTGAGGAGAAGACAGATGACAAACCCCAAGGATCGGGAGGTCCGTAGGGCCGAGATAGACGGTAACGGGTCTAATTGGCTGAAGGGTTTCATAGTGTGTGCTGGGTTCATTTCCCGTCATCAGCCCCCAAAAGGAGCCGTGCTCTGGAAATATTTGGACATAATATATGGGGCTTATGAAGGTTATCCTGGGGAGGTCTGATGCTACTATGATGAATTCAGATGTAGAATCAGTCAGGAACCATGTCTCACCTGGGAAGAGCCCCCAAATGAGCTTTGGAACCAGCTCATAACAGCCAAGATAATTTGCGAGTGTGCCCGGAGTGGGCACATAATTACCTGGAACAGATCGGGGGGGGGGTACAGGCCCAGCCTCCTGGCAGAGGTGGATCTAAGGGGGGGAATCTGTAAGTGTTGCAAGAAGCCTTACCCTGTCATGTAAATCCCTCCTCTCCCTTGCTGCTGTAGCCAGTAAGCAACGCCAAGATGTTGCTGTTCCCTGTGAGGATTGGCTAGAACAGTGCAGGAGAGGAGTGTTTTCCACTGCAAGGTAAGGCTTCTTGCAAAACTTACAGATTTGCCCCCCCCTAGATCCGCCTCTGCCTCCTGGGCAGTGAATGTGCTTCGAACACATCCCCATTGATGTGCTTCAAATACAACAGGTTGGGACACTATACTAAGGCCAACTGCCAGCACCAGCATGTTGTCTCCATGCCGCGTATCGAGCGTGCACAGAGAAAAGTAAATTGGGAAGTGGGTAATTCTGTGCGTCAATCTGGCGATCTGGTCTTGCAGCACCCTGCAATCATGCAGGGTGCTGCAGCTAAGGCACGGAGGTCAGCTAAGGCACGGAGTTACCCATCAGCAGGCCCACAGTTGCTGTCTGGCACATGGGGCTGGCAGGGACTCTCATAGCCCCAAGCCTTGCCCCCCCCAGATGCCATCTGGTCAGGGTGGGCGCACAGGCTTGCTGCCTCCGCCCCTGTGGGGGATGGACCAGTGGTGTCATTCAAATGATTTAGGAACAGGAACTCACTTTAGATTGGCACTTGTCGGGAACCCGGAACCAGCCACGGAGCCCGTTAGGATCCGGAACGCCCGTTCTGGTCCGTTCCCCCTGAATGACATCACTGGGTTGGACCATGAATGGTTGTGCCCAAAGGGGCTGGCCTGGAGTCAGGGTGTTTCACCTGCAAAGGGGGCTGGCCAGTAGCTGGCCCTCACCTTCCTTTGTTGCCCCACCCGCCGTTTCCTGCCTTAGTTAATTGCTGCCGGTTCCCGGCTCCTCTTCTTTGTATATTGTTGCAATAAAGTGGCCTGTTCATCCATACTCATCTTGTCTCTCGTGGCTTCATTGGGGGGGGATGCACAGCTAAAGACTTTACTGTTATCTCATGCAGAAAAGGTTATCTCTCAGCAGAAATGTAGAGCTCTTTTCCTAAATGAGGGGAGATTCCCCCTCCCCAAATTAGGTAGACGGAAGGGTTTATATTTAAATCATAAGCTAAGCTGTGTGAAACAGTATGAATAACAAGCATTAAGGATGCATTTTGTAGTGAGGAAAAAAAACAAGCCCATGTCGTCATAAAAAACATCGTTCGCCATGTCTCATGTTGCTTATTCCTTGTGTCTTCCTATTAATATTCATGTGCTCATTTTGCCCCGTTTCTGCTAACACTGCATTGGTACAAGTTAATATTTCATTTATAAGATGTAAAATCTCTACTTTTGAAATGGAATGGAGCGATTATGCAGTCTGTATTAATTTTAGATAACACAATTACTCGAGAGGTCGGAGGAATGTGGGGCAATTAAAATACCTTCCAACATGCAGCGTTGTGGATTTTTTTAAAATCTACCAGATGCTTTTTGGATATAAACATTGTGAATAGAGCAGTGTGAATAGTAAATAACATGCTCCATTCTCTCTTTTTTGCAAATTGGCAAAATGGTGATGCCTTTATCAGAGTCACCATCTTCTTCTGTTGAACAGATTAGTATTCAACCAATTTTTTTTGAAAAATATTGAGCAATTGCCAATGGCACAGTGAAATATGTGGTCAGGACGTTTTCCCAAAAGACAAAGGGGAACAGTGGGGGAGAATGCAGTATGCTCTTGATTCTCACTTATCACACAGTTTGGTTAAAGTACATATAAAAAGGTTTCCCCGCAACCGAATGGTCTAGTCAAGACCGACTGTAGGGGGCGGTGCTCATCTCCGTTTCAAAGCCTGTAGAGCTGGCGTTTGTCCGAGGACAAGCTTCCGTGGTCATGTGGCCAGCATGACCTACGCCGTAGCGCACGGAACACCGTTCCCTTCCCACCAAAGTGGTCCCTATTTATCTACTTGCATTTAGGTGCTTTCGAACTGCTAGGTTGGCAGGAGCTGGGACAAGCAACGGGAGCTCATTCTCTCACACAGTCTTGAACTCCCAACCTTCCAGTCGGAAAGCCCAGCAGCAGCGGTTTAACCCGCTGCGCCACCACATCCCTTATGTATGTATAGATATACATAATTTTATGTGGGAAGTGTGCTAATTAAATTGTGGGCATCCATACACTCTTCTCCCCAGTTTGAGCTCAGAGGAATCTGCTTTTTCTGGTTTGTTTGTTGATATGCCACATTTCTCATAATCAGATTTCTCTTCAGACATTACTGAAGGCAGTTTACATAGCCAGGAAGCTGTAGATCCAATAAGGCAATGTATCTCAAACTCTGGGTCGGGACACAGTAGGTGGGTCACAAGCCCATTTCAGCAGGGTCCCCATTCACTTCAGTGTGTATTTTAAATTTAATACGTCAGACTTGATGCTACCAGGGTATATGAATGCATTTGAATGCATTACTTACTTGAATTGATTTTTAGCGCAATCCTAACCTGGAGTTAGGCCAGCACGGTTAGGCCAGCAAAGATTGGCTGGCACAAGGACCACCGTAAAGCACATTTGGACCACTCTGGGAGTCAGGGAGGATGGCACACACCTGAGTGCTGACCTCTCTGACTCAGAGAATGGTCCAAACATACTTGTGCTGCCCAAACTTTGCTGGCCTAATTGTGCCAGCCTAACTCCAGGTTAGGATTGCACTGTGTCATATGGGGTGTTCCTGCTGGATGACTTCACTTCCAGGTTAATGACATCACTTAAGAACATAAGAAGAGCCCTGATGGATCAGGCCATAGTCTAATCTTGTCCAGCTTCCTGTATCTCACAGTGGCCCACCAGATGCCTCAGGGAGCAGTTCTGGTGGGTCCTGAGAGATTGTCAGGACATAATACTAATCAATTAGGGTATGGGCAACAAATATTCCCTTACCTTGAGAAGGCCTCCGTGACTGGCCCCCAACTGCAGGATGCTGCACATGCCCCATTGGACATGTCAGTGTTGGAAATTTGGTTATATGGTATTTGGTTATATGGTATCCATTTGGTTATAATTATATCCATTATAACTGGGACAGTAAAAACATACAAAAGAAAATATTTCTTTACCCAGTGTATATTTTGTCTGTGGAACTCCTTGCCACAGGATGTGGTGATGTTGTCTGGCCTGGATGCTTGAAAAGGGGATTGGACAGATTTATGGAGGGAAAGTCAATCACAGGTTCCAAGCCATGATGGGTACAGTATGTGCAACCTCCTGGTTCTGGAAGTAGGCTACCTCAGAATGCCAGATTCAAGGGAGTGGCAACAGGATGCAGGTATCTTGTTGTCTTGAATGCTCCCTGGTGGGTCAATATAGGAAGCTGGACTAGATGGGGATTTGGCCTGATCCAGCAGGGCTCTTTTTATGTTGATTTGTCCATCTTCACTGACTGATAGCAGGTCTCCCGAGTCTCATTCAGGGGTATTTTCCTAGTGAGTCGAACTATCTGCTAGTTCAGTGTTTCTCAAACTGTGGGTCAGGACCTGTGATCTGATATCAGGTGGGTTGTGGAAAGCTGGGAGCAGCCATCTTGGAAGCTGCAGAGCATACTCTTGTTATATTCCATTTGTGAGTGTTAACAGTTTGAATTTTCCAGTGAGGGTTTTTTAAAAATTCTTGGTTTTAGTTCAGTGCTTTTACATAATATTTTGTCCTAATCCTGCTTTCTGTCAGGGATGTTTCATGGTTGTGCAATGCCTACAGTCCAATAATGCCAATTTGCATCCCAGGAGTGTCATTTTATGATGTCACAATGACGGCACTTCCTGCTTGAGGATGCCCCTTCTGGTCATGACATCACTGTAATGACATCAATTCTGGTGGATCCCAACACGAGTACCAATTCTAACAAGTGGGTGCTGGTCTAAAAGGTTTGAAAACCACTGTGCTGGGGATTGAACGGGGTGTGTGTGTGTGTCTTTGCAAAGATACTATGTGCTCTGGGACTCCGTTACAGTCCCTCTCCTTAGTGATTCCCAAACTGTGGTCAGGACCCACCAGTGGGTCACGAGCCAACTTCAGGTGGGTTGCGTAGCACCTAGCACAGCCATATTGAAAATATGGGAAGATGAGATGCTGGAAAGGGGGAGGGCTGTGTGGTTATTTTGTTTGTGTCGAGGCTATAAACAGATTTTTTTTTCCCTTTTGGATTCACTGTGCTATTGAAAAATGGCAGAGAAATAACCCAGACAGATTGTCATTCTAAAAAGTGGGTCCTGATGCTAAATCGTTTAGCACCAGTGCCTTAGAGTGCATCCAAAGGAAGTTACTCATGACTTGAGTCCCATTGAAATTAACAAAATGAAAGTCAGTCACTACTCACCTGATTCATTGATTTCCGTGATGCTTCCCCACCTTCTTTCATTTTTTGCAGAACAATCCTCTGTGTGCAGCTTTAAATGTTTTACTGTTTCTTATAATCCAACGTCCTGTACCAGCAATAGAGAAAGTGGCAACGTATCATATCCAGGAACCTTTTAAAAAAGATATACCTCTCCATTGGTGTGTGTGTGTGTGTGTGTGTGTGTGTGTGTGTGTGTGAGTTCCTTGGCTGTATCATTCATCTAGTCTGTGTTTCCTCTGCACAGATGGAGAAAAAAAAATCACTTTAGAGAGTTACAGAAGCCAACAAAGTTACTTCACCCTGCGGGGTTCTAGAGGTTCTTAATTTAAACTATGAATCACTTGCCAAACCTAGAAAGAAACTTCTACAGCTTCTTCCTTTGGGGGTGATTCTGTCTTTGGTTCTGCACTATATATTTTGAACGTTTGAAACAAGTGAAAGCACTTGAATAGCTGACAGTAATCTTCTCACTTAGTAGAGGTTGATCTCCCTATTATTCAGCTGCCCTGTTGTAAGGATGGCCAGTGGTTCTCACTCCTTCTCCATATCTGATGGCAAATCCCCAGGTGAGTGATGTCATCAGCGATTGGCACAAATAAGCTCAACACCATAAATCTGGTTTCTTTGTTTTCAGGCTTCAAAAGCGGTATGGAGACTGTCTGGTGAGTTCAAACAAATGTTGCTAGCACATTTCAGGGTGCAAACCAACCATCCACGTGGTGCTGACACAGGGGCGCAGAACAACACCCTCGCTTCGGTGCTACATCTCTTGGGCCGATGCTACCAGTAGCATCGGCCCAAGAGCACCGACGGAGTGCCTCCTCGTTTGGTGCAAGGGAGGTTCAGGGAGGAGGGAGTGTGGGAGATAGGTGCTCCTGGGCGATGGGTGGGTGGGCCAGTTGGCATGTCAGCCTGGAGAGGAGAGTGGGGCTGGGATGCAGCTGATAAGCCTCATCCAAGGCCGTGCAGCCCCAATTTGGGCTGCACAGCTTCCTTGAACCTGCACTCGCGATTTTGTGCCCTTGCCCTGGGGAAGCTCCTGAGCACTCCAATGCTGCGCTGGATACAGTTCAAGCCCGCCAGCTTGCCTGATCCAGTGCAGGATAGGATTGCACCCTTCGTCAATGTAAAAGTCACAGATTTGCACGATGGGATGCCTTCACTTCACCAGACAGGAACTCTGCCGTTTCATTTTTGCACTGGAAAATAAGGATTTATAATATACAGGCATGCCCTGGTATCGGCTGGTGTTCTGAAACTACGGATACTGAGCACGCCTTTTTAAAGATAGAAGAACATCCGTGGTTTGCTGCAACAAGATTCAGGGCGCCATCCTAGGCACCCTGTATCCAGTGGTGTCATATAAATGATTTAAGAACAGGTACTCACTTTTGATTGGCACGTGTCGGGACCCGCCCACCGGAAGTGACGTCATAAGCCGGAAGTGATGTCGTGGCAGGAAGTGACATGAAAAAAGCCCTTTTTGAGGCCTCAGATGATTTTAAACTGACCCAACAGTTGCAACAGTAATCCACAGCACCCCCAGAACATGTTAAGGAGGCCTGGCATCATGTTAAAACCCCAGAGCAACTCATTTTTCAGTGGCAAGGAAAGGAAAGGCTCCGCTCGCTGCCTGCCTGCCTGCCTGGCTCTGAGAACATGCAGGCAACTCAAACATGCAGGAAATTCAAAAGTTGCAGAGGGCAGAGTCGACGAGTGGGCGGGCGAATGGGCGGGGTCAGCTGTAATCCTAGAAACCGGTACTCGCATACCCCCGTGCACCCCCTGCATGACATCACTGCCTGTAGCATTGACACTATGGCCCCCCCCCCATATCAGCACTCTCGCTCTGAAACCAGCGCTGCAGGCAGCGTCGGCCTCGTAGTGCCTGTGCTCCTCTCGCTCTGCGGCACAGATGTGTGACGAGCTGGGCCAAGGGAGGGAGTGGGTGGGGGAAGTGTATTTCTGGGCAGGGGGAGGGTGGGCTGTGGGCATGCCGGCAAGTGTGCCGGCCCCAGAGGGAGGTGGGCCTTGGACTCAGCCATGAGGCCGAATCCAAGGCCTCATCCCAAGGCCGCGTGGCCCTGATTCGGGCTGTGCAGTCTCCTTGGATCTGCACCTGCTGTTTAGCAGAAGCAGATCCAAGGAGTCCATAGGGGAAGGGCACCAATCGCCTCCCCTATGGCAAGGGCACCAATGTGCCAGCCTCATTATTCCAGTGCTGCTTAGGGTTGTGCTGTAAAACAGAGGTTTGTTTCATGTTCCCCTATCTTTTTAATAGGCTTCTAAGTATCCTGGGTATTCGTGGATAACTGAAACTGTGGCTACTGAATCAGTGGATACTGGGGCACACCTGTACTGCACCCTACTCTAGGTTGGATGTTACGAGAGCAAATTCTGGTAAGAAATGGATCCTTACAGCCTCAGATGTTTAGGCCATACTGTAATTCTGTGGTGCAAATGGTATATTCTAGATACCACAGCAATATCTATTGCTCTTTGCAAATCCAACAAGTTTAGGCCACTGTGCCGCAGGTGTGCTCTGGGAATTTCATCCTCACAATTGCATGGCCAAACTGGAGACCACTGCTGCCTTTGCTTCACCAGCAGGAATAGCACATATCATTTTGCCTGGGAGCTGCCACAAAGCCCCTCCGTGTGCCCCAATAGTTGTGCCGGCCAGCCACATCGACATGGAAAGCCAGGTGTGAGCAGTGGTGTCGCCCTACCGGTTCGCTGGGCGTGCTCGCTGCCTCCCATTGCATAATGGCGAAAGCCCGCCCGCTGCCGATCACCGTGGAAACCCTCCCTGCAGCCGAGATAACTCCGTCCAGCGAACCGGTAGGGCGACACCACTGGGTGTGAGCCTGGAAGTGGGTCGGTGGAGCACAGAAGTGTCTGACCAGCATAAATTTTGGAGGCACACAGAGTGGCTTTGCACTGTTCACCCGGCAGAAGGATAGGATGGGCGCCGAGTCTGGTCGGCGGGTCGGAGTCTGGAGCACCCTCCTCATGACCTTAGCTTTCATTCCAGTTTTCTTCCATCTTTAATATGCCCTAAACAAAACAGCTTTGTGGTTAACAAGAGAACTAGTGGTTCCCATTCAGCAGGATCATTTTTGATACAAACCGTTCACGATACCTAATATGATTTTTTCCTTCTTTGCTATCCCTGCCGCATTGTGTTTGAAGTTGTCATCAGAGTACATATATCTTTGCAAAACTGTTCCCCTGGAATAAAAGGTAAAGGTTTCCCCACGACCGAATGGTCTAGTCATGACCAACTGTAGGGGGCGGTGCTCATCTCCATTTCTAAGCCTGTAGAGCCAGCGTTTTGTCCGAGGACAAGCTTCCATGGTCATGTGGCCAGCATGACTATACGCCATGGCGCATGGAACGCTGTTACCTTCCCACCGAAGTGGTCCCTACTTATCTACTTGCATTTAGGTGCTTTCGAACTGCTAGGTTGGCAGGAGCTGGGACAAGCAACGGGAGCTCCCTCCGTTGTGCAGTCTTGAACTCCCAACCTTTCGGTCAGAAAGCCCAGCAGCAGCGGTTTAACCCGCTGCGCCACCACGTCCCATTCTCCCCTGGAATAATGATCTATAAATACTGTAAAACAAACTTCTTCTGTTGGAAGGGGAAAAAAAGGACCCACCTTTCAATAAATCCACTGAAGACTTTGTAACCGATTTAGAAGATATGTGTAATATTGGGTTCCTTGTTTCAAAGATGCTGTAATTTGACAAAATGAATTACCTGCCAGTGCCGTGTTACATACTTTCATCAAGATATGCTCTGTGAAAAGAAATAATAAAAAAGTGGAAAAAAAACATTTCAGGTGATAAAGAAGGATTCACTTATCTGTTGCGAATGGAAGACATAGTTTCTCGAAGCTGCTATTTCATTTGCCTATTTTATTAAAACAGGCTATCTACTACTCATGAGAGACTTGACAATGACAAACTTGACGCCTTGACATAACCGGCTCGGTGAGTGGCTGGTCTTGAATCCCGGCCTGGACGTGCAAAGGCTGCCCAAAAGGCAAGGCCTGGGTGAGCCAGTGCAGTCATGCTACCTCGCCCCTCGGAGCAGCAATGATGGCCTGGGTTGGTCTGGGTTAGAGCCAGGTGGTACGCCCGTTGGTCATCCACGGCTACCTCTGGTGTTTCCCTGGCCCCTGCTGCACCAATGGGTCTCCTTGGCTCTGTACCTGCATTTCAGCAGGTGCAGAACTGAGGAAATCTGTGTCAGGCTGCTTGGCTTGGGAAGAGGATTAGGGTCTTGTAGCAGAGCCTGCCACTGTCCCCACCTCTGGTGTGGGCCCAATCTTCCCTTCGCCCACCTTCTGCCCTGATTCTCCCACTCCTCTCCTGTCCTCTGCCCTGGGAATACTTACCACCTCTTGGTGGTGTGGGAGCGTTGTTCTCCTGACACGGAAGCCCAGCATCATCTGGCACATGCCCAGCACCAGCAATCCCTACTCCCTGGGTGCTGTAAATGTGCTTTATTGCGTGTTTATGACACTCAGAGCCAGTGGTAAGAGTGTATTGTTGGCAGGATTGAGCCCTTAATAGGGTAAATTCAAACCTTATTTTGAGGCTTTATGTTTTTTTTTTTTTTATGGCTTGTACTTGCATATCTCAGAAGTCCTCTGCCTAGCAGTTGTCTCGTCAAGCGCTCATCATCTAGGAAATCAGAACCACAGCAGGAGACCATTCTGAGGTATTGGAAGAAACTTCTGGAAGAGGTCTGACAGTGTCCTAGACCTTTCAGTGCTCATAGGGACTTGGCAGCAGACAGCTACTGTACATTCTGCTGTTCCTTTTGGTATTGATTTGTTATTTTTGATGGGACCATGCTGCTTTTGATGATAGTATAGTTTTAATGAGGGTTTTTGTAGTTGCTTTTTCAGGTGGATTTGAACAGTATGAAATATGGGACGTAAACCAACCAATAAATAAATAAGCTTGACAGCAATGAGAATAAAAGAAAGGGGGAAAAAAACCTGACAATCTTATTTGCTGCTGGGGAAGTTGTGAAGAACAGAAGCAAATCTAGGCCACCACCATGGAATTGCCCAATTTGTTCCATTTGTCTCAGCAAATAGCATTTCCAGACCCAGCAAATGTTTAAAAGACCTTTTCTTCCCCTCCCAGTTGAGTAATTGCAAATTAATATGAAAACAACATTGTCTAGTTGAAGCAACCATTGTTGACATTAATTTGAAGCCCTTACAAATGTCTGCCGATGGTATAGAGTTGAACTTTAAATGAAAGCGAGGGTAATTTTGCAGCATCGCCTAGTTGTCACTATTGTTTTTTAATGTGGGCTTTTTTTCTGGTAGAACATTTAAAAGCAAGTACATTTAATATGTACATTTAATATGAGGGACGTGGTGGCGCAGCGGGTTAAACCGCTGCTGCTGGGCTTTCCAACTGGAAGGTTGGGAGTTCAAGACTGCGCGACCGAGTGAGCTCCCGTTGATTGTCCCAGCTCCTGACAACCTAGCAGTTTGAAAGCACCTAAAAATGCAAGTAGATAAATAGGGACCACTTCAGTGGGAAGGTAATGGCATTCCATGCGCTACAGCGTATAATCATGCTGGCCACATGACCATGGAAGCTTGTCCTTGGACAAACGCTGGCTCTACAGGCTTAGAAACGGAGATGAGCACCGCCCCCTACAGTTGGTCATGACTAGACCATCTGGTCGTGGGGAAACCTTTACCTTACATTTAATATGTGAAATTAGATCAAAGCTATTCATCTGTTGTTATCTGTAAGTGGAAGAGAAAGACACAGTGAAAATGGAAGATGCAGTTTTTAATTATAAAGCTACCACACACACCAAGTCACTAAAATGGCTTCACTTCACCTAATGAATGGCCTTGGAACTTCTATGGGCAGGGTGTTCCTGGGGGACTTCGGGCAGAAAGGCGGGTTATAAATTTAATAAATAATAATAATAAATAACCCTGTGAACTCCAGACTGACGGTGCATGGAAAGGGAACGGCAACAAGACTTCCTGCCAGCCTCTCTCCCCTTCCACAGGCCTCCATCACATTTTGCTTCCCTGGCAGAGAGAAAGTCCACCCATTGAGAAAACATTTCACATCTTGAGTTTTTTTGGGGGGTGCAGAATTAAGTAATTATGCTGAATTTGCAAGGAAAGACATTCATTCTCCATAGATTCACTGGTTCTGTTTTGCAATTACAAAGAAACACTGTTAACACTCATGGTTCTTTTCTCCCTAAATGATTAAAAAAATCTCCCCGGAATGGACTCTTACCTGCTTCTTCCCTTGAGAAAGCAAAGATTTGTGTACTACGTGTTTGTGGGGAGGGAGTTTTTTTGTGGGTTAGACAAGGAATTATGTACACAGCAGCCAACAGCATGAATCAGGAATTTAGAGACCTTGGAGCTTGACATGATAATATCTTTTTGTCTTGTACGTTATATCTTTCTGTCCTATAGGTTTTATCTTTTTGTATATGCCAAAACAATTTATCAAAGAACAATAAAAATGCAAAGAGGGGGGAATGGTTCAGAGCTTAGATCTGCTTTCTGTGTAATTACCAGCACACAATTGTAAACTGAATAGGTCTATTAAAGCGGTACGGACTCACTACAGTTTTTCATAAACAGGCCGCTAAAGTAAGTGGTGCACTACTAAAATAAGACAGGGGGAAAAAACATAAATAGAGAATACAAAGGGGGAAAGAGAAGTTGGGGAAAAAAACACAGAAAGGTGAACATTGTTCAATAGGAAACTACAGTTAATCACGCTTCCTAAGAAGGTTCCGGAAGGACAGAGAGATTTGTGAACTTCTCTTTGTCACATCCATTCTTTGCATGTTTAGATGTACAGTTCACCCTTAGCATCCATGCAGATCCCATTGATCGAATCAACAGAAAGAAAAGAAAACAAAGAGTTCATTATAGAGTTCAAAGAGCTTGTTGTTGTTGTTCAGTCGCTAAGCCGTGACTCTTCGCAACCCCATAGACCACAGCACGCCTGTCCTCCCTGTCCTCCACTGGCTTCCGGAGTTCGCCCAATTTCATGTTCATCAAAGAGCTTAGCACTGTATTATTTTCTACCCTCTGCCCCATTTCCTATGATTGCTTCCTGATTCCATTTTGCAGGCAGCAAAGGGCCACCAAGACCCAGGAACATTGAAAGGAAAGCTGCAAGCACACGTAGATAAGTAATTTGCACAATGGGGTGGGGATTTTTTGAACTGCCAATAATTGAAACCATGGATACTGGATCAGCTATTTATTTATTTAAATAATTTTTACCCTGCTTTTCTATCACACATGGGACACTCAAGGCAGCTTATAAAATGTACAAGATAAAAGATTAAAAACAGATTCAGGGGAGTGGAATGGCAATGAGATACAGGTATCTATCTAGTTGTTTTGTATGTTACCTGAGGCATTTGGTGGGCCACTGTGAGATACAGGAAGCTGGACTTGATTGGTGTTTGGCCTGATCCAGCAGGGCTCTTCTTATGTTCTTAAGGCCCAGATTGGGTTGCAAGTTTTTATCACGCCCTCCCCACAGACATGTTAGCAAATTCTGTTTTATTTACCTCATATTTACCTCAGAAATTTACTTCAGAATGCCAGATGCAGGGGAGTGGCAACGAGATTGTCTTGTGTGCTTGTCTTGTGTGCTCCATAAGTTGTCTTGTGTGCTCCATAAGGCATCTGGTAGGCCATTATGAGATGGAAGCTGGACTAGATGGGCCTTTTTCCTAATCCAGCGGAGCTCTTCTTAGTAGTAAAAACATACACAATTAAAATGATAAAACAGATCCATGGACCACACAGCTAATAAAATTACAGTTAAAAAGTGCCAGCCCGTCATGACAAGTGAAAAGCTTTCTTACATTAAAAAAACATCTTAAGGCCCCACTGAAAGGTCTCCAAACAGGGAGCTTTTCTTAATTCCAAGAATGCCCTCCTCCCCGCCCACCCACCTCCCAGAACCTCCCCTGTGCCAGCCAAGTTCAGCTGGCGCATGGGAGGTTCCCTGTCAGAACTCTTGGACTGACACAACGAGTAGCGTCGGCCCGAGTGCTGTAGCACCGAAGGTGCCGTTCGGTGCTACGTTGTTGTTGTTGTTGTTGTTGTTAATTTATTGTCATTGCATTACACAACGAGATTCACAATATTATATTTATATAATTATATATACAATATAATTATATAATCCACAATATGTGGATTGCGCCCTCGAATCAGCCCCAGATAGGCACTTTAATCGTTAATACCTGAGAGATACGTACATATGCGCTAAGCATATGGATCCCAATGCAACAGCGCTGAGCAGCTGGGACCAAGCCCCTGTGAAAGTAGCTGGAACTATCCCACTTAGCTGAGGAGCACCAGGGGACTGCATCTAACCTTGCCAAACAACTGATTGAAGCAATTCCAACTTCTTAAACAAGGCTACATGTGCGCAGAATGGCTAGTACATCCTACAAGGGAATGTTAGCCACAACATTATAGTTCTCTTTTTGAAATCTACGGGACGTGAATGCACTTTTTCTGGATCATATCCATTGTTAGTCCAAGGAAATTTATATATATATACACTCACTATATCACTTTTGGATGTGTGCTCATCGTTGCTGCTGGTTGTCCGATGAAAAGTTGCCTTGATCACAGAGATAATATCCAGTGTCTCAGTGGATTTTTTTTTTCATGAATGTGTGTGGGCAGAGAGGTATGAATATGCATGTGTGCTATAATTAAATCCCAGGGTTTCATATGGAAGTCTACATCAACTGAAACTCTAGGTCAAATATTATTTTAATCACATTAAACACTTGCAGACACCGATTTAAGTTTAATTACAAGTGCTGCCTGAAACAATATTATTAACACAAGTTACTTTCCATCGTTTGCATATCTTGACCCTAAGTAATAAGGGAAGGTTGTCACTGGAATATAACAGTGCTTATTATATTAATTAGTTTATAAGAAATAGCTCAAGTAAAGGAGATTTCCAAAGAAGTAATCCCAGATCAGACGAAAGACTGTATTTTGTCACATTTGTGAATTGACTGGTGAATTATTGCTTGAAACTCAAACCTATCCAACTTGTTCTCTAGAGCTTACTCCTAAGTAAGTGTGCATAAAATCACAGCCAAAGACTATGTCAATATTTACATATAGAGCAAGGTCGACCTGTCAGCTTCAGGATGCAATCCAGCACACAAACGTTGGCCATTCTCCTTGACTCAGAGTGGTCCAAATATGCTTTATGGTGGCCCTTGTGCCTGTCAAACTTTGCTGGCCTAACTGTGCCGACCTAACTCCAGATTAGGATTGTGCTCTCGGATAGTAACCTCTGATATTCTTCTTTGATTAATAAATGTGTTTTTTTCTCAGCTAGCTTTAGGTTCCTGGTGGCCTTCAGCAAAATGGTTTCAAGAGTAACCCAATCCTTAGCTGCCCAGCTACAGCTTAGGAAAACAGTAGGAAAATGGCTGTAGCTGCATCACGCAGGATCCACAGTAGCTGCTTGGGTCTCCTCATTTGTCCCCTTCCCCCCCGAGAATGCCCCAGCCCTCACAATGAGATTCCTTGAGGGCAAAATCCTAACCCACTTTCCAGCACTGATATACTCTGCTAATGGTGCAGTGGTAATAGTCATGAAGGCCTCCTCAAGTTAGGGGAATGTTTGCTCCCTTACTTCAGGGCTGCATTGCCCTTACTCTAGTGCTGGAAAGTAGGTTAGAATTGCGCCCTGAGTCTCCACCTGCTATTTGCCGATGGAGAATTGAGCAGCCCCATGTTGGGCTGCGTAGTCTGAGGTGGTCGGTTGGCAGTGCAACTCTGAGGTAAGGGAACAAAGATTCCCTTACATTGAGGAGAACTCCGGTACTATTGATGTAATACATGCCCCCTTGGCACAGCTATGTCAGTGCTGGAACGTTGGTTAGGATTGTACCCTAAGTCAGTGGTTCCCAAACTGTGAGCCGTGGCTCTTTAGGGAACCATGGAAACCAGGCTGGGAATTGTTTGTGAACATACCCAGTTGCTTGGACAGGATTGTCCAGGCTGGCCCATATTCAAGTCTCTTCCGATTCTTTTCCTTCAAGGGGATTTTGAGTTGCTGTTTACAAACGCTCCAGTTCATCATTTGAGAACTTTGCCGTCTGCCCTACTAAAGAATTGTTTAGTACAATGAATATAATGGTTTGTTGAAAGATTAGTGTTCAACACTCTCTCCTTGCTTATTGAAAAAAAAAATGTTTGCATCATGAATTCCTTTAACCAGAGCTGAGGTGGATTTATTTTCCGGAATCTTGAAAATAACCGTATTTGCTTTCCAAATGCAGCACATGTTGGTTAAAATGTAGTCTGGTTTAAAACAGTTGATGTGTAATTCCAAAGGCAAGTTAAGGGGGGAAATCATCCTGGCCTTTTCCCCCCTAAACGATGGCTTACTGTTCTGAGCACATTGTTGATGCCTCTGGAATGAAAAACCAAGCTTCTGTACATTATTTCTCAAACTATGGGTTGGGACCCACTAGGTGGGTTGTGAGCCAATTTCAGGCTCACATAACACCGAGAGCAGCCATCACTTAAAATATGGGAAGATGGTATACCAGACAGAGGAGGGCTGTGTGGTTATTTTGCTTGTATCAGGGCTGTAAATAGGCATCTTTCCTTTCTGATTCACTTTGCTGTTGGAAAATGGCTGAGAAATAACCCAACTTATTGCTGCATTCTCAGGAAAGTGGCAGGCTCTGGTGTCACAATGATGGTATTCCCGGCCATGACATCACTTCCAGTGGGCCCCAGTCAGGCTGTCATTTTTAAAGATGGATTCCAGTGCTAAAAAGTTGGACCACTGTTCTATTATATGGGAAACTTGAAATCTTGGATGTGTAGTACTTTTAAAATGCATGGAACCAAGACGTTAAAAAGAACCTGAATGTATAAGGATGTGAGGAGTATTAATATGCACAATGGACTCAATCCAGTTATAGCCACATGCCAAAGAATGCGGCATGTGACTTGCATTGTGTGTGTACCAGTAGGATACAGAGGCACATTCAAATAAGCTTTAATTTTAGAAAGTGTTGATATACAGTCCACTCTGTGTTAGGACGAGAGTTGCCAAGTGGAATAGACACCATTGAATTGCCACTCTGCACATTTCCACACGCAAAATGCATGATGAAGCAATGGAACTGCATTTCCATTCAAGCAACATGAGTGAGATTCCTTTGTGGGCCAGGCAGGATTTCTGTCCATGGATGACGGAACAGTAATGGAGCTGTTCATTTCCATTCTGGAAAGGTTTGTACTAAGTCCTTCTTATCGTTCTGTCCAACTGCCAGTCCAATTTGAATAACTCTGAGAGAACAAGAACAAGAGCCTGGCACACACACACAACAATTATATTGGTATATATTATCATATACTCTCTGTGTGAACGTATATGTGCAGTATTTTGATATTATTCTTTGTATTAGCGGCCCAATCCAGGTTGAAAGCGCTGGCTGCTGAACGGCAGCCGTAAAACATTTCTGGCAATGCGCTGATGACAGGATCCTTCCAGTGCATATTACCACAGCTCCAGCTGTTTCCTGAGGAAGGTAGTACATAGATCCTTTATTGGCATAAACCAGGGTCTCCAAACTTTTTAGCTGGAGAGCCACATCAAGCCACAACTGGGCAAGAGACACTTTTTCAAGTGGTGTTCCCCTTATAATTAGCAGGGGCAATTGTCCCTCTTTACCACTGTGCAGTGTCTTTTCTAGTGGCTGTTGCTGGTGGTGTTCTGCATTTTTTTTTTTAGATTGTGAACCCTTTTGGGACAGGGAGCCATTTAACTTTTTTATTATTATTATTATTATTATTATTATTATTATTATTATTATTATTATTATTATTATT
>JAJKFI010000010.1:16021954-16032010 GCA_029204185.1 Lerista edwardsae
GTGTGTGTGTGTGTGTGTGTGTGTGTGTGTGTGTGTGTGTGTGTGTGAATGGATCCTCCACAGATATCAAGGTTCTATTATAATGATGCATTCTCCAAGTAAAAGTATCTTATTTTCAATGTCCATCCAGCTGAACATATGTTTTGTAGCCTACCAGTCAGTCAGTCAGTCAGTCAGTCAGTCAACAGGTACTTATATACCGCTTTTCAACACGAAGTTCACAAAGCGGTTTACAGGCAAATGGTAATAATAAAGGGACTCGATAAACCACCTACTTTTCCAATCTCAATTGAAGATGGGAGGTTGTTGGTCCTTTCCACCTGGAAGCAGTCCTGGATTAGCAATTTAGCAAAATAAGCACATGGTTAGGACATCAAGCGAGCGGGGAGGGGCTTGACAGAGTTTTTTTTTTCTAATACCATATTTACCATGGACAAAAAAACCCAGTTAACCAAAACAAAGTCTAGGAAAAGAAAGGAGAATCACTGACCCCATGTATATTAATTCGAAGTATATTTTATCAGTTCTTTTACTAAATTCTGTTTTAAAGCACCAAATAGCTTCAGAAAACACAGGAATTTAAGATATCATTCAGTCTTTAAAACAATTTGATTTAGAGTGCAATCCTAACCTGTAGTTAGGCTGGCACAGTTAGGCCAACAAGGTTTGGCAGGCAAAAGGGCCACAGTAAAGCGCGTTTGGACCACTCTCAGAGTCAAGGAGGACGGCAAATGTCTGTGTGCCGGCCTCTCTGACTCTGAGAGTGGTCCAACAACAGTGGCTCTTGGGCCAGCCAAACTTTGCCGTCCTAACTGTGCAGGCCTAACTCCAGGTTAGGATTGTGCCCTTAGAGTCATCTTTGTATTCTCAATTAAATGCCACATTTTTAAATGCAATGTAATACTAGTGCTGTAGCATTTACAGTAAATAAATCTTACTGTAAGTTTTGTTACATTTCAAAAGATAAAATTTTAGCTTATGTTTTAGTGTTGAATTACATGGATATGAAGGGGAACCAGTGATGTCATCCAGGTGCACCAGGAACTGGAACGCCTGGATGATTGGCAGCCCTCCGCCCCTATGGCGGAGGCCAGCCACGCCTCCCTGCGCCTGGAATCGCTCCATTTCAGAGCAATTTGGACACGCGGGAGGGTGGGAGGGCCCAGGAGCAGCTCGCCCATCCTCGGGAGAGGCGGTGTGGCCCAGGCCCATCCGCAGAACTAGTGGAACGGTGTACTGGGCCGTTCCACCAGGATGACACTGCTGGGGGGAACCATAATCTCTTCAGTTCTTAGGGCCTCTAAAGGTCTTATTGCAGCTCTGCCTGGAAGGCATCTTCCAGTCCAATCCTTTCCCCAAGTTATGTGCCAGAACCTGTATTCCAGCCATGTAATACACTTTCCCCATTGGCAGAGCAATCAATAAAACTGGGCCATGGATGTGTATCCATACCACGGTCAAAATACGGTAGAGGAAGAAAACAGTGTTCCTTCTTTATTAGCCATGCAGACAGCAAAATACTTAGATTGAAGTCAGCTAGACGGTTCTGGAATAATTGAATTAATATATCAGGGAATTAATGATGCAGGTAATGCTGTAAAAAATGTGATCTAATTATTAAAAACAAACACAACCTAATGGCTGTCCCATTATTTATTAATACTCCTGAGAATATTAGAGCCATACTTTTAACACCAGTATTATTCCAACCAAAAGGATGGTCACTGGTAAATAATTGAAAACACAATACAACAAGTAATTGGCATATTAGTCTCTTAATCCATTTGGCATATTTAAGGTAGAGTTAACTATCTAAGCCAGGGACCATGAGAAGGGGGTGCAAGAGGTAATTTGGCAGGAAGTGTGGACTGATGGTTGAGAGATGGTGGACTGCTGGAACTGCTAGAAGCTAAGCAGGAGGGTCTATGGCCTTGTTTTTGGATGGGAGATGGATGGGAGGCTGTGACAAGCTGCAGTACCTGTTGTGGCAGAATGGAGTCACTGTGGAGCTGATTAACCAGTATGGGCATGCATGGCAAAACAGCCAGCAAAAGAACAGAATACAATCTTGAGGCCCTGTCCAGGCTGGACTTACAATTGCCTGCTAAATTCCAATGGCATGCAGCCAGAGGAGAGAACCACACTGTGAAGGCTACATCTGGGATGGAGGATTCAGTGAATACTGTATGGTTGTAAAAACCCCATTGAAAAATGGTGGTTTAGACTAGCCTGCCCATGTATGCCATGGGCATTTATTTAGGCATAGGGGAAAAAAAGGATATAATTTCTTCAAATAAATTTGTACTCAGTTCCATGGTCAAAAGGGGGGTCCAGGAGCCAAAGGAGGGGCCCCCCCAAATTTCCTGGCATCCTACATTTTCCAATCTCACCTGGACTTGCTGTCTGCATGGGATGGTTCTCTGGTGTGCTCCCTGAGGCATCTGGTGGGCCACTGTGAGATCTAAGAAGCTGGACTAGATGAGCCTTTGGCCTGATATGGCAGGCCTCTTTTTATGTTCTTACGTAAATGCTCCCAGTTCTTCTTTTTGTTCAGTCAACATCCTGATGTATTTTATTTCATAATATGAACTTGCCTTTATACTTGACGTATTGCATTTCACAGACGGTCAGAAAGCTAATGTGGCTGCTCCATAGTCAGTCAATTGGTTTTTCCTAGGAAAAAGTCCACTTGGCCACTGTGCTTCTGTCTCTCAGTCAGGCTTGTGACATCCAGTTTTCAGGTTACTGAGTTATTAGATTCCAATTTGGCTGGATTCCCCCTGGCTTTTGTTTTCTGATACTCGATGTGACATGACTTCTTGTGTCCTTGACTCCATCACGAGTCACTCCAGTGTTCCAACATACAAATCCACATCTAATCAGATCCTTAATTAAACAAAAAGGAAGGGTAAAAAAAATAACCCACCAATTTGACTGGGCTTTGAATTATATTTGATTTCTCGTTGATATTTCAGACACAGTACAGAAAAGCAATAAAACACTACTCACACTATAATGCCTTGCTGGCAATGTGCAGCGATGATAGATAACTCTCTTATTAAAGACAAAAATACATTCCAGCCTGGTCCCTTATCCATATTCTAATAAAAAGGAATATGCATAATATCACACTGTAGCAAGACAAGCAGCCATTAATTTTTGGAAAATTGATTAATTATTACTGTCCTGGTTCCCCTGACAAGAAAGAAGCATGGCAAAGTTCAGACTTCGGAGCGCTTTTAAAAAATAGAAAGTATGAAGGCTATTTTAAGTCAACTTTCCATATTGTGTTCCCATTGGCTCAGTTTTGATATATGCAGAAGAAATGCACTCAACAAATTAAAGGGATACAGAACACGTTAGTAGTGGATACACCACCCCATCCTATGGTGCCTGGCCCCTGTTGGAGTAGTGGGAGCAAAATGGCTACTGCACCAGGTATAGGAGGTACATTGGGAAAGGGGACGTTTGTCCCCCTTTCCCTACCTAAGGGAGCTGGGTCACCAATGGGCCTCCTCAAGTCTGTGTTGCACAGCCCAATGGGATCCAGCAGTGGAGGCTAATGCCAGTCCCATCCCCGTTGCCCCCCTGCCCACTTCCTCCCTTCCCATGTCCTTCGTCCTGCCCTCACAGGTGATGCTGAAACTTACTATTAGCTGGCTCTGCCCTGGATCCTTCTGATGCTGGGGGCTGGGGCCAGCCTAGTGCCGGCGGGAAGCCCTTTTCACAGGCACCAGAAGTGTCTTATGGCATTTTTGCAACACCAGCGCTGGTGTTTAGGGCATGACATCAGTGCTGGGCCACTTTGGATTGGGCCCACAGTATTGACTCTGAGGGGCCTCAGACCGTAATCCTAAACACACATTCCTGAGAGTAAGCCCACTTGAACGCAATGGGATTTCTGAATAAACATGCATAGAATTGTGCTGTTGGTGTTATGGTATCAAATTCCTTCTCAGCTACATAATACGGGACTTATTTTTGGGCATATAAAATTAAAGGTGGGCCTACAATACCAATACGGGACGTGGTGGCACAGCGAGTTAATCCGCTGTTGCTGGGCTTTCGACCGCAAGGTTGGGAGTTCGAGACTGCGTGACGGAGTGAGCTCCCGTTGCTTGTCCCAGCTCCTGCCAACCTAGCAGTTCGAAAGCCCCTAAAAAATGCAAGTAGATAAATAGGGACCACTTCGGTGGGAAGGTAACGGCGTTGCGTGCGCTATGGCGTACAGTCATGCTGGCCACATGATCGGACAAAAACGCAGCTCTACAGGCTTTGAAACGGAGATGAGCTCCGCCCCCTACAGTCGGTCACGACTAGACCATTCGGTTGTGGGGAAACCTTTACCTTTACTACGATACCAGCAGATTCAAGACCTGAAGATTTCAGAATTTGTGGGTCTCAAACCTTTGGGGAAGGAACCCACCAGGAGCCTCCAAAGGCAACCCTGTGCAGGCTTCCCAGGCATGCCTTAAAGCATAAATACTTCCTGTTTCCCCCAGGAAAGAGAAAGTCTCCATTTTTTCTGCTGAAATGGCCATTCTGAGGCCTGTAGAGGCCGCAGGCATTTGCGTATAGTCTCTGTGGGCCCACAGAACAACCTCCAAAACACCCTCCAGACCCAACTTAATTCAGCTCTGGTCAGGTTTGGAGGATAGGGGTGGCCCCCAATAACTTCAGATTTCTGTATCTATGGGGGTTCCAGGAACGGATATCGAGGGCCCACTGTATTTACTATGCATATGGCACTGAATTCTGCACAAGTGCATACAGTTGCTTGCTTATGCCTTAGATCAGAGGTTATTAAAACCACCATCTTGGTCACCATCCTGGAATCTTTTTCCATATCTTTTTCTTGTTATATTCCTTTTTGTGAGTGTTAACAGTTTGAATTTCCACATGAGGGTTTTTGTAACTTTGTTTTTTGTTCAGTGCTTTTACACCATGTTTTGTCCTAATCTTGCTTTTTGTCAGGGATGTTGTACAACTGCTGCAGTCCAAGAATGCCAATTTGCATTTCAGGAGTGCCATTTTATTATGTTACAATGACAGCACTTCCTGCTTGATGATGTCACTTTCTGCCACAACATCACCCAGGTTAATGACATCACTTCCAGTGGGTCCTGACACGAGTGCCATTCTAAAAAGTGTGTCCTGGTGTAAAAAGTTTGAATACCACTTCTATAATTCATTAAAAGGGTTTGTAGGAGATTCCTTATAGGGCTACCAGTTCTCTGGGATTGAACTAGTTTTTCCAGGTTTAGCATCAATCTCCAAGTGAAAGTGATCTTGTAGATTTTAGCAGGGCATGAAGGAATTAAAACATTATATCTTCCTGGGGAAAGAAAATCTCCAGCAATAACTTGAGTTGGCCATTCTTTGCTATTCATAGGAGATCACACAACCCAGATCAAGATCTGCCTCCAAGAGGAATCCTCAGTCCAGATGGCTTGCTTCAATATCCAAACCCTTTGCTCTTCTCAGTTCCCCAAAGCTCCGTGCTCTTAAAATATATTTGTTTTCTTCAAGCATCAATGTGATGGAAAAAGTTTTATCTCAATAGGGGCTTGGTTGATGGCTCAGAGTGTGTTCTAAAAGTGGCCTGACATTGGCTTTTGCTAATGCATGGTTTCACAGCCGTGATGAGGGACCTGCAAAAAAAAGAGCGCGCCTCTTTGTTCCACATTGTAAAGCCCTGTTGCTAATGGCCAGAGTTTTATGTGGCTTTGCAGAAGCGATGGAAGAAAAGACCCACAGGGAGTTAATGCTGCTCTTAGCTCTATTAACTCTCAGCCAGATTCTTTTGGAAGTATACAACCAATCTGTGGAGAGTGGTGCAGGGGAACATAACCCTGTTTCATCTCGCTTCTGATTTGAACCCTGCACTCATTCTCCTTTCTTTAACAAATATTGTGAAGGATAGAGATGAAAGCCCCAGGCTGGAGATCTACCGACCAATGATGCAGCTCAGGGGTGGCCAATCCACGGCACATGCCAATTTTTATATAGAGAATCTTTTTTTTTTTAGTTTTTATTGTTTTATTTAAAGATATGGGAAAGGGATACAAATTTTTATGTAGAGAATCTTGAACGTGCCACTGCACCCAGAGGCATTGTATCCTTAGGGTGCAGTGTGGCGCCTGCCATGGGTGCCCTGAGTGAGCTGGGCATTCTAGTGAAGGAAGTGGTGCGGAGCTGGGCACTCCCACCCACCCACCCCTGTGTCCGTTATGCTCCGAAATGGTGCGATTCCAGAAGCAAGCAGAGTGGCGAGGCTGCACAGTGGGCGCATTGATGTCTTTTTTTTTCACTACCCCAGGTGCAATCAGGGCCTGCACCTTACCTTAACATTGTTTTTTGCTACCACCATGCTAGCTAAATGGAACCTCCAAGTTCAAGTGCAGTATATCTCAAAGTGCCAAAAGGTACAGAGCAAGAAGCAAAACTCTAGACTTTCTCTCCTGTCTGTCATTCTTTTCCCGCAATCCCCCCATTTTCCAACCAGAGCAAATCAAGCAGAGTAGGCAGTAATGGCATCTAAATGATTTAGCAACAGGTACTCACTTTTGATTGGCACTTGTGTCGGAGCCCGCCCACCAGAAGTGAGGTCATAGCCGGAACCCAGGAACCGCCCTCAGGAACCGCTGCGCCTCCTCGGTAGGCCGCGCGGTGGCCCGGGAGAAGGGCCGGGAGTCCCGGGCCTTCCCCGGGGCCGCCGCATGGGCTACCAATCCCCCCCCCCAGGAACTGCTGCACCTCCTCGGGAGGGAGCCCCAGGCAGCCTACCTGCTCACACTGCTGCTGCCGTCGGTCTCCCTCGCTCCGCTGCCTGCCTGCCTGCCTGGCTCTGAGAACGTGCAGGCAACTCAAACGTGCAGGCAATTCAAACGTTGCAGGGGGCGGGGCAGAGCACCGATGGAGTCGACGAGTGGGCGGGCGAATGGGCGGGGCCAGCCCTAATTCTAGGAATGGGTACTCGTGTATCCCCGTGTACCCGCTACATGACATGTCTGAGAGTAGGTGTGGTTGTCCTGACAGTGCCCACTGCAGCCTTAGAAACTAGGGGGGGCAGGCAGAGTAAGGAATAGCAACGAAATCAAGCAACCCATAAACTGGTGCACGGCTTCCTTTGCCATTATTTAAATGGTTTTTTAAAAAATATATATATATATTGTGACTTTGCCCTTGCCACTCAGAAAGTGTCTGTGTGCCGCTAGTGGCACGTGTGCCATGGGTTGGCCAACCCCTGGTGTAGCTACAGGGGGAGTCATGGTAAGAACTGCCAGTACCACCATGTGCCATGTAAATGGCCCCTTCTGTTGGAGCCATTCTGGGCGGTGACAGCAACATGCTCATCACTCAAAGCAGTACAAATGCTGCACACAAACCCCTTAGCAGAGAGCCTGGAAAACCTCCAGATCACCACAGGCAGGGAGCCCATCACAGCCACTCCACCCATGCTACACTACTGCTCTGCCAGTCAACATAACTGACCGTATCAATGGACTAAGGCAATGGACTATTCAAACTTTTTAGACCAGGACCCACTTTTTTAAATGGCACTTGTGTGGGGACCCACCGGAATTGACATCATTAACCTGGAAGTGATGTCATAGCCGCAAGTGACATCATCAAGCAGAAAGTGCTGTCATTGAACAATAATAAAATGACACTCCTGAAATGAAAACTGGCATTCTTGGACTGCAGCAATTATACAACCATGAAACAGTCCTGACAGAAAGCAAGATGACAAAATATGATGTAAAAGCACTGAACTAAAAACATTTGAAAAAAAAAAAACCGTTGAAAATTCAAACTGTTAACAAAAGCAATATAACAAGACTAAGGTCTGCAGTTACCAAGATGGCTGCTCCCAGCTTTCCACGACAAACCTGACGTCAGGTTGTGACCCACCAAGTGGGTCCTGACCCACAGTTTGAATAACACTGACACAGGAATAGGCAGCTTCCTGTCTTCATATGTGCTCTTCCTGTTGGTTCATGTCAAGCTCAGTGCCCTCAGACGGATAATCCAATGTTCATTTTTAGGTGTCCTGTGTTGATCAAGGGGTAGCTCAGTCTTCAAGCCACAGTTGCCACTTCCAAGTTTCTTATCTGAAAGCTGCAATCCCATCGGTTGCTTTAAAACACAGTCGTGTTTGCAAACCAGTTCTCTTTTCAAATCCACCAGATAGCACACAAAGAAAAGGGCACTGTGCCAAGGTGTAAATGTTGCCAGCGTGACTCCAGCAGCACAATGCTCTATTGCCCCGGTGGAGACAGAATGCAAGCCTTTTGGACTTCACAAGACTTCACATTCCATGATTGAGCCTGCCAAGCAAGGGGTGCCAGCTGCCTGTGCTCACAATGTCCAGTGCTGTCATTTTTCCTATCAGCTTATGACACCTGTTTGTATTGTCTTCTAAAGGGAACCTATTAAAATCCTTGTCATTAGCCCATGAGAACTCTCTGGGTTTTAAAACTCTTCTCATGCCAATGCATATTTGCCGTTGCAATTAGTATGGTTAGAAACAAAAATTAAACAGCAAATAAAGTTCGTAGGCCCAATCCTGTCCAACTTTCCAGCACCGATGCAGCCACAGTGCACCCTCCCAAGGTAAGGGGAGAAAAAAAACCACTGCTTTACCTTGTGGACCTCAAGGACCTTCCTACAAGCTGCTCGGCATGCCCCAGAGCAGAATCCTAACCTGGAGTTAGGCTGGCACTGTTAGGCCTGCAGAGTTTGGCCGGCACAAGGGACACCGTAAAGTGCATTTGGACCACTCTCGGAGTCAGAGAGGCCAGCACACAGACGTGCACCATCCTCCCTGAGTGGTCCATGAGTGGTCCAAATGGCCTTTATGGTGGCCCTTGTGCTGGCCAAACTTTGCAGGCCTAACAGTGCCAGCCTAACTCCAGGTTAGGATTGCGCTCCCATTGTCACAGCTGCAACAGTGCTGGAAAGTTGGATAGGATTGGGCCCCAGTCACACCTATATTTGTCACAGAATTGAATTGTTGTTTTGAGTACTGTTGTTGTTGTTGTTGATGATGATGATGATGTTGATGATGATGATACTCTTGATATTAGAGGTGGATTTGTGAACTTCATGTTGAAAAGTGGTATATAAATATGATTGATCGATTGACTGATTGATAGAAGGAGGGTAGCGTGGAAATAGCATGCTGCCAAGGTTTGTCCCCGCCCCCGCACGGGGCACTGGGCAGGGACTGGCCAGCCGATTGGCTGGCTGGGGGCAAGGAACCGCCACGGCACCAAATTGGGTGCAGCCCATGCATTCAGGCTCTGGACACGGTCACCTGCCCTCCCGCCCTTTCTGGTCGCCAATTTGGGACCGGGTAGGAATTTTTGGCCACCAACCTGATTGGCTCCTGGCTGGTGGTTTTTTTTCGCCTACCCCGGGTTGGAGTTAGCTGGGGGAGGGTATAATGGTCAGAGTAGTTCCTGGTCACTTTAGGCAGGTAACGTGCAGGTTTTGGGAATTAGATGTCGGTGTGGACCATGGGGCGGCAAGGCACGGGGGGCTGGCTCGCTCATGCTTGCTTACCCGGCTGGGGGATGTGGGCTGGCGAACCAGTGCTTGGGATGTTCCAGGCCAACCTGGGTATGCTCGGTTGCTGGCAACCCGGCCGCCTCAACCCTTCGGGGTGACCAAGAAGGATGCCAGAGGTCTCGGACCTGCGGCACCTGGAGTCGGATGGTTCACCCCTAGGGATGGGGGAGGTAGACAGGCAGCTCCGTTTCCCCCAGGTTTCCGCACGTATCCAGTTGGCCCTGTTGCCTTGATGCAAATAGTTAGTAAAGTGGCCCTTGTACCATACAGTCCTTGTCAGTGTCTTTATTGCGGGGTGTGTAGATAAATGGTGAAAACAAACTAAAAACACATGCTTTCTGCACTTTTCCCTTTTGTAAACAAAGCAAAACTGAAATCTGCAAAAAAAAATAAAGTTGCTTTTATTTATGATTTAATGAGTTGAATACACTGGTGGTAATAATAATAATAATAATAATAATAATAATAATAATAATAATAATA
>JAJKFI010000010.1:16032020-16056268 GCA_029204185.1 Lerista edwardsae
TAATAATAATAATAATAATAATAATAATAATAATAATAATAATAATAATAATAATAGGTCTTTATATACTGCCTTTCTTGGTCATCAGAGTGCTCCTTTGACTTTAATTCAAGGCGGTTCACATAGGCAGGCATTTTTCTAAACCGCAAGGGTTTTTACAAATCACAAACAAAGTTCTAATCTTTCAAGAACAACTACATGCAGATGACACTTTCATCGTCCAGTCCTTCTTTCTCGCCGCATGATTGCCTTCCGCCGGCTGATAATCTGCTTCTTTGCTCTCACCAAAGAACAGCTGGCCGCCCAGCACAACTCCCCCTCTCACAGGCAGCTGAGACAGCTCAGGTAATGATAGTTGCTGCATCTGCTGCCACTGTGCCAACTATCACTGTGGCAGCAATCATTCAGGATGCAACCCTAACCAACTTTCCAGCCCTGGAGTAAGGGCAATGCAGCTCTGAAGTAAGGAAGTAAGGAAACACACATTCCCTTACCTTGAGGAGGCCTCCGTGACTTCCCCCCCCCCCCAACTGCAGGATGCAGCACATGCCTCAATGGCACAGCTTTGTCAGTGCTGGAAAGTTGATTAGGAATGTACCCTTAGCTTGCACACTTCTAAAGCAATTAAACTTTAGAATTATAATATGCCCACACCACTTTCTTGCACTTCTAACTTTTGGAAAACACCGACATCCACAAAAAATAAAAGTTTTCTCCCACCTCCACTTATTATACATTTATGTGTAGATTTACTTACTGAGTCAAGCTGCCTCCGGAACCAGCAGCCAAGAAGTAGTGCAGCTCCTGAGAGGTCTTCCAGGGGTAGTTTTAGAACAATTAGTGAGGTTTATCTTCAGGCAATTAGTGTTATGACTTCAAGTGAATGAGGCAGAACTTTTACAAAGGCAGGAAAGTTGGAATGCAGATAAATAGGCTGAGAAGAGAAACAATGTTGCAAAAGACTTAAGCACGCAATGGCTCACGTCCCAACTGACCCCAGAAGATGTCTGAACTACAAATGCCTCAAATGAGCCATGCATGTGGTGTTCACTTTTAAAGGCATACATTGCATATAATTGCTGTGGCAATGTTGGCAACAAAGGCAATGTTGATGGACTTTACTGATTATCTCAAAGCCTGGTGTTGTACCAACACCAACAGAGATCAGAAAATTCAATGTGAACGGAATGATCTAATAAGCTGGTGTCATGGGGAAAAAAAGGCAACTAAGGTGTTTCACAGTCTTACAGCCCAATCCTGTTCCCCTGCATCCTACAAATGGGGGGGGGCAGATGCAGAGATCTCCTCTGGGTAATCTTACGTGCTGTGTGTGTGTGGGGGGGAGTCTATTGGTTCTGCAATAGCTAAATAGTTGATGCAGGTCCGTTTGGCTCCCGCTCTGAATTGGGTCCAGGAAGGGGGATGGGATTGTGGTAGTGCCACCAATAATGCCCGCTCCTAGGGTCGATCCCCATCCACTCCATCCCCCTCACTGACCTGCCCTTCTGTTTTACTCCCTCCCTGCCCCATCTTTCCCTCTCCCACCTCTCCTATTGACTTACCTGTGCTGGAGAATGGTGGGAGAAGAACTGGAGCAGATAGGAAGGGGCAGTCTGGCACGGCTAGTGACAGCACTCACTTGGAGTGCCTTTTTTATGACTGTTGCTGAGTTCCAATGAGTCCCCTGTGAGCAGTGGCGGTCCTACCTATATTTGCAAAGATGTTGCCCCCAAGTGCTGCGCTGGTGGAGGGGAGGGCAGAGGCGGATCTACAGGGAGGGCAAAGCTCTAAGTGTTGCAAGAAGCCTTACCCTGTCATGTAAATCCCGCCTCTCCCTTGCTGCTGTAGCCAGTAAGCAACGCCAAGATGTTGCTTTTCCCTGTGAGGATTGGCTAGAACAGTGCAGGAGAGGAGTGAGTTCCACTGCAAGGTAAGGCTTTTTTTTTAGATTGTGAGCCTTTTGGGACAGGTAGCCATTTATCTTTATTGTTATTACTATTTGCCTGTAAACCACTTTGTGAACTTTGTGTTAAAAAGTGGTATATACAGTAAGTACCTGTTGGTTGGTTGGTTGGTTGGTTGGTTGGTTGGTTGGTTGGTTGCTGGGGGCATTGCAGGGGGTGGAACAGTGCAGCAAGGTGGCAGGAATTTGTGGACTTGGCCCTGGGGTGGAGAATCGGCCAGGTCCACAACTGCCTCGGGGCAAGGGAGCATTTACCTTGGGTAAAGCCCCAGCAGCTTTCAATGGGTCTCCTTGGATCTGCACCTACTATTTAGCCTGTGTCAGCCTCTCCGGCCAGGGAGAGGGCATAGGATTCAGCACTATCTCTACCCCCTCCCAGGTCCAGTTCTCCCTCTTATCTGGCCTGCCTCGCTCCAGTTCTGCCCCAGTTCCCAGTGGTATTCCTGGGGGGGGGATGCTAAAATGCTAAGTTTATAGGAGACTGAGCTCCTGTGTAAAACAGCCCTTACCCCTAGTCCTCAGAGCCATTGGCTGACTGACCAAATGGCTGGCCGCAGTACTGTGGTACCAGTGGCTAAGTGCCTTATGGAAGCCAGCGCCAGCAGTACAAGCGTATTGCCCATCGCTAAAGCCCAATTTGATCAGGCCCTTAGTCATGCAACTGGATGCAACTACAACTGGCAGCATCCTACTCACCCAGATTCCAGATCCAACAGCACTTATGCGACACCTGGAGTCAGCAGAACAAGCCTACTTCCGACGCTATTGACCAGAGGATTGGAGCCCTGATCCGTACATTGAAATCATCTTCTGAGATTATTCTCCTAGTGCTCCTGCCACCAGAAATGTACAGCTGCAGGCTGAATAACTACTAATGCTCATTTCTGGACCAAAACATCTCCATCAAAATTGGCCAATGCTGACATTTGCTCGCTTATAGACGGTTGTTAAAGTGGTCCTTTTGCTTCAATTTCGCTATATTTTACTGCATAGTTAACAAAAAGAAAATATGATCAGACCAGTGATTTAAAAATGTTACATGTGGAGAACAGCGCAGCGTGGAATCTGTATAACACTCCGTTTTGATTACATGTTTGAAATGCAAGGAAAGATCACGGGAATGTGAAACTACAGCAGACTTGCCGAGGAAGCTATAATTATTTCTTTTTATAAATACTACTCAAAAAATGTGCTATTTAAGAGCTATTGGAGCAAGTTTCATACTTGAGACTAGCATTAGGGTTCTCAAGTTTTTACACTGTTATGCCAGAGAGATTCCATTATGCCTACCACAGAGCAATCCTAACCACTTCCCTGACCTGAACCAGTCCCCTGTGCCAGCTCCTGAATGTCACGAGTGTGCCATGTTCACAGCTACTCGGGAGTAGATTGGGTCATGTGGGGTGGAATGAAGGTTGTTTGTGGCGGGAGAGGGCAATCAGGTACACGGATTGGGCCTGGGAGGGGGCTGGGACTGACCTGGGTATCCTAGTTCGAATCCTGACTCCCAGCCCTGACCCAACCGGTGTTACATGGGTAGGGATGGTTTTTTCTGTGATCAACACAGAATGCTAAATATTAAGAATTTCTACTGAAAATGCTACATAATTTAGGTTAAAATGCAAAACAAAAAACAAAAAAAAAAACCCACTGCTTTTGCTTATTTTGACAGGGTTCTGACACAAATTTAGGTCAATTTCACAAAAAATAACACCACCTTCGTTTATTTTTGACAAAGTTTTGAGGAATCCACAAATAGTTTTCAGTAAGAGATCAGGAGGAAGAGGGGCAGAAACAGGAGGAAGCATGCTTAAACTTACATGAACATGCATGTTCAGAGTTCACAGTGTATGCTGGGGTGACTTTAATGGAATGTGGAAGTAGTAAGCAGCAGTTCCTTGACTCTCCAAGCAGCAACCAGAGTGCAGCTTGGGAATTTTTGAGCAGGTTATTTCAGGCTGGGGTGTGTGTGCCAGTGACTGCTTGCCTTTGTAGGGCCATTCACCCATATTTGTTGTTCTGTTTGTATAATTTGCAATGGAAATTTGGATAGAAACACATAACCCCACAACTTGCAATTTTAATCAAGAAATTTTGGAAAAAAAATATCACCAAAAATCCCCATCGCTATACATGGGCTGCAAAATCACAGACACAGATCTGACTGGCCTCGTAGGACTGGCTGACACACAACATGAGGTAAAGGGACTAAAATAATCTTAGTCCGAGTTGCGCCCCAGCCTGCTCCTAACCTGCACTGAATTCAGCACAGGTTAGGCTTGCACCCCTGGAGTCACAATGGGAAGTATTACTGTCGTCATGTTTATCACATTTACATCCCGAAATATGGAACCACAATAGACTCAGTGCAGTTTCACCTGGTGGTGGGGGAACAAGAAGCATGACTGGCAGCCCTAGCCTGCCTAACTCGCAACGTGGCGATGCACCATTGCCGACAGGACAACCACTTTAGTCCATAGGGGAGTTTTGGCATGTTGAGGACCCCGTGGGGTAAGGGAACATCTGCCGTATGTCAACTTGGACCTGCTCCAGCTCTATAGCTGGCACAAGTCCATGTTGACCCGTGAGGGCCAGGAAGGAGGTTAGGATTGGGCAGTGGCTGGTGCTGCCAACCCCCCTTCACCCTCCTCCTCACCCTATCCCCTCATTTTCAGCAATATGCTGAAAATGCCATCCGCAGATCAAGTTGCCCCTGTGCATGTTTAAGTAGTATGGCATAATATCTATATTCATGTCTAGTAGTCATAATATGTCATAATATCCCATAGTTTGAGGAGCACTGGCAGCCCATGAAACAGAAGCTGATATTACAAGACCAGGAAAGCTCTATTAAGTGATGCCTTTGCATCCTCATCCATTGCCAGACTCCAAATTGCTCTTTGTACAACTTGGGCTATGCCTCCTTAGCTGGCAAGAGGCTTTTAAATGCTTCCATTTAATTCACCCAGGCAATCGTCACAGCAAGCGGTGAGACAAAGCTGATTAGCTCATCGGCTCCCTACTGCTCTACCCTGCAAGAAATTTCTGATTCTAGCATGTAGATCTTTGGGATTTAGCAACAACAAAGCAAGATAACATCCTGAATGGACTGGTGCTTAATTGGTGTCTAGACCCTGCTTGGAGACACCTAACCACTGGATTTGAAATTCCAACATTAACACAACCTCCCTAAAAGGGTTTTTTTTTTCCCCTTCTATTGTAGAAGGAAATAAGTGACCTCCATGTAATTATTTGGCTGTACTTAGGCAAATCAGATGCATAAATTGAGAAGGCAGTGCCCAGTCTAATAATGAGATCCAGGGTGCAATCCTAACCTGGAGTTAGGCTGGCACAGTTAGACCAGCAAAGTTTGGCCAGCACAAAGGACACCATACAGTATGTTTGGACCACTCTTGGAGTGGCACACAGACATGCACCATCCTCCCTGACTTCAAGAGTGGTCCAAAATGCACTATATGGTGGCCCTTGTGCCAGCCAAATTTTGCTGGCCTAATTGTGCCAGCCTAACTCCAGGTTAGGATTGGGCCCCCATATATGTCAGTATTCATAGATGGCAAGCATTACTAAAATCAAGTGAACGTCAACTTTACTTCTCCTGCTTGTTGGTGTCCCAGAGGCATCTTGAGGGGAATGTCAATGTTAGATTATTGGGAAGAGAAGAAACAACATTATATGGAATGAAAAAAAAATATAGAAAAATTTCATCAGATATTATATGCAAAAAAAAATGTGATTCTGGGAAACAGAATATTTGAAAACAAAAAATATATTAAAAAATAACAGAGGAATAAAAGAAGACTTTAGAGAATCCAATCACTATAAATGAGCTAATGGAAGCAATAAAAAAGCAGAAACTCCAAAAAGCACCAGGACCGGATGGACTGCCTGCAGAATAGTATAAAAAGCTGGAAGAGGTGTTATTATTGCCATTCAAACGACTGATAGATGAAATATGGAGAAATGGAGAAATGCCAGACTGATGGAGGGAAGCCACAATAAAATTAAAATTTTTAGACCTATTTCTCTTTTAAACGCGGATTACAAAATATTTGCTTCAGTTTTGGCTACACGATTGAAAAAAAGTATTATTGCAGATGATACGTGAAGATCAATCAGGTTGTTTTTTTTTGTTTTTTTTTGTTTTTTACCAAAGAGACATTTGAAAAATAATGTAATAAATACATTGGAATTGTTTGAAGCACATCCAGACAAGAAAATGGCTTTGATATTTTGGGATGCACCAAAAGCATTTGATTATGTCAATTGGGATTTTATGATAAAGCAACTAGAAGAAATGTTTGGACTCAGATTTACTGAGTTTATGAAAGGAATATATGCTATGCAAAGAGCAAAAATAAGGCTCAATGGAGATTTTACTAAAGAAATAAAAATTGAAAAAGGAACAAGACAAGGATGCCCATTATCACAACTATTGTTCATTTTGACGCTGCAAGTTTTGAATAATGTGATAAGAGTAGACAGAAGAATTAATGGTCTTAAAGTCAAAAATGAAGAATATAAACTCCAGGCATATGCAGATGATTTGATATTTATAGTGGAAGATCCAGTAAATTTGCTACAATACTTGATGGAAGATTAAAAAAAACTATGGAGAAGAAGCAGGATTAAAAATTAATTATCAAAAGACTAAAATGATTGTTAAAAATGTGAAAGAAAAAGATATGGAATTGTTGAGAGAAGTTGGATTACAAATAGCAAAGTTCAATATTTGGGGACTACCATCTCAAAAAGAACTAGCACATTAATGGAAGATAATTATATTAAGATATTGAAAGATATACAGAAAAGATGTTGAAAAATGGAGTAAATTGCAATTATCATTAATGGGAAGAATAGTGACAATAAAGATGAATATATTACCAAAACTAATGTTTTTATTTCAAACAATCCCAATCATATTGAATAACTTTTTTGCTGAATTGAATAAATGACAAAATTTGTATGGCAAGGGAAGAAACCAAGAATAAGATTAAAATTTCTTCAAGAAGATAAAAAAAGAGCTGGATTTGGATTACTGGATTGGGAGTTATATTATCGAGCCTCAGCTTTAAACTGGATAAAAGAAAGGGGAATTCTACAGAACCAAAGGATATTAAAATTAGAAGGCCATGATTTGCAAGTGGGATAGCATGCATTTTTGTTATATGATGAAGCAAAAAACTATAAACATTTTAGACAACATATTTTAAGAGCACTATTATGGATCTGGGAACAAATAAGATATAAAGTTTATACTAAACTGGATAACACCATTGGAAATATCTACTAATCCAACATGGATAAAAGCAGATCAAAAAAGGACATATAAAGAATTTTTAAACTCAAAAAGAGAATTATATACTAAAACAGAATAGGAAGAGAAAGGAATATATATGGATTGGTGGAACAAGCTACAATTAAAATCAAGATTTGGGGAAGATTAAGAAAACAGGCTTTTATGAAGAAGAAACTAATTTTGATAAATTATTTTAGTAGATAAATATATTAAAAATGTACGAATTTTTATTGATAATTAAAATGGATGAAATTGGAAAGAGTCAATGATATTATGAGGAAAAAATTTGGATATAACACACCGATAGATCAGTGGGAACAAATATGTAATGTAAATATTAAGATAATGAAAGCAGCAGTATTCAAAGAAAATTCATATAAAATGTTTTACAGATGGCATTTATCGCCAGAAAGAATGGCAACAATGTATAAGGGAACATCAAAAAAGACTTGACCTGGTATGGGGTAAGGAGAAATATAGCCCCTCCAGCTGTCTCCTAAGCTGCTTTGGGTGTAGGGCAGGCGATGCAGCCAGGCTACACCAGCAATGGCATTGCTAGGGGGTGCAGGGGTGAGTGGACTGCACCAAGTGACACCCGCAGGGGGGATGTGTGTGACACCTACTGGCCAAAGTTGTGAAAATCTTGATAAATGTTCCTAATATCATCATATATCATTTGATGTGGAATTTAATGCATAATGCAATGAAACAAACTGCATAGAAATATCTCTATTCTGTCAAAAGTTATAGCCCCCCCCCCAAAAAAAAAGTAAAGGAAAATGCAACCCCCTTACGTAACAAAAAGTAACTTCCTTACCACTAAACTGACCAATGAGACCAATAAGATGTTATTAAGATACAGCAGGGGACCAATAAGTTGCTTGTATGAGTCAGCGCTCATTTCCATGTATCAGATCTTATACTAGAATTACTCAGTTGTGTAAGTGTCATCATTGGCCACCAGTTTTTTTGTTGGTTATGAATTTGTTAGTGATTATTACATATTTAAATAAATAAATAAAAGTTAATAGGAGTGAACACCAACCCTAGAGATGCCACTGCTTTTAGCCCTATTGTAATTTATTCTGTATGGTATATGTGTATGGTATGGGAGGAGGTCCATTTTAGGGGTGACACAATGATTCCTCGCATCTGGTCATGCAAAACCTAGTGACGCCACTGAGCACCAGTGGGCTGTAAATTAGCTCTGGGCTGTAAATTAGCTCTGCAAACGTTTGGCTGCAAAAAATGCTAATTCAAAGAGCAGAACCCCAAAAGAGAATAGACAAGCATTGCTGACAATGGAAATGGCCCGAGGTGCATTTTGACACCACTACTTTCAGAAGAAAAAACTGATGGCACCAAAAACTGATGCACCAAATGTAGGATTGGGATTTGGGTTTGGTGTTTCATATTTGGCTTTTCATTTAGAAAAGAGATTTATCCAGGAAGCCAGATGTCACTTTAAAAATGAGATCTGAAGAGGAGTTGTGTTATTGACACATTGGCCAAAATCTCCTAAATGGGTTTTATGGTCAACTACGGAAGGAACAAGCTGAAAATGGAACAGTCTCATAGCTCACAGTAGTAAAGACATATCTTTGCTCTCTGTTCTCATTTCCTGACTTGTTGCTAGGCATGCATCAGACTCCGGATTAAAAAGCATTTTTGCAAGAGTTTTGCAAATTGCCTGAAAAAGAAGCAATTTCAGTCTCAACTCTTTTGAAATTGGCCAGAGATATACCATGTCTGGTCCAAATGAGGACACAATCCTAACCTGGAGTTATGCTGGCACAGTTTGGCTGGCACAAGGGCCACAGTAAAGCATGTTTGGACCACTCTTGGAGTCAGGGAGGATGGTGCACATCTGTGTGCTGGCCTCTCTGACTCCGAGAGTGGTCCAACATTCTTTACACTGTCCCTTGTGCCAGCCAAACTTTGCTGGCCTAACTGTGCTGGCCTAATTCCTGGTTAGGATTGCACCCTCAATTGGACCAGACATGGTGTATCTTTAGCCAATTTCAAAAGAGACTGGGCTAGGCGGATCAGCCATTGGGCCTGACAATGCTGTTTGGACACTACTCAGCTTCACATGCTTATTGCTAACGGACTGTCCAGATCTTACAGTGGTTATTACAAAGCTTTCTGGTCCTTAATCCTACACCATACTAAACTACACCCCACCACCATACTAAAAAGGATAAAATAGAGGCTGGAACAGCTGGTAAAATGAAATGTTCTAAAAATAGCTCATAAAGCTAGGTGAGTCATTTTAAAAAGTGAGTCAAGGTTCTAATAGGAAATCACTGCCCTAGACAGATGGGTTTCAAGAGAGACCCTGCATGCCGCGACTGCACACTGGTTTCAGAATCCAGATACCTTTGTGCTCTCACCTGAATGCAGCCAAGTAAATTTAAGACCTTCAACCTTTCTAGGAAGGAACTGGGATTCCTAGGTGCGCGTTGAGCCTCTGCTTGAAGATCTCGAGTGAGGGATAATCCATCAGCACTGGCATAGCTAATGAAAGTGTAGCCCAGTGCAGAGGGCAAAATGATGCCCCAGAAGTGATGTCACAACAGGAAGTGACATCATAATTGTATGTTCCTTTTCTTGTTTTTTTGGCTATACCTTTTGATAGAATTAAGATATTACACTCTGGTTCGTTTCATTGCATTCTGCATTATTAAATAGAATGGTATATAGCATAATGGTATTATTCATACATATCAAGGTTTTCACCATTTTGGCCACTAGTGCCAAGCTCAGTTGGCTGCCCCCCTAAGGCTTTCTGCCCAGTGCAATTGCACCTCCCTGCAGTTCTTTAGTTATACCCCAGTACATCAGCAATCTGTTCCAGTGTCACAGCCCAGGCTATCAACAGTTTCCTCCTGTATCCAACCAGAATTTCCTCTCTTGCACTTTGTACCCCTTGGATCTATTCTACTCTCTTTGAGGCAGTTAAGAACAAATTTATCCCTTCTTCCATATGATAGCCCTTTAGGTATTTGAAGAGTGCTATCATATTCCCTCTCAGACTTCTCTTCTCCAGGCTAAACATACCAAGTTCCCTTAACCTTTCCTCACAGGGCTTGTTCTCCAGCCCTCTGGGCTGAGTAATGTTACTGTCATTTCCAACACTTGAGAAAGAGAGAGAGGAGGGAAATGATTCAACGTGTTATGGAGAGGTAGCTTGTGATTGTCAATTACTTAGCTGACTGGATCAGTTGCATTGGTCAGTTACAAGCCAAATGGAATTAAAGCACTGGATTGTAATCAGGCCATACTCTATTCAGTGTGGATGTTAGAAAAGAAAAAGCAGTCATAAATACACTGACCTACTTATCTCTTGATCTTTCTGCTTACTAAACATAAGCATTAGATTCAAGCAAACCGATTTGAAAAGCAGAACTGAGTTAATTAGCTATACTGAATTACCAGAATATCTAAATTGGATTTTCTTTCAAGGGCTAGTTGAAACTTAGCTTGAAGCTGATTCCAAAGTGGATAATGAATGTATAGAAAAGGACTGAAAATGATATTTCACCACTGCAAACTGTTACTAAAATTATAGCATTTAAAGGACATTGTAACCACCCATTGACTACATTCAAAGTCATTGAATTAGCAATGAGTCTGCAACACATCCTTCTTTTTTTTTTTTTTTTTAATGGCAAGGAGAGCTGGGCTAAGATTACAAAAACCCAGGGGCAGTTAGCTTTTTATTCCTAACTTACCTAACCCTCACAACAACATAAGAAGAGCCCCTCTGGATCAGGGGAAAAGCCTATCTATCTCCCAGTGACCCACCACATGCCTCAGGGAGCACACAGGACAACAAGATACTTGCATCTTGTTGCCATTCCCCTGCATCTGGCATTCTGAGGTAGCCTACTTCTAAAGTAAGAAGGTTGCACCCATCATGTCCTGTAGCCTGTGATCAACTTATCCTCCAGAAATCTGCCCAATGCCATTTGAAGGGATCTAGGCCAGACACCATCACCATCTCCTGTGGCAAAGAGTTCCACAGATTAATTACCCGTTGAGTAGAAAAAAACATATTACTGTAATTCCTTCTGTAAACTCTACCTTAGAGCTCCCATACACCCCTTTCCTTATGAGTCCCCACAGTTTCTCTAGCCCTCCATTTTTAGGAGGAAGTAAATAAATACTGGGTAGTTCCTTTGCAACTGAATCTCAGTAATATAGCTGAGATGGGGCTGGTACGTTGCTTTGAGTACCACTCCTCCAGGAGGCTTTCTTAGGGCAGGGGAAGGGTTAAACTGCATTTGCCTAACTAAGAATATACTATTTTATAAAGTTATTACCCCACGCTGACATGAAATGTAGAAAATGAAGAAAATGCAGAAAATGAAGTTGGTAAAAGCTTTTTTGATTTATATGTATGAAAATGGAAGAAATACCTAGAAATAAGATGATGTAAAGGTTTTTATAACTTGTTTGAAAATGGGGAAAGAGTTGGGGAAAAAAAATGAATTAAGATTAAAAAATGTATTTGCCCTGGGTGACAGATGCCCTCGCTATGCCACTGCTTGAGCTCACATCACTCGTGAAGCCCCACCCCTTCTGCTTTCCTCATGTCTACAGTGAGAAACTATCTCTCTATGACTGAGAACGTGATTAAGGGCACAATCAGTGGTGCCTTGCGCCAGCACCCTTGGACAGTGGTGACATTCAAATGATTTAGGAACAGGAACTCACTTTTGATTGGCACTTGTCAGGAACCCGGAACCAGCCACGGAGCCCGTTAGGATCTGGAATGCCCGTTCTGGTCCGTTCCCCCTGAATGACATCACTGGGCACAATCCTAACCTGGAGTTAGGCCAGCAAAGTTTGGCAGGCACAAGGGCCACCTTAAAGCGCATTTGGACCACTCTGCGAGTCAGGAAGGATGGCGCACATCTGTGTACTGGCCTCTCTGACTCCAAGAGTGGTCCAAACGTACTTTACAGTGGCCCTTGTGCCGGCCAAACTTTGCTGGCCTAACTGTACCAGCCTAACTCCAGGTTAGAATTGCGCCCTAAGGGTACTCTTAATCAGAGATGGAATTACTGAATGGGGTGAGAGCATTTGTTGTTGCAGCCAATTGTTCGCCAATGAAAAGCAGCAGGTGAGGCTTCAGAAGTTATCTATGTGGGGCTTGCCATGGTTACTATTGAATAGGACTCATGTTGGTAACTGATCCGGTGGGCCTTTGATGCTACCCCTCTAATCAACCCTGGACAGTTCAAGGTGGATATCCCATTTGCCTTGTGAGCATAGTCATCTAAAACATTGCTGTGCAACCTTACACATGCTTGTTCAGAAGTACTTCCACTGATTTAAATGGGCTTTTTATTTATTTTATTGTTCGCATTTTTATACTGCTCCAAGGAACTCAGGGTGGTGATTGTAGTTTCTTCCTTCCTTCTTGTCCTCACAATGACCCTGCGCTGGTTGGTGAGGTTAGGAGAGCATGACTGGCCCAAGGTCAACCGGGAAGCTTCATGCCTCAGCGAGGATTTGAACCTGGATCTTCCAAGTCTACGTCCATCAGAACCACTATGCTATCTGGACTCCCATTGGAACATTGGGATAAGTCTTGCATTAGCCTTTGTGTTAGGCTGCAATTCAAAGCATGGGTCCTGGGAGTAAATCCCCTCCGAACTAAATAGTTCATGACTTATTTCTGAGTCAACATGCTTATTCTGTCAAACGTGTTATAACAAACACGTTTGGCAGATGCGTTTCAACATAGACAAGTGTTAAGTGATGCACATTGGGGCCAAAAACCAAAACTTCACCTATAGGCTTATGGGTTCTGAGCTGTCAGCACCCCAGCATCTTGGGGTGCTGGTGGACAACTCGATGACGATGTCGACCCAGTGTGCGGCAGCAATTAAGAAGGCCAATTCCATGCCTGGGGTAATTAAAAAAGGGGTTGAGAATAAAACAGCCAATATTATCATGCCGTTGTACAAATGGATGGTAAGGCCGCACCTGGAATATTGTGTACAGTCCTGGTCGCCGCACCTCAAAAAGGACATAGTGGAGTTGGAAAAGGTGCAGAAGAGAGCGACGAAAATGATTACGGGGCTGGGGCACCTCCCTTATGAAAAAAGACTGCAGTGTTTGGGGCTCTTCAGCCTAGAAAAAAGGCGCCTGAGAGGGGACATGATTGAGACATACAAAATAATGCATGGAAGGGATAGAGTCGATAGAGGGATGTTCTTTTCCCTCTCTCAAAACACCAGAACCAGGTGCATCCACTAAAACTGGGATTAACACCCAGCGGGTAGTTAATCTGTGGAACTCTTTGCCACAGGAGTTGGTGATGGCATCTGGCCTAGATGCCTTTAAGAGGAGATTGGACGCATTTCTGGAAGAAAAGTCCATCGTGGGCTATAGGCAATGATGGGTTGTAACCTCCTTACATTAGTAGTAGGCTACTTCAGAGTACCGGGTGCAAGGGAGTGGCAACAAGATGCAAGCATCTTGTTGTCTCATGCCTCCCTGGGGCACCTGGTGGGCCGCTGTGAGATACAGGAAGCTGGACTAGATGGGCCTTTGGCCTGATCCAGCAGGGCTCTTCTTATGTTCTTATGTTCTTAAAAATTTACCAGACCATGGAATAACTTTCTGAACAACAAATAGAGCACAATCCTGAGTTGTGCTGGAATGGCAAGGCCGGCGGGCCTGCACCATATCCAGCGAACCTTAGGCACGCTGGGGAGCCTCCCCATGGGGTTCCTCGGATCTGCGCCTGCTATTTAGACAAGGAAGCTATGCGGCCTGAAGCGGGTTCGCACTGCCTGGGGACGGAGCCTTGGATGTGGCCTATCAGCTGCATCCCAACCCCAACCCCTTCCTGGACTGGTCTGCCCACTGGCCTGCCCACCCCAGCCAGTTCCTCCCTCCTGCCTGCCCTCCTCCAAGAACCACCTTTGCGCCAGCCGAGTTTGGCTGGTGCAAGGGCAGCTCAGTGCGGCCTTGCGCCAGCACCCTTGGACAGTGGTGTCATTCAAATGATTTAGGAACAGGAACTCACTTTTGATTGGCACTTGTCGGGAACCCGGAACCAGCCACGGAGCCCATTAGGATCCAGAACGCCCGTTCTGGTCCGTTCCCCCTGAATGACATCACTGCCCTTGGGCCAATGCTAGTGCAAGCGTCAACCCAGGGCGCAATCAAGGAAGCCTTATCCAATATTCAGGAATAGTTTCAACACAATGAGTTGCTATCACCAACATGTGTGTTCCTCAAAAACCAAGGAATACTCTAACCAAAAGCAAACAAGGACACAACTTGGGGGATCTTTCCACCCATATGAATTTGCAGTTCAGACACAGGCATGCCAAGTTTAGCTGGATTCCTAGCACTGGCATGCCTCAGGGTGGATTTGCATGAACATTTTTCACATCGAAAAAAATCACGGCAGGGTTGCTCCTTACTGTCATTTTCCCACAGAGATGCTTTCTTCTCAATTTTCTTCCCTGTGGTCAGATCAATATCTAACTACATCCTGGGGCATGTTTGGGTGGGCTTTTGTTTTGGTTTACTGTTTTCTGGTTAAATATTAATTGGACCACATTGGGGGCACAAGAGGAGGAAAGATTTCACACAGGGAAGGGATACATTTATCAGAACAGGCCAGCCTATTCCTGCTTTGTGGCTTGTTTGTTTACCAGAGTGGTACAGAAGTCCTTGTCGGAGGGGATTAAAATGTAAAGTGAGAGGTACCCTATGGGGATAGATAGGTAGACATTGATCAATTGATCATTTAATTGATCAAATCAATCAATAGATGAATAGAAGTGAGGTGCACAAGGTACTATAAAGGTATGTTTTGCTCTACCAGGCAAACTATCACAGATTATTTGGTTATAAGTGTGCACCATAATATACACATATATTATTTGGTTGTAAGTATATCCAAAATCATGGGCGCAGAACCGAGGAGACCCCGCAGCCCGAACCAGGACTACGTGGCCTGAGGATAGACTGGGATACCCTCTGGGTCCTGACACAGGTGCCATTCTAAAAAGTGTGTCCTGGTGGGAAATGTTTGAGAACCATTGATCTAAGGCATATTTCTGAAAATCAAAGATCTGATCTAACTGAGCTCTCGTTGAAGGGACTCTGAGATCTTGTTTCAACATGCAACTTGTTAAAACCAGAGTTTTTTTTATTGTACTGGTGGGTTTTGAGCTTGGGCTGAATGTGTGTTGCCTCTCGAACTGATTCAATTTATGATTCAAATTATGCTTTCCAGGATATTTGGTTGCAATTTCTAGCACATTTGGGTAAATACTGATATGCAAGCCCATTTATTTTTGTTTCCATTTCAGAGTTAATTAGGAAGCATTAAGCATGGAGGAGAGCAGGGGGTAAAGAATTTTCGGAGACATATGCCAAACAGTTCGGCAGCAAGTCTAATTAGAATTACCTTTCACAGGCATCCTTAAAGAAGCCATCACCAGAAGGTTATTAAGAAGAGGAGTGTGAAATGAGTTCGCATTCATCAGGGTCCTGCAAAACCTAAATACATGTTGTGCATTTTGTTGGTTTTTTTTCTTCTTTCACAACAGAGAATAATGACTGGTGGGCTAATTTACTTCTTAAGTAGAAACAAACTCAATTTTTAGAGGGTAAATGTTGTTTTTATGTAATGACTTGGTATTGTTTGTCCACTAAATATTAACAAAAACCCCAATCCTATGCTGATTTCCGCTTCTGGGACAAGAATGTGTACTGTCGCAAATGTGCTGTAAGGCACATTGCACCGCCATGGAGGCCTGTCCCGCTGCAGAAAGACCTGTGCTTGTCTCCTGCCCATAGGAACAGGTAGGCACTCTGCCAGATGGCTGGACGGCAGGGTGAGGGCAGAATGGGGCAGGGAAGGGCATAACAGGGCAGGGAAGTGTGGGGAGAAGGGCAGATCTGGCCTGTGATGGGGTACAGGACACTAGAGGAGGCCTCTGACATATCCTATCTCCCATCACAAGTCTGAAAGCTGAACATGGGGTGACCCAGATTTGCACCAGCTATAGAGTTGGAGTGGATCCAAGTAGCACCAGGGTAAGGATGAAGCCAGGGTAAGGAGATGAAGGTTCCCTTATCTTGAGCTCTCCAGCAGCCATAATTTCCATGCTGGATGTGGCAGAGGCTGCATCGGTCCTGCTGCACTGCCGGAATGTGGTTAGGATTGGGCCGTGAGAACAGGTAGGACTCCAGGAATTTGCCCCACACAATGTTTCTGCTCTGAATCCTTATTTCAGTATTTCTCAAATTTCGTACAGCCAGCTGCAATCTCCTTGAGGTCATCGGTGCCTGCATTCAGACATCCAAAGCCAGCTAGTCATGATCAAGCACTGTGGCTTACACAGCAATCCACACCTACCTGTAGGCTGCCACAAGTCCCTTGTGTCGTAAACGTGTCGTAAAGCTTGTTTGTGCCACTTCTGGAGAGAGGGAGGTTGGCCCTGGGATGTGTACATCCTCCCTGCACCATTGCCAGGACACAATAAGGTCAGCGTAGGTAGGGACAGGGTTGGTCCACGGTTAGACTGGGGACAAGGCTGGAGCCAGGAGACGGCACTTAGGTCAGATCCTAATCGCTGTCCTCGGCTCAGTCAATCCCAATCAGGGCTGCTCGGATCTGTGCCAGCAATTTCACTGGTGCAGATCCAAGATGGCCATAAGCCCGAATCCTGAGTCCATCAGGGAGGCTATGCGGCCCTGATTCGGGCCACGCGGTCTCCTGAAATCTGCACCTGCTGATACAAGTAGCGCATAGGGGAGGCTGGAGCCTCCCCTACGGTAAGGACATGAACATGCCCTTACAGCGGGGAGGCTCCAGCCTCCCTGATACTGCACTGGATACGGCGCAGGCCTGTTGGCCTCACCATTCCCAAGCAGTATAGGATTGCGCTCTGAGTCATATATGGGTGGGTTGCTTGAACACAATATATCTGGGTCCTGAACACATTTGTAACACTGCATCCCATGAAAGGCCTAGACAGGTCTAGACAGGCCTTTCTATGATTCGATGATTCTATGACAGTCCATAGAATCATCGAGTTTTAGAATCATAGAGTTGGAAGGGACCCACAAGGTCATCTAGTCCAACCCCCTGCCTGTAGCAGGAAATCCTCCTAGAGCATCTCCAGCAGGTGCCTGTCAAGACTTTGCTTGAATATCCCCCGGGCAGGAAAATCCACCACAGGCAACTATTCCACTGCTGAATGGCCCTCACCATCAATAATTTCTTTCTGAAAGTAGGATTGAATTAAGAAAAATGTTATGGCTAGTGAATGTCCATTCGAATTGTAAGGCTCTTTTGGTTAAACTCTTTATCTTTCTGGCTGCTTGATTTGAATGTACAGCCAAACACCCCAGTCAATACATGACTGGTTATACATGAGTAACAGATGCTGTTTTAGATACTGCTCTCTGCCTCTGGGGATCTATCGTCAGTTCTTCTCTGTTCTCTGGAGACCAGAAATCTCATTCATTCACATATGTTCTGGGAGCCTGGATGTCCAATCAGCATGACTGGCTCCCTCCGACTGCCCCCAAACATCCGTGGTCTCAATCATTATTGCAATAATACTGTACAATTCCACTTGCTGCCAATCGACTGACACATCCTATTGATTTCTTGGGCGTGCGCATAGGAAATACTAGCAGGAACTAAGTAACTTTCATTTCTTCTCATTCTACATAGGGAACTCATTTCTCAATCAAACAATATTTATATATCACTTTTCAACAAGAAGTTCACAAAGCGGTTTACGCGCAAAAAAAACCCAAAAAAACTTTAATGGCTCCCTGTCCCAAAAGGGCTCACAATCTAAAAAAAAAAAAATGCAGAACATCACCAGAAACAGCCACTAGGAAAGACACTGAGCAGAGGTGAAGAGGGACAATGAGAGCCCAATCCTATGCATGTCTACTCAGTCCCATTATAGTCAGTGGGGCTTACTCCCAGGCAAGTGGGGCTAGGATTGCAGCCACACTCTCCTCTTGCTAAATATAAGAGGAACACCACTTGGAAAAAGTGCCTCTTGCCCAATTATCTCCTCTCTCTCCCTCTCCCCGCCTCTTCTTTAGGATGCAATTCTGTGCGCTCTTCTGCTTTTTGTAACACTGTTTCTGATTGACTCCAGCATAACACACACCATTTGGACAAGTATAAAAAAGAACTTTGCATAAGTATCCTCAGATAGGATCTATGCCAGCGGTTCTCAAACTTTTTAGCACCGGGACCCACTTTTAAGAATTACAATCTGACCGGGACCCACCAGAAGTAACATCGTGGCCGGAAGTGCCATCATTGTGATGCCAGAGCCTGCTGCTTTCCTGAGAAGGCAGCAACAATTTGGGTTTTTTTCTCATCCAATAGCAAAGTGAATCAGAAAGGAAACAAAGCCTATTTACAACTTTGACACAAGGAAAACAACCACACAGCACTCCCCCTTTCCAGTATTCCATCTTTCCCATATTTTCAATATGGCTGCTCTAGGTACTTTGCAACCCACCTGAAATTGGCTCATGACCCATTGGTGGGTCCTGTCCCACAGTTTGGAAACCACTGTTCTGTGTGATTCATGTCCCAAGCATGGGCTGTTGCTGGCACAGGAAACTGCTTTCTGGACCACTGTCAGACTGGATATGGAGGCCATGCATTGCAGTGGGATGATGGAGACCCGCCAATGAAGGTGAGTGAATGGGATGGGTGGAACGGGGTGGAGCTAGGCTGTGTCAGAGGAGGGAGGAGGTGGCACCAAATGCGGGCGACTTGTGCCAGATGCTATCCCCCCTGGTGCCAGCTGACAGCTGCTAGCTAAAGAACTGGCACAGGTCCAAGGAGACTCATTGCCAGTCAAGGGATTTATGGAAGGTAAGGGAATACGTTTCCCTTATCCTCTTCCAAGTGCCCTTGTTGGGAGGACAAGAATAGGAAAGGAATAATGTAAACTACCCTGGGCTCCTTGGAGGAAATATGCTATATCATGTGAAAAATGAAATAAGTAACACCCAAGGGGAAAAAAAGTTGCATCTGTGTGTATACCAGCTTAGTGCCCTGCATTAAAGGGGAAAGGTTTCCTTTGATCCAACTCTCTACATGATGATTGTAGCATTATTTAATAAAAGTGGCACATTTTACCTAAAAGGATATGTGGTCTCATGGTGTGCGTGCATGTGTGCGTGTGTGTGCGTGCGCGTGCCCATGTGCACATAATCCTAACCTGGAGTTAGGCCGGCACGGTTAGGCCAGCAAAGTTTGGCCAGCAAAAGGAACACCATAAAGTATGCTTGGACCACTCTTGGAGACTGAGAGGCCAGCACACAGACGTGCACCATCCTCCCTGACTCCGAGAGTGCTTCAAACGTGCTTTACAGTGGCCCTGGTGCCGGCCAAACTTTGCTAGTCTAACTGTGCAAGCCTAATTCCAGGTTAGAATTGCGCCCTGTGTGTGTGTGTGTGTGTGTGTGTGTGTGTGTGTGTGTGTGTGTGTGTGTGTGTGTGTGTGCATGCTCGTGCCTGGACAAATGATCATATAGCTCAGCTGTCTACAAAACTGGAGAGTGCTGCAGCATCAAAAAGCATTCCCGGTGTGAACATTCCATCAGGGATGCTTGCAAAGACCCCTACCGCCCCCAGGCATCTTTGAGGCCAGCCCCTTCTGGGGTCTGCTGCCCCAGCATGACTTGCTTTCAGAGTTCCATGCAGAAGTGACTGGCTGCGAAGACCCCTGGGGGCTTTACTCAAGATATTTGCAAGTGTCCCTGGCAGAATGGTAAGAGCCGTTCACAGGGGGACAGAGCAAGCGGACACCAGATCTGGCCCACTGGCCGAAGTCTGACAACCCCTGATATAACTCACTCCAAATTCCCAGGTCGGACTATTTTGAAACAAAAGACAAAGTGCACCACTAGCTTTAACATATGTTCTTTCTGTTAAAATGCACTGGTGAACACTCAGCATTTGATAAATATAAATATGCATTTTGTGTATTTATCCAAATGGGAAGCTCAATGTTCAGCAGAGCATGGCCCCTGCTGGTTCTTCTTTTTTTATACATTTTTAAAAAATGATGGCAACATTTCTCAACACTTGGCCCCTTGACATCTCATGGAGGGCAAAATCCTATAGGTCCAAGTTCTCTGAGCTACTTCAGAGGGCACTCCTTCCCTTTTATGTGGCCCAGTTGACAAAAATGGAAGGTTGTTTTTCTATCAACAGCATCTGTCTTCTTGGCAGTTTCCTAAGATAGTTGTATTGGCAACTTCAAAGTAACCTCTGCATCTGTTGTATAGCACCTACCTTGTCCTTGCCTGCTGCCTTATTGTACAGTGATTCAATTTGTTTCTGAATAATGTCTGTAATTTTATGTGATTAAAGCTCCAACACAAATCACCGATGAGATCTCTAAACCAATCCTGCTGTAGTAATATGCGGGTCTTAACTATTGACAATCTTCTCCTCTCTGCCAACAAAATACTTGTTTCAATAAAGCGGGCTTACAGCTTGTAATTGCCACCCTGTTTTGGAGCAATGCCATTCTCTGTGGTTGTGGAATTGCTATATAGATGGTACCATACCGTATTCTGAATCAAAGGTATGTTTTCTCATCAGCACCTATTCTAAGTAGCTACAGATGGAAGGGGAAGGTGAGAGCAAGGCCTCATTTATCAATGTGGCAAGTCATCCAAGGAAAGCTCTTTCTCTGGAAGAACATCAGAACATCAGCGGCACTGGATCAGGCCAAAGGTCCATCTAGACCAGCTTCCTATATGGCCCACCAAATGCCTCATGGAGCACATGAGATAATAATACATAATACTTGTTGCCACTCCCTTGCACCTGAAATTCAGAGATATTCTGAATCAAGGGCAAATTTTCTCATCTAAGTGGTTACAGATGGAACCATTTTCACCCTCTCCTGTGCAGTGGCATTCCTAGAGGGGGCAAAATACTAAGTTGTGCAGGAGCCAGAGCTGTGTAAAGCATTGCCTCCTCCTCTCCTCCAGAGACATTCACAGCTGGGAGAGCTGGCTTGGAGACTTTGCTCTCGCTGTCGCAAACGGCTCTGACAGTGAGGGGCAAGGCCACATTACGGTATCCACAGTTTCAGTTATCAGCGGATACCATGGATACTGGGACTCCTCTTAAAAAGATAGGTAAAGGTAAAGGTTTCCCCACAACCGAATGGTCTAGTCATGACCGACTTTAGGGGGCGGTGCTCATCTCCATTTCAAAGCCTGTAGAGCCAGCGTTTTGTCCGAGGACAAGCTTCCATGGTCATGTGGCTGGCATGACTCTATGCCATAGCGCACGGAATGCCGTTACCTTTCCACCGAAGTGGTCCCTATTTATCTACTTGCATTTAGGTGCGCTAAGTTGGCAGGAGCTGGGACAAGCAAAGGGAGCTCACTCCGTCGCGCAGTCTTGAACTCCCAACCTTCCGGTCGGGAAGCCCAGCAGCAGTGGTTTAACCCACTGCGCCACTATGTCCCTACATTAAAAAGATAGGGGAACATTAAACAAATCTCTCTCTCTTTACTGTGTTGCAGCAAAACCGCTGATGTTCCCCTATCTTTAAAAAGGTGTCCACACTATCCATGGTTTCAGGTATCCATGCTGGGGTCCAGAATGGCACCCCAGCAGATACCAGGGCATGTTTTTCTATTGAAACTCACTCTCTCCAATTGTTCACTTCCTACTTTTTCCCCATCAGCAACCACTGGAGCAATGATCACCTGAAAGTTCTGAACCCAGCACTTTTATAGACTTCCATTATGTTTGCAATTTGGCCGAAGTACTTTCCAGACATTTTGGATTCTTTTGCATAGGCTGAGATAAGAAAATGAATGATCTGCTGCAGTTGGCATAATGGGCTGCGAGGAAATGGTACATTTAGCTGGTTATCAAGTGATAAATTCTTGTGTTCAGTGATGATTGATGGATGCCAGCCAATCATATGCTTGACCCATTTTACTAACTTCTACCTGAATGTAGATTATTCCTGTTGCAAGTTAGAAAAGTTTGGAATGCTGATTCTAGAAAACTTATTATCATATGTTTTCCAGGTACGGGGATTCACCGCTGGCTGAGATTTTGAGATCTGCTTCCGATGAAAATATGACACTACTTGCATCTAACCATCCCTACTGATTCCTGTGGACATCAAAAATTTTAAAAAAGTCCTGTAAACCATTTTACTATCATTGCTTAGTGTGCCACTTGGATCACTCCAGATGCCTAGGTAGAATGGCCTTCCAGGTGCTGCATTTCAGTTTGTGGTCCTGGCCCTTTGGCATCCATTTGATATGAGCATCTGTGGATGCACAGAAAGCCTCAGAAGCCTCCCGGACACAACTTGATTTGAACCTGGAATGGCTTCCAATTGACTCTGGGAGGCCTTCTGAGGATGCTGGGAGGCTGACACAGCCTCCGTAGTGTTGGGTGTGGCCTCCAGGTGAATAATTGTGGCACTGTGCTGTCCCTCTACTGATTGGACATCCTCGAACAGATCTCCCGCAAATTTTGGGGTCCCACTGTATATTCCCTTCACACAAGCAAGCTAACGAAATCTCACCCCTAAACTTTAGTTTTCAGATCCATGCAGTTATTCTCCATGTATGGAATTCTCCATATATCTTAAGTTTTGTCATGAGTATGAGTCAAATGATTTCCATCTGTTTTGATGCTTTCTACAATTCCCATTGTGGGCCTTTTAACGCTTGCATCTGGATCTCAAAAACTAAGTCGGATTACTTCTCAAGAACCGAAAGGGGAATTATAGAAGTGGAGTCTCTTCAGAGGAACTGGTGAGTGACAGTTCATGCATTTCAAAGAATGGAGATAAAAATGGAAGTTGGACATACAAAGTATCCCCACTGGCATCAACAGAAATGCTCATGTGGCTAATTTGAAGATGATGCTTGACTAACGTTTATGGAAACACAAAATGGTTCACCATGTCTGATGGAGTTGAGGCAATGTTCAAACCCCACATTTTTATGGGCACCCTCTGAAAGCGGGAACATTTTAGCACCTTTTAATACTTTTTGTATTAATATTTCAAAGTTGTGAGCCCAAAGTTGTTACATGGAGCAAAAACTAGGAGAAGACTGGAAACTGAAGGAATGCTTTCTCCTCATGGGACCAGAATGCACTATTGTAAATGTGGTACCCAGAAATTCATGTTCTACTCAAAACAACTTGAATACCAGCATAAAGTGATTGCATAGAAGTTATAGTACATATAAAACAACCAGTCTTTAATGGAATTCAGGCTCTCTGAGAGTTTCAGTGGAAAAAAATATATTTCCTTTTGCATTTGTTTTGTAGAAGCCTAGTTGAGAGAAATGTCTTTAAGAGTGCAATCCTAACCTGGAGTTAAGGTGGCACAGTTAGGCCCGCTAAGTTTGGCTGGCACAAGGGCCACCGTAAAGTATGTTTGGACCACTCTCTGAGTCAGAGAGGCCAGCACACTGATGCATGCCATCCTCCCTGACTCTGAGAGTGCTCCAAACGTGCTTTATGTGCTGGCCAAACTTTGCCTGCCAAACTCCAGGTTAGGATTGGGCAGGCCAACCTTATTGAAATTCCTCCATACTATCCATGCTATTCCCATCCTTTTGAAATTCTCAATGGGGCCAGTGCAGCTTGTGCTGTATACTTCAGGAGAATTTTGTAGTCTGGAAGTCTCCTCAAGATAAGGAAACATTTGTCCCCTTGCAGGGGAAAGTTCCCACAATGGGTCTACTCGGCACAATAAACAAACAAAAAAAGCATTGAAAAATGCTGGCTTATATTAGGCTACCTATATAATCCACATTGATTGCTGTGTAAAAAAAAAAAGAGAAAGATGGTATATAAATACCTATGTATGTATGTATGTATGTATGTATGTATGTATGTATGTATGTATGTATGTATGTATGTATGTATGTATGTAT
>JAJKFI010000010.1:16056278-16078784 GCA_029204185.1 Lerista edwardsae
TATGTATGTATGTATGTATGTATGTATGTATGTATGTATGTATGTATCTACTCAGACCTGCCCCTATTAAATTGCTGGCACAAGTCTGTGAGGATTTGTGTTGGTGGTTCAGGCCTGAGACAGGAAATAGGATATGGCACACACCATATGCAGGAGTTAGTCAACATCCCTTACTTATTATAACAAAAGAGCCCTGCTGGATCAGGCCAAAGGCCCATCTAGTCCAGGTACCTGCATCTCACAGTGGCCCACCAGATGCCTTACTGAGGTACACAGGACAATAAGATACCTGCTTCCTGTTGCCACTCCCTTGCAACAGGAAGCCTTCTTCAAAAACCAAGATGTTGCACATACCCATCAGGGCCTGTAACCTGTGGTGGACTTCTAGAAATCTGCCCAATCCCCTTTTAAAGGCATCTAGGCCAGACGTTATCACTGCATACTGTGGCAAGAAGTTCCACAGAACAATTATGCACTGGGTAGAGAAATATTTTCTTTTGTGTGTTCTCGCCACTCCATTTTAGTGGACATCCCCTGGTTCTGGTGGTGTGTGAGAAGTAAAAAAAAAAACCCTCTATCCACTGTGTCCGTATGATGATGTGAATGGCGTCACTCGCTTGTCATCATCACACTCACATCTGCATGTCACCCCCACATCTGTAATGGCTCTGATTTGGAGGCAGGCAGACACAGGTGAGAGGGCTCATCAGCACTCTCATTGCCACTGAGCACTCAGGCCGCAAGCACTATGCACCCCACCTCCCTGTGGGCAGCTTGGCAAACCCAAAAGAGCGCCAGGGCAGGCGGACCTGCCTTCTTTGCACTGGGATTGCAGTTCCAGTTGTGAAGTGGCGTAACAAGGTAATTTGGCACCCAGGGCCCATTAATTTGCATATTTATATTTGTATATTTATACATAACTTTGTAACTTCATATATATCATCGTACCAATAAACATGCTTTTTCCTGTGGGTGGCTGCAGCCAGTGCTAGCCAAATTGTGGCTGCAGCAGTGTCATCCCTGCCACCACTGCCATTTGGGGGTGACCCCCGGGAAACCCCCCTGTAGCCTGGCAGCCAGGTCTAGGGCTCTCCCTCTCCATATGCCATTGAAGTTGCATGCCCAAAGTGTGCTGGAAGTTGTAATATCAGTATCTCTTTATTCAACTTTCTCTTCCCCCAGTCTCCCAGGGTGCTCCTTGCAGAAGAAAAAAAAACCACAAAGATAGCAATCTCCTTTCTTCTCTAGCTTGTGTTAAAGAGGATGTATTGATTTCAGAGTCATAGCAGAAAGAGTGAATGGCATAATTTTCTTCTCTTTGCAAGTATTACAAAAGGAGGCATTTTCTTGGTTACTTCATACTTCTGGAATATTCTTGCACTGAGTGTTGGACCTGATATAGCTTTTAAATTTGAGTCGGAAGCATAAGACTTTGAAAGTAGGTTTTCCTGCTTATTGACTTCTATGTCAGAGAATTCTTTTTCCCCATTGTATTTCTTTTGATTTGATTAGTTTTGTTATGTAAAGCACTCTATGATGGCATAATAATAATAAAAAAAATAGACATGGTAGTACAAATGAAGCCATTTTACCAGTGGAGAAGGAAACCATGCATAGAGCTGATTCATTGCTCATTTTGCACACCTAGAAACACAGGCAACAGCCAACAGAGGATTAAGAAAGGACTTGCATCTCTTCCAAGGAAGCTCTAAATTAGCTTTGCGATGGTAGCCAGAAAATTAAGTCTTTGAAAATGAATTTTCCCCTTTTGAAATCTATCCTAGCTGTACGCAGACTGAGAGCGCAATCCTAACCTGGAGTTAGTCTGGCACAGTTAGGCCAGCAAAATTTGGCTGGCACAGGGCCTCTATAAAGCACATTTGGACCACTCTCAGAGTCACGGAGGATGGTGCACATCTGTGGGCTGGCCTCTCTCACTCCAAGTGGTCCAAACATGCTTTATGGTGGCTCTTGTGCCAGCCAAATTTTGCTGGCCCAACTGTGCCGGCCTAACCCCAGGTTAGGATTGCGCTCTCAAAATGGGTGCCTGGCTCCATGAAATGCCATCCCTCCACTGAAAGCCTGGAGTTGGGGACATCCTTTGCCCACCTTGAACCTACATGAGTCAAGCAGGACATCGCACTGGGGTTCCTGTATCAGCTAGTGTGGGACTTGGCCAGCCATGTTGATGGGACCCTCACCCTCAGCACTCTGTGTCTGAAGAGCAGTCAATTCCATTTCAACCACCCTTTAAGATAGTCTGAGATGGGGAGGGTCACCTTTAGGGGCTACGTCATCCCACCCCAAACCCAAACTGTCCCCTGATCAGACCCCTCCCCATCCCGAACTGCCCACAATCCTCCCCCAAACTGCCCTGCCACCAACCTACCTACTCTGGGTGTCTATTTGACCCTGCAATCCCAAAGCTCATGACTGCAGCAGAGCTTTCGTGGGGCCAGTCCGGGAGCTTATGTTGTAAGCAGTGGTGGGATTCAGGGGGTTCGCCCAGGTTCTATAGAACCGGTGGTTAAATGGCCAGGCCCCGCCCACTCGCTTACCTCGGCTGGCTTCGGGTTTTTTTTTGGCTCCGGCTATGACGTCATAGAACCGGTTGTTAATTTATTTGAATCCCACCACTGGTTGTAAGCCCCAGAAAGGATTGGGTTGCCAATGACTTTTCAATTTGTCTTCACAAATATCCATTCTGGTTATGTTCAGACATGATTTTGACATGCCTGTAACCATGTTTGTTAAGAAAAAAACATCACTTTTACCGATATGGTATGGAGCCCTGGGTCATTTTTCAGTTGGTGACCGACAGCCGAATCCTGTACTGTTGCTGGAACATGCAGGCCAGCAGACCTGTGCTGTATCCAGCATGGTGTAGGAGGCGGCAGGAGCTCAGCTTGGGGTAAGGGGATATTTTCCCCTTACCCTGGGCTATGTCCCAGCCAGCCCTACGGAGCCTCGTCCTCTCTGCCCCTCCCTGCCCCATTACACCCCATCCTGCCTTCCTTGCACCCTCCCCAAGTCCCCACACTGGGTGAACTCAGCTGGCATGGGGCCAAGTCACTGGAAATCCTCCATGTCATCCGTGGGTCAGCACAACTCCACATGCTGGCCCAGCACCTGCTTTGGAGGCACGGATGTGCCTTACAGCCTTACGCTTTGTCTGGTACACTTTGTCTCCCTTACACTTTGTCTCGTACAACTGAGAAGGGGCTGGCTGAACGTGCGTCCTGGATAGCGCCCAGAGTCACTTTGGAAATATTTGATTGCATGCATGCATGCAAAAAAAAAAAAAGACTACAGTAGTCAGCTTGATAATACAAAATTATGCACGGGATGGATAGAGTGGATAGAGGGATGCTCCTTTCCCTCTCTCACAACACCAGAACCAGGGAACATCCACTGAAATTGAATGTTGAGAGAGTTAGAAGGGATAAAAGGAAATACCTTTTTATCCAGAGGGTAATTAAACTGTGGAACTCCTTGCCACAGGAGGTGAGGGCATCTGGTCTAGGTGGCTTTAAAAGGGGATTGGACAATTTTCTGGAGGAAAGGTCCATCATTGGCTATAGGCCATGATGGGCTGTGCAACCTCCTTACGTTAGTAGTAGGCTACTTCAGAATGCCAGTTGCAGGAGTGGCAACAGGATGCAGTTATCTTGTTGTCTCATGTGCTCCCTGAGGCACCTGGTGGGCCACTGTGAGATACAGGAAGCTGGACTAGATGGGCCTTTGGCCTGATCCAGCAGGGCTGTTCTTATGTTCTTATGTAAACCTCCCATGCAATAAAGTTGATGTTTGGAGTTTTCCCCCTCTTGTGACATTTTGATGACATTTTGTCATCTGATACCATCTGTTTAGTGTGTAATTTTAACCGCAAACCTTTGTTGTATTTTTCTGGGATTTGTTTTTCAAAACTCGATATTTTTAGTCATTTTTAGTTCATGCCACGCTAATTTCCTTGTTTTCTTCCTTGCTGAGAAGTCTGATCTCGCAACTCTTTATGCAGAGGTTTTGCCGCATTCCCAAAATGAAACTCTCTCATCTTCTTTCATGAAATTAGATTGTGGAACTGGAACTCCAAGTAATTCCATATTGCCAATAAAGCAAGCAGACAGACAGACCAAAAGGTTCTCCATGCAATGTAGCAAACTAACAAGTCAAATTTGTACAGGCATTGAAAAAGTTCATGAAACAAATTGGCACAATCCTAAGATTAGCTACACCAGAATATTGATTTTGGATTGTGCCACCAGCAGTTGATAGGGTGTCTGCTGCTTCAGCTAAGACTTGAATCCACCCAAATCCAGCATCTTTAGTTCTTTGGGGTAAAGTGCAGAAGGTGTTAGCAAGGCGCATTTGTTTTATTGTATATATTCCCTGATTGCCAAATAGAAAGCATGTTTTACATCCTGTTGCTATTTTCCAATTTGTCCCTGTATATGTTAATTACATGTTCAGTCCCATATTGTTCAATGGGGCTTAGGGTGCAATCCAGTGCCTTCCGTTGGGCCAACGCAACATGCTTGTGTGGGCCCAACATCACTAGTGCCAACAAGGGGGTGCTGACCGGTATCCCCGGGTTGGCGCTACAGCTTTAAATAGCCAGTGCAGATGCATGGAGACCCATTGGGGTGTCTCCAGGTACCTCCAGCGGCACATGGTGCCTCTCCTGAGGTGCCGCCTGTAGTGCTATCCAGCCGGTACGCTGGGCGGGACTGACGTTTGATTGGCAGTCCACCCGTTGCGTCACGCCGCGTTCCGCGGCTTTCCCGCCTGCCCCAGCGGGCGGGAAAGCGGCGGAACGTGGCGGAATGCAACAGGCGGACTGCCAATCAAACGTAAGTCCCGCCCAGCATACCGGCTGGATAGCACTACTGGGTGCCGCCCAAGGCTGCCTGGATGCTGCTGGATGCAACGGTAGCCATTTGGCTACTGCTTCACCCGTGGCAGCCAGGCAGCTCAGAATTGGGCTGTAAATCTGAGTTGCTTGGCTTGCAAAGCAGATGCTTACCCAGGGCCAGCCTTAAACCAATGTGACTAATGTCACATTGGGCCCCGCACTTTGGGGGGGCCCCCACACTAGCACAGCGAGCATATTGCCTACTGCAGCAGCCAGGATCTCTTGTGGGCTATAGTCAGTGGGGTGAGCAGAGCCGCCTAACCTTGGGCCCTCCCACCTGCTCATGTCTCTAAACTGCCCCAGGTGGGCCTCCTGACATCATGATGATGTCACCACCAACTATCTCCAGGTGCCACGTGCGGCACCACAACTGCTTTTCTGGGTGAGTGGGGGCCCCGCGGGGAGGGTGGGGAATGCCCCACATTGGGCCTCACTGTTCCTAGAGCTAGCCATATGCTTACCCATTAGGCTACAGTGCCATCATAGGTGACACAGCAAGGCTTCCAGTATGCCAGTCAATTTCGACTGGCAGTTTCCTTGACCTACTGGGCACATTGGCCATGGCTCCCCTCCAGGGCTACATTGTACATGGTGGCAGGTTGTTTTTTTTATGAAGATTCCCCGGCTCCCCCAGCTGGTTTCTGTGGCTCACTGGGGAGCTCCAGTTCAGTTTGGTAACAACGACACACCTGGCTAAGGGCGCAATCCTAACCTGGAGTTAGGCTGGCACAGTTAGGCCAGCAAAGTTTGGCTGGCACAAGGGATGCCGTAAAGTATCTTTGGACTGCTCTCAGAGTCAGAGGCCAGCACATGAACATGTGCCATTCTCCCTAACTCAGAGTGGTCCAAACACGCTTTACCGTGCAGAGCTCTAAGTGTTGCAAGAAGCCTTACCCTGTCATGTAAATCCCTCCTCTCCCTTGCTGCTGTAGCCAGTAAGCAATGCCAAGATGTTGCTGTTCCCTGTGAGGATTGGCTAAAACGGTTCAGGAAAGGAGTGATTTCCACTGCAAGGTAAGGCTTCTTGCAAAACTTAGAACTTTGCCCTCCCTGTAGAAACGCCACTGTTACCACTTGTGACAGCCAAACTGTGCTGGCCTAACTGTGCTGGCCTAACTCTAGGTTAGGATTGTGCCCAAATTCAAGGGGGGGAGGGAATCAGTGTGATCAGATTCCAGTGTAAACACCTAGTAAGTGCTATCAAATTTGGGGCCCAAATGCTTCTTTGTAAACACAAACACACACAAAAGCTCTGGAGAAAATGTTGCATGTTGGAATGGCCCAGGAAGACAAGAAGTGTCTATACATTATGCATTAAGAAATCACACAGCATAACAAAAGTTGTTCCTTTTTTTTTCCCCGTTCCTCCTGTCTCCCTTCACCTTGTTGCCGTGCATGATGTGAAATGCTTGAAAGCCGGGCTCCAAATGAGGCAGCTGTTTTGAACATGTGGAGGCAGAACAAGTGGTTCCGGCGGGAATGGGATGAAAGCTCTCAGAGCTCTTTGCCTCTCCTCACTGAGTACTTTTCATTAGAGAGACGGAAACTATATCACCACCTTGTGTGGCCACCAGGCATGGCGGTGCACATTAATATTTTGTTGACTTCCTCTCCTAGCCACATGATGATGCCTCATCAACTCAAAAGGGGAGGGGGGAAAAAGACCTGGGGTGATCATTCGCATGCAAAGACTGAAATCGGATTTGGTAACTTAATAATGAAGTTGGAACGGGCAGCTTCTGTTCAATAATATCCACGCAACCAAATATGCCGGTCCAGAGAGAGTCTTCCCCTGAAGAACAGTTGCAGGAGCACAACAGCAAGACAGGATATATGCCTTCATCTCCTGTTTGTGGGCTTCCCAGGATAGCCACTCCGAAAAAGGTGCCTGATGGGGAGCGTGATGGACAGCATAATCCTAAAAGGTGTGCAGAAGCGACGCAACGGTGTTGCGTCGCTGCTGCGCACCTAGCGCCGATGTGGGGGCGCCAAGTGGCACCCCTGTGGTGGCGCTTAAGCAACGGGACTGGTGCTGCAGGCAGCGCTGGGCCCTTGGCACCCACACCGGGCCACCTGGCTGGCCGGCACAAGGGAGGCGCCATTGTTGGAAGTGTGTGGGCAGGGGGAGGGCGATTCTGGGAGGAATGTGGGCGGGGCGTAGGAAGGGTGTGGGTGGGTTGTGGGGGGCCTGGCCCGGGAGAGAGGCGGGTCCTGGATTCGGCGGAATCCAAGGCCTCATCCCATGCGGCCCCAATTCGGGTTGTGTGGTCTCCTCCTGCTGTTTGGCAGGCGCAGAGCTGAGGAGCACACAGTAAGGGTGCAAATGTGCCCATGCCGTGGGGAGGCTCCAGCCTCCCCGACCCAGCATTGGATATGGTGCTGGCTGGCTGGCCTTGCCATTCCGGCGCTGGGTAGGATTGCACCCTGAGGTGTACAAAATTAAGCAAGGGCATACGGTGGATAGAGGGATGTTCCTCTCTCACAATACCAGAACCAGGGGACATCCACTAAAATTGAGTGTTGAGCGAGGAAGAACAGATAAAAGGAAATATTTTTTACCCAGCGGGTAAATAATCAATGGAACTCCTTGCCACAGGAGGTGGTGATGGTGTTTTGCCTAAGAGTCTTCAAAAGGGGATTGGACAGATTTCTGGAGGAAACGTCCAGCGTGGGCTACAGACCATGTTGGATGGTGCAACCTCCTTATTTTAGAAGTAGGCTACCTCAGAATGCCAGACGCAGGGGAGTGGCAATGAGTCTTGTGTGCTCCCTGAGGCACCTGGTTGGCCACTGTGAAATACAGGAAGCTAGACTAGGTGGGACAATGGCCTGATCCAGTGGGGTTCTTATTACGTTCTTTAAAATCAAGATATTTAACTAGATGAGCCCAGTCCAGCAAGCTTCTTTTTATGAACAGCAGTAAAAAAAAAAATGGAGAGGTCTGCAGTGGGAAAAAGCATCCCTAGCACCAATGGCACCTTCTGTTCCTCCAAAGACACTGCAAAATACCCCAAACTACAGTCCGCAGAGGTCTCTGCACTCAGCAGCATCCGGTGTCAGTCGCCCCAGGAAACCCCATGGCTGGGGTTCTGTGCAGATGCAGATGCAGTACAAGCAGCCCCTGAGGGTCTTTTGTGGCATCCCTGGTGGAACTGAAGGTGCCGTTTGCTCTGGGGAAGGAGCAGGCAGGTGCTGGATCTGGCCCGTAGGACAGAGTCTGGAGCCCGCTGCTGTACAACAGTGCCTTTATAAATACAGGCACCTCCCCACATCGGTGAATCTGGTATCCATGGTTTCAGTAATCCACTGGTCTCTGCAAACCTCCATTGAGCCCACTACTTTCCATTTCCTTCATTAACCAGCAGGCATGTTTCTTGCCTTTACAGATGCTACAAGAGGAATGCAACAAGCAGCCAGGCAGCCCGAATGCTAGGGCATGGTTAGAATGTTCACGAAGTAGGAAGCTTCCTGCTTCCTGTTAATGTTCGCTTGGTATCCTCCTTCTAGTATCCAGACTGCCTGCCTCCTTGTTACGTTCCTCTTGTAGGGGCATAAACTGAAATCTGATTAAGATCCAGATTAATTTTCCAGGCATTCCAAAGGTATTCAGAAAATTAGCTCATTGACTACAGATTATTTCCAATACATGCTTATATAGGTTCAACTACCTATATAAGCATGTATTGTTTATATAGTAAATGCTAAAATGCTGTTTTCGCATATAATATGACCTGGCAAGTTCTGAAATTACCAGATATAAAACCAGAAGTTAACACTACATTTATTACTGCTAAACGTTATTCACTTAAAAAAATTGTTTTTGCATGATCACTTTTACCCAATGTGAGTTGTTTCTAAAACCATTACTGTCAAATTCAGCAAAAAAAAAAAAAAAAAAAAAAGGCTCATTGAGCTCATCTTTCTTTTATTTTGAATCCCCCCTTGTTTCCCTCCCCCACAGGTCTGGGTTCCTCTGGGCTCTTTGCATAACAGGAAAACTCTTCATATGCCAAACTAAATGCCAGCTTGATCAGGAATATTTTGGAGTGGCTCTGCATTCTAACCTCAATTGCAATTGAATTGCAAATAAAAGCTTTTTTGGTGTGAATCTAATGGTGGCCTAGGACTGTGTATTCCTCCCCAGCTGCTGAAGTCATTCTATGGCTATCGTATTTGGAATATAGCAGATATCCACCCCACGAAGCCCATTGCTTGCCTCTCCTCCACACTTGCTTTTTGCCTCTTCTGTTCAGGAGTGGGCAGGAGGAGTGGTCTGGAGGTTGAGCTGTTACCATGCCTGAAGATGCTAAGCAGGATCAGCCTCGGATTGGCCTTGGATGGGAGACAAGAAGTCACTGACGGAGTGGAGGAATGTGAGGAGTGTGGAGGAATGAGCTGACAAAAGATGGATAAAATCTTGAGAACTGGCCAAGGTGTGACCTATGGTGGACTGTGAAGGCTCTGAAGGTGCAAAAGTGTGGCCAGGAGGATGACCACACATTGAAAGGGAAACATCTGAAGAAATTGAGGGTTCTGTGAATGGTTCACAAATAATAGTTGTAAAAATCCCATTTGAAAAGCAATGGGGTTTATGAATAGCCTGCCAATGTAAAAACTGCCTTGTGTCTAGAGAAATCTTGAAAAAAGGTGGTATAAAAATGCCGTAAATAAATAAATAAAACATTTGACAGGTGCCTGTATGCACCACTGCTTTTATAATCAAACGGGTGAAAAAAAAATCAGTTCAGGAGCAGCGTAGAAAAATAATGGGGCCTTGTAGGGGAAATCGTCCTTGCTGAAAGCAGAGGTTAAATGAGGAAAGGAGTTCCTTTCTGCAGAAGAATTTACATGTCTTTGTAACGTGACAGCCTTCACTACTAACAAAGCTAAATTTAACCTCACAGAAGGATTGCCGTATTGTAGCTCTCTGGTTTCATGGCATATAGTGAAAATGTTGCGCTTTTTTTCTTGCTCTTTTTCATGCTTGATTGCCCTTCCAACATGAATATTTTTGGAACATTTGAGGAAAATCCCTGCAGCTATTTTGGCATTATGAGGGCATGACACATGCGCGCGCCCACACACACACAAACACACACATACATACTCAATGTAGCAAAGGATTTCTTGTTATTGAGCACAGATCAGTTAAAACCAGCTGAAGTTTGAGTCTTCCAAATGTGACATGAGCCTAACCTTTCTTGATCCACAGATGCTTTGTAAAGTCTAAGAAATCGAGAGACCCGTAAAACAGGCTCTTCCCCTGAAATTGTGGATGGACAGCATCTCCCCTCTATAGCATTTTCTGCCAACTTCTACATGAAACTGCAAGTGAAATCCTCCATAAATGCAATGGAGACAGGGAGTCAGTATGGAAAGACAGTATAGTGTCTTTCCATGCTGACTCCCTGACTGAGCTGCATAAATTCCCTGGTTCAAATCTCACCACTGCCATGAACCCACGAGGTCCAGTGGCTCCCAAACGTACCTGGGGGCGCAAACCTAACCTGGAGTTAAGCCAGCAATGTTAGGCCTGCAAAGTTTGGCTGGCACAAGGGCGACCATAAAGCACATCTGGACCACTCTCGGAGTCAGGGAGGGTGGCACACATGGTATGCTGACCTCTCTGACTCTGAGAGTGGTTCAAACTGTGTCCCTTGTACCAGTCAAATTTTGCTGGCCTAACTGTCCTGGCCTAACTCCAGGTTAGGATTGCGCTCTGGGTCATGACACCGCCACAGTCTTCAGCCAGGCACCACCATCTTGGATCTCACGAAATTTTGTGAGATCCAAGGAGATCCAACCAAATGGAATTTCATGAGGGAGCTGGGGAGTGAACCTGGTGGCCCCTCCTATGTGTTACCCTGCGCACCACCATCTTGAATTTCACAAGGTTTCATGAGATCCAAGATGGTGGTACCTGGGAAACAGGCAGGAGAGGACATTTTGTGGTGCCCTAAGGTGTCATGATGCACACTCTGGGAACCCTTGCACTAAGCAGTCTTAAGTTAGTCCTAATCCTCCCTCCGTCCTTGTCTCCACTGCAATGAGTAGCGAAGGGAGCAATCCAGTTGCACTCTTGGGCCAACGCATCTTGCTTGCATTGGCTCAGGGTTGTCACAAACATGCCATAAGGCATGTCTGCCACAGAGTAAGAGGTGCTGGACCAGTGCAGGGACTAGCGCTGACCCAGCCACACCATGCAGGTGCCCAGTTAAGCCACCCCCTTTCCCCCAAAAATCTCCTCTCGCCCAGCAATGAGATCTGCAAATTGAGAAGAGGAACGCTGGGCGGGACTTAGGCGGGACTTACACATGATTGGCAGCCCGTCTGCAGTGTTCTGTGGCTGCCCTGGCCTCGGGGGGGGGCTCCTGCTCGCAGCAGAGGACAGGTGGGGGGCGCGCTGGGTGCCTGGGTGAGCAGCGGTGGGGCGCGCCAACTGGGGGAAGCCCCCCTGAGGCCAGGGCAGCCGTGGAACGCTGCGGACGAGCAGTCCCGCATAAGTCCCGCCCAGCGTTCCCCTTCTCAATGTGCAGATCCCATCGCTGCCCTCGCCCCATGGTGAACTCCAGCTGCCTTCTATACTGGATACAGCACAGGACAGCGGACCAGCAAAGTATAGGATTGGGTTGTCAGACAACCTAGCATACAGAGATGTTGTAATGACAATCAGCCCAATATGTACCAACTTTCCAGAGCTGATGTAGCCATGCCAATCAGGGGCACATTGCATTCTGCAGTGGGCAGACAGTCACAAAGGGCTCCTCAAGGTAAGATAATGTTTGTTCCCTTTCCTTAGGGCTGCATTGTGGTTACATCAGCACTGGAAAGTAGGCTAGGATTGGTTTGAATGTCAGTTTAGTACATGTGAAGTGCTTTGAACCCTTCAAAAGCATTGTACAAAATGCTCGGTATTAACACGATTTTAAATGTTCACAAGCTTTTGGAAATGTTTTAGCTGTAACTGCTGTTTGTAGTGTTGTTTTTGGTGCTTACTAAGAGCTCAATCCTAACCTGGAGTTAGGCCGGCACAGTTTGGCCAGCAAAGTTTGAACGGCACAAGGGTTATCGTAAAACACCTTGGGACCACTCTTGGAGTCAGGGAGGATGGCGCATGTCTGTGTGCTGGCTGCTCTGACTCTGAGAGTGGTCCAAACATACCTTACGGTACCCCTTGTGCCGATCAAACTTTGCTGGCCTAACTGTGCTGGCCTAACTCCAGGTTAGGATTGTGTTCTGAATGTGATTTGTTTCATTGCATTCAGCATTAAACAGCCTTTCCACTGATATAGAACATGATGGTATAATTCATACGTACCAACATTTTCACAATTTTGGCCACTAGCGTCAAGCTCAGCTTGTTGCCCTCCTAAAGATTGTTGCTCAGTGCAATGCCTCCACCTACACCCCCTTTGCTATGCCACTGGGCTGAACCAATAATAATGAGCCATTATTATAAGGGAACGTGGAATTGTGCAAATGTTCATCGTCCTCCAGAAGCATCACACCCATGCGGCGTGGTGATGTGCCTGCCAAGGGCGCAGCCGAGGGAGCTTGGCAGGCTGGGGAAGAAAGAAAGTGACATGGAGATGAGTCCTCTGGCCTGCCTCTGACAGGCAGACACTCAGAAATGGAGCAATTCCGGAAGCAGAGGGCGTGGCAAGGCTGAGCAGGGGGGGTGCGATCAGTGGTGTTATTCTGCCGGAACGCTGGGCGGGACAGCCGGGTGATCGACAGCCCACCCGTTGCATTCCGCAGCGTTACACCATTTGCGTCATGTATGCAAGCGGTGTAATTGGTTACGCAAATGGCGTAACGCAGCAGAACGCAACGGGCGGGCTGTCGATCACCCAGATGTCCCGCCCAGCGTTCCGGCAGAATAACACCACTGGGTGCGATGATGTGTTTAGTCACTGCCTTGCCCCAGGCATGGTCAGGACCCTCTCCAGCTCCTCTAATAGATAAGTGGAGAATTAGGTGTGTAAACTAGCTCTACTGTTCCCTTTCCTCAAAACCCCCTTCTTGCAAAATAAATAGATGCATGGCTGGACCGTTACATGGAAACAAGAACATTGTAAAGGACCTCTCTGTAGAAAAAAACTTCATTCTGGATAGTCTGAGAAATCTGCCACTATGCAGCACTCTCAAATTCTGGTGCAACATCCTTTTCAAAAGCAATATTCTTCCATCTATCAACTCATTCTTCTTCCCAAACAGGTCTACCCAAGAGAGTTGCAATAGCCGTTTTAATTAAGAGTCACAAAAGAGAAAGCAACAGATGTATAAACATATTTTAGGTATCTATTAAATATCTGCTGAATTGTTATACTCCTGTTGGCTCATTAATGAAATCTCCATGGATTAAGCGCTGATTTCTGAACACCTTCATCTACAAAGACACAAGGAAGATTTGCATTTTCACCTTATGCACACTAATTACAATTTCTTTTATGTATTCCTAATTATGCACTATTTCCTTTCCTGTCTGGTTTCTTCCTAGTGAAGGGCTGTTTGAGTTTCTGACTACCCTTAAGAAGAAAAGGGGGGGAAAAAGCAATAATTGACACATAAGTATATCTTGCTACACAGCCTTTATTCACATCAATCAAGGTTAAGTGGAATCAACTAGCAAACACAGCTTAGTTGAAAATGAGATTATTCAAAGGATTTTCTCCCTCTCTTAAAGTCAAGATTTGTTTGGTTAAAATTCAACCTGTTCTATATTGTTCAAAAAGTTCTATATTGCTGTAAGTCAGGGGCCTCCAAACTATGGCCTGACGTGCGCCAACCTCCCTGAGAGTGGTCCAAATATACATCATGATGGCCCTTTTGCTGGCCAAACTTTGCTGGCCTGTGCCATCCTAACTACAGGTTAGGATTGTGCCCTAAGCATACAGGCAGCACAATCCAAGCACGCCCATCTCACCGATGCTATGTCATAGCATTGGCATGACGACGGTAGGACTGATGCGGGGGCACCAAGTGGCACCCCCACGTCAGTGCTATAGCAATGGGACCAGCACTGCAGGCAGCAGCTGTCCTGTTACGCCCGCGCTGTGCCTCCCTTGCGCTGGCCGAAGCCGGTTGGCACAGGGGAAGGCGCCATGTTGGGGAGGGGAGTGAGTGAGTGGGGGGAGGGCAGGCTGTGGGCAGTTTACGGGCAGGCCAGCATAACCCATATCCTAAGCCTGTCCGGAAGGCTGTGCGGCCCCATTTGAGTAAAGGGAAGGTTGGTGCCTCCCCTACGATAAGGGCACAAACAGTTTCTCTGTAGCTAGTTCCAACTACAGAAATTTCAAATTGCCAGTGGCATCGTGAGGGGGGGAGGGGCGGGCCGCACCAGGTGACGTGCATGGGGGGATGCCACCACCAGGGACCAAAATTGATAAAATCACGGTTTTAAAAGATAATACCACCATTTGGATATGCAATTTCACCTGGAATTCAATGGAAAAAACCAGAGCGTAATAACTTCATTCTATCAACAGTTATGGCCAAATAACTAAAACCTAATGTAAAATAGCAATTTTTAAAAAATTGCAGTTTTATGGAATAATACCGTCACGTTATACACCGTTGCATGCGGAATTTCACCCGGAATTCAATTTAAAAAACAGAGTGTAATATCTTCATTCTATCAAAAGTTATGGCCAAAAACCTAAAACCCCAAAATAAAACTTTTAATGTAAAAATTCCAATTTTTTTTTTAAATTGCAGTGTTACGGAGTAATACTATCATGTTATATACTGTTGGATGTGAAATGTCATGAGGAATTCGATGAAAAAACCCCAGGCTGTCATATCTTTATTCTATCAAAAGCTATGGCCAAAAAACTAAAAACACAACTTTTTATGTAAGAATCATGATTTTAAAAAAAAATCATTATTATGAGTAAGTTCTCATTTCCATGTATACTAGAACTTTTATTTAATTGTGTGAGTGTCATCAAATTGGCCACGGATTTTTTATTGGCTACTAATTTACTGGGTGACCTGTAGTATAGTTAAATAAATAAATAAATAAATAAATATAAAGTTGCTGTATGGTTTGGGAGGAGGAGATCCATCTTGGGCGGGGGGGTGGGGGTGAAGCGCTGACCTCCCCGCTCCGGGTGACACAAATTCTAGTGACGCCACTGCAAACTGCACTCAGTTTTTGACTCATCAGTGTCAGTGCCTGATAAATGCTGGAGAACCCTTAACAAAGGCCACTGTCGAAATATTTCAAAGAAGTAATGCTTTATTAAAACTCGTCCTGATACACATTATACTGGCCAGATTTCCTCATATAAAATGCCTGCCTACTAATCATTCTCTTCCTGTTACAGGAAAGAATTAGTATAAATTAATAGGTAAAACAGGATTCAAGAGTGAAATCCTATGGAAAAGGCCAAGCTTTTCATTACACCCGGGGGGGGGGGAGGGTACACAAAACCATCATTTTTTTTTCCCTCCCAGGCCCTCTGTTGGAAATACCATGAAGCAACTTCTGTTGCTTTCCATGTTAGGGACCAGGCAATTAGGGATCAGGCATGGGGTATCAATCTCACCCAAGTCAATTAAAGATTTCCTCACTGGCTTATGAGGAGTTAGGATGTGAGCTGGTATCTGCTGCGGCAAAACAAATGAATCCAGAGTTGGAAAGGTCTTCTGTTCAGAGCTCACTCCTGTCTTATGGATTAACATAAGAACATAAGAAGAGCCCTGCTGGATCAGGCCAAAGGCCCATCTAGTCCAGCTTCCTGTAACTCACAGCGGCCCACCAGGTGCCCCAGGGAGGCATGAGGCAACAAGATGCTTGCATCCTGTTGCCACTCCCTTGCAACAGGTGTTCCTTGCAACAGATTCTTTGGTGTGGTTTTAGAAAAGCCCCCCTCAGCCCTCCCGCCTCTTGAAATGTGGGGTTAATTAACTTACTTTAGAGCCAAATCCTAAGGGCTCATATCGCTGGAGCTGCTGCTTAGCGCAAGCTCCACGTGTCATAAACTTGCTGTAAAGCATGTTTACGGCACCCTAGGAGTTGGGCCATGCCAGTTGGTGCATTGTACCTCAATGCAGATGGTATGACTGGCTGGTGCTCCAGCAGTGCCAGCCGGTGGTAAGGCCTGTTGGGGTGGAGGGGAGTGGGCGGAACGGGGCAGTAAGAGGGTGGAGTAAGAGGAGGATCGAGCCCACAAGGAGGGTGGTGATGGCAGCCGCCTCTGCAACTGAATCCTAACCCCCACATGAGCTGGGGGGGCCAGACATGGGCACCCGCTCAAATGTGAGGGCAGAGCCAAAGAGACCCATTGGCGCTGCAGTGGCGTTACTTGGGATAAGGGAGGAAATGCACCCTTACCCTGAATGGGGTGGGGGAGGGCTGACCCATGGACAAGCTGGCCTGGGGAGGGGGTTGAGCCAGGGCCTGGTATTTAGGCTCATGAGATCCTAACCCCCAGCCTCAGCCTCTCTGGCCCTGCATAGGCCACTTGGATTTTGCTGGCACAGATCTAGGTAGCCCAATAGGGGTGGCTGGAGCTTTATCCTGGGGCAACGGGAAAATATCCCCTTATCTGGAGATGGCCTCCGGCTGCCTCCTATACAGGGCAGGCCGGCCAGCCTCCCTGCTCCAGCGCAAGCTAGGATTGGGCTCTACTTCTGTTTTTTTTTTTCTCTATACTTGTATGGAGATAGATAGATAGATAGATAGATAGATAGATAGATAGATAGATAGATCCACACACACAAACAAGTGTTACAAAAAATGTACGCAGTTTTTGTCATCACCTGCGAAAAGAATAACCCTGAAATTCAATAAATGCGACGGAGAGCACCCTGCCGAGACAGCTTCCTGTAGCTTCAAACACCCTCTGGAAATGAAATGCTGGGAGAGATGGTGCTGACTGGTTGTGCTTACGTTTGAAAATGTTTCTGATAAAGGACAGTCTTAACTTTGTTAAAAATAAATCCAATGTCAGAGAGGACTAGCAGCACCTCCATAATTTGGATTTGGTTTTGTATCGGGATACCAAGACACAAGTCATTAAGACAAACTCAGTGCTGAAACTGCATAACCGCAGAATCAAAAGAGTGCATACAATTGGTTTTCCCTATAGCTGAAAACTATAGGGAAAGTATAGTATATACTATACTATACTATACTATACTATACTATACTATATATATAGTATATAGAAACTCTGTATACGCTGTGCAGAGTTACCGAACAATATGGTAACTCAATGCAATAGTATTGCATTGTTCTCAAACGCTTTAGTGGTTTCTCAGAGTTGGTGGTTCTCAAACGTTTTAGACTAGGACCCACATTTCAGAATGGCACTCATGTCAGGAACCACCAAAATGACATCATCAATCAGGATGTGCTGTCATTGTGACATCATCAAATGGCACTCCTGGAATGCAGACTGGCATTCTTGGATGGCAGCAATTGCACAACCATGACACATCCCTGACAGAAAGCAAGGGTAGGACAAAATATTATGTAAAAGCACTGAACTAAATGCAATTTTTTTTAAAAAAAAAACCCTCATCTGAAAATTCAAATTGTTAACACTCACAAAAGGAATATAGCAAGGTCTGCAGCTTCCAAGATGGCTGCTCTCAGATTTCCACGAACCACTTGATATCAGGTCATGACCCACCAAGTCACGACTTTCCCCACTCACTTGAACGACGCTCACGTAATATCCGCAATGCACAATGAATGCATCAACCCTCCCTGCCTCAGGTTGCTTTGTAAATGGGTTCATGCTATGTTTCACACAAGTTCAATAAACAGCTGCCTCCTTCATTGATGTATTTGCGTCTTCATTCAAGGGTGACAAGGACAGCTGAACTTGTCAGTCAAGCAACCATCATTTTGTCTGCCTTGGCATTGCTCCAGGAAGGTAGAGATGTGGAAAATAATTTTGGCCTGCTCCATCTTTCCCCAAGTTCTGCTTGTACAGGTGGTGTTTAGCAGCAAACTCACTCTGCTCAGTAAATTGGGTTGGAAATACTTCACTGGGTGCTGAAGTAGCAAAGCAGTAGAAGAAATAAGTAATGCCTTTCAGCTAACCTTGCATTAGCTAATCTGGCTATCGGGTCAGCTTTAAGCCAATTTGACCAATATCATCAATTGGGCCCTGCACTTTGGGCCCCGGATCAGCGCAGTGAGAATATCACTGCTGCAGCAGCCAGGATTTCTATGGGCTTTAAGTCAGTGGGGTGAGTACAGCAGCTTTACCTTGGGCCCTCCCACCTGCCCCTGTCTCCTAACTGCCCCAAATGAACCTCCTGGAAGCAGTTGCCGGTGATGCCATCAGGTCACCACCAACTATTTCCAGGTGTCACTCATGGCACCAAAAGTGCTTTTCTTGGAGAGTGGGGGGGGGCTGTGAAGAGGGTGGGGGCCCCTGCGGGAATGTCCTGTTTTGGGCCCCGCTTCTGCTAGAGCCTACCCATGTAAGCCACCTTGTGCATTTGCTTTGCATGGGAAAGGCGAGATATAAATCCCTCAAATAAATAACTGTAATGCACATTTTGAGTAAAAACACAGAACACAGCTTTCTGCACGCTTTTGGAAAACACGGAAATCCATGACAAATAAAAACGTTTTTTTTCTCAACCCTAGAAATTGTTCAGTACTAGGCCCCAATACAAAGTAGAGCCTTGGCCAGATTGACGAGTGCCAGAGAAATGAGATCATTGCAAACTTCCTGAGCATTGGAAACTCCCTCAGGAGGCATGTCTCAATGGGGCTCCGAACAATAATTGCACCTGAGGAAATCACCATCTGTCACTGGAAAAAGAGAAGAAGAAAAAAGCACCGTTCAGGAAATCTCATGTTCACTTATGCATATGGATGCTGGGCAACCTCAAAGTCATTGCGTAGATTACTATTGGAGTCCCAGATGCAGTGCAAATATGGTGTGAAGGATTCTTAGTAGAAGACAGCTTTCAGATGCAAACAATGTCAGTGCCTCAGGATGGAAAGGAGTAATTGTATTATTCACAGTAACTCTATTATTAGGCTCTTGAACTGGAGCGACCCCCATAAATACATCATGAATACCCTTTTTGCATGGACTCTATAACACTGCTTAATGACTGGTGGCATTCTCTCATTCTCAAGATACTTACTACAGAATAGTCCCAATGGGCCTAGGCGAAAGAAATGCATTTGAAGAATGCAGGTCCTCATACAGAAATAAATGTGTGTGTGTGTGTGTGTGTGTGTGTGTGTGTGTTTAAAATTGCATTTGAAAGCTCAGATAAAACCAAGAAAAATAGGAGAGAAATGAGAGTGTCCCCATGGACATTTTTCGCAGGTCAAGCCCAAATTGGCTCAGATCCTCTCTCTCTCTCTCTCTCTCTCTCTCTCTCTCTCTCTCTCTCTCTCTCTCTCTCTCGCTAATGATGTGACAGTCTGCTCATTGTTCATGTTTGCATTACAAAATCTGATGGAAACAAAAGCCATTCTAACTTACGTAACTGAGAACTCCCCCATCTCTTCTTTCTGTTGCCAGACCTTATTGACTGAGGGCCCAATCCAGAAGGCCCTCTCTCCAGTGGTACATGTGTACCACAAGCAAAAATGTAGCAAATGCTGTAAAGCACGTCTGAGACAACGTATTGCCTGAGCTTGGCTGGTGCTCAGTTAATTATGCCAGGTCCCGATGTCTCCAGCAGCACTGGCTGCCAATAAGCCTATTTGGGGCAGGCAGGAGGTGGGGAGAGGTGGAGCTAGACCTGCGAGGGATGGGACCAGGTGATGGCTTCTGGATCCTATCCAGTGATGTCATTCAGGGGGAACGGACCAGAACGTGTGTTCCTGATCCTAACGGGCTCCGTGGCTGGTTCCGGGTTCCCAACAAGTGCCAATCAAAAGTGAGTTCCTGTTCCTAAATCATTTGAATGACACCACTGATCCTATCCCTGGCAGTGGCCTGGGTAGCCTGATAGGGGGCTGCTTGACTGACCCCTGGCAAAATAGCTGGCAGTGAGCCCATTGCGGGTGGTGGGGCTTTCTCCTGGGGAAGGGGTCAAATGTCTGCTCTTCCCAAGGAGCCTCTAGCAGCTCTAATGGGAATCAGGCAGTTATTCAGTCTCCTTCTCTCGAGTTTCCTCCAGTTCCTGCCTGGCTCGCATAGGATGCAGCAGTAACTGCTTGTATTTGCTAACTGGACAAGAGGCAGTTTTTCAAGTAGTGTTCCCTTATATTTAGCACAGTGAGAGTAATTGTCCCTCTTCACTCCTGTTGTTTCTAGTGGTTGTGAGGTTCTGCATTTTTTTTTAGTTTGTGAGCTCTTTTGGGACAGGGAGCCATTTAACTTTATTGTTATTTGCCTGTAAACTGCTTTGTGTTGAAAAGTGATATATAAATAGAGGCGATTGATTGATTGATTGATTGATTGATTGATTGATTGATTGATTGATTGATTGATTGATACCACTGCACCTACAGTGGCCGGGCAATTTAGGATTGAGCTGTGACTGTGTTTTGTGTTTTGTTTTTTGTTTAAACTGCTTTTATTTAACATAGTTTTTGATGTCAGCGGAGAGTCCCAGAACCAAATCCCAGCAGATAGCAAAGTTCCAGGTTTGGATTGTGCACTGTGTAACAGTAATTGTTATTTTATTGTGGTGCAATTGTTTATTTACATTTATAAGCCATTAAAGGTGCTTGATTTGATTTTGATTTGATTTCAAACACACAGAACTGTATAACTGTAGCTTTAGATTCTAAGTACTCTGAAATATTAATTTCAGATCTGAAAGTAGCAGTATTCATAACCTGTGTAAATATTCAGTGGTATTTGTGATAACCTTCTATTATTCTCTCATCTATGTTTAAATTTATACTTTACACTTCAATTATTCACTAAATGAACTCATTTTAATCAAAAAGTTTTATCACTAATTATCAGCCATTCAATCAATATTAATTTTAAATTCACTAGATAAAAATTCCCCTGTGCAATCACCACTAAAAAAACCAGGAAATTTATTTTCATCAGGGCTCTATGCATCATTAAGAGATAGTTTGTCTTATTATAGTCTGTTGTTAATGTTCAGAATCCATTTAATTTCACTTTTAACTGACTGTGGCAATTAGATAATTGATTTAATCTGCAAGCCTTAGTGGAGTGCATTGCTCTGAATTGGTGTCAATATAGAAAGTTACTAACATGCAAACTAAATTTATGGATTCCCTTGAAAGAAATGATTAATTTAGGTCCTCTTTCTAATGCAATCAGTTTGTAAGAGTTCATGTACTATATGCAGAAAAATAATGAGGGACAGAGTTCTTAGGACCGTACCCTTTGAGATGACAGATGGGAGACCATACGTACATAAAAGAGCCCTGCTGGATCAGGCCACAGGCCCATCTAGTCCAGCTTCTTGTATCTCACAGTGGCCCACCAGATATCCCAGAGAGCACAAGAGACAACAAGGTGCTTTCATCTTGTTACCACTCCCTTGCACCTGGCATTCTGAAGTAGCCTACTACTAACATAAGGTTGCACCACACATCATGGCTTATAGCCCACAATGGACTTTTCCTCCAGAAATCTGTCCAATCCCCTTTTAAAGGTACCTAGGCCAGATGCCATCACCAACTCGGGTGGCAAGATGTTCCACATCCCTCTATCCACTCTATCCTTTCCATGCATAATTTTGTATGTCTCAATCATGTCCCCATTTGACCAAAATGTTTGACTCTTCCCTCATAACAAATTCTCCTTACCTTTCAAAAATTGTCTGCAAAATTGATAGTAATCTGAGGGCCAAAATAATAAGGATTTCTCCCCCATACCAACTCCAATATTGTAGTTTGTATTGTAGTTAATTTTAGTTTGCATTGCTGTAATAAACAGCTAAGGAAACTCCATGAAACATGCTGAGCAGCTGCACTCAACATATAAACCGCTTATTTGTGTATAATTTGTGGAGAAATAACATTATACTTTCCCCCAACTTAAATATGCAGATGAATAATTGCTACCCCCCTACACACACTTAACAGATGGGAAAGCAATTTGCACATTCCTTCCCTCAAATGCTAGTATACTGCATTAATTCCAGGGTTGATTGTGCTAGTTGTTAATAGTTTTACCAGCGCTATTCAAAAAGCTCACAGTGTGACACCATTCCACAGTTCATTAAGGACCCTAAAGTGTGATCTTTCTTTCTCTCTCCCCCTAGTTTTCAGAAAACAATATTGATTCTCAGAAAGCAGGTGGCAAATTATCAATAATTTTTTTTTAGATTGCCTAATGTGTCTGAATCAACATCATCACCTCCTACAAAATGAACAGGTGTTAGGGAAAGGGGTTTTAATGGTGTGTGTTTGTGTCTGTGTTTGCCTGCCTCGTCCAATTAGCAGTGAATGTGATTCCTAGGGAGCAACATTTTATCAGTCTACCATGTTTAAAATATTTTATTCTGAGCATGAAGAGCTATCTATAATCCAATAATCTCTGTCTGTCTGTCTGTCTGTCTGTCTGTCTGTCTCTCTCTCTCTCTCTCTCTCTCACACACACACACACACACACACACACACAGAGAGAGAGAGAGAGAGAGAGAGAGAGAGAGAGAGAGAGAGAGAGAGA
>JAJKFI010000010.1:16078794-16109604 GCA_029204185.1 Lerista edwardsae
AGAGAGAGAGAGAGAGAGAGAGAGAGAGAGAGAGAGAGAGAGAGAGAGACCCCTATTAGGCATCCATATAACATTTTTAACATTTTCACCTTACAGCCCAATCCAGAACTCCAGCTGCTGAGTCAATCCAGGAGAAGGGGAAGTTTATGCCCCCACCACCTGCAATGGGGCATCTTGGCTCACCCCCAGCTATTTTGCCGGTGGTGATTCGAGCAGCCCCATGTCAGGCCACCACCGGGTCCCACCAGTGATGTCATTCAGGGGGAACGGACCAGAACGGGCGTTCCGGATCCTCACGGGCTCCGTGGCTGGTTCCCGGTTCCCGACAAGTGCCAATCAAAAGTGAGTTCCTGTTCCTAAATCATTTGAATGACACCACTGGTTCCCACCCCCGCGTGAAGCTGCCCTGGGTTCTCCCCGCACTTCTGGATCCGCCCTGGAGGAGTGAGAGAAGGGAAGCCTCCTTGAAGAGGAGCCTCTAAAGGAGAAGGGGTTGCGAAGCAGTCAGTACCTTCTCCATGGCTTGGGGCATTTATTCAGCCCTCCTTGGAGTAGCGCCTGGGGCAGGTGCCCCTCAGTCTCCACCCTAGTTATGCCTCTAAAGACAACCATGAAATAGCCTGGAAACTTCTGCTGACTCTCCAGAAACTCTTACTAGCTTGTGAATTTGCTCAAATATTATGCATGAGTATTTTAGGTCATTATCTACGAGGGTTAAGTTCCTAGAAGTCTTAGCGGACAGTGCATTTGCAGATAACTAACCATTTGATCCTACAGGATCAATGGGGTTTGGTGCAAGGGGTACCTTTATCTGCCATCAGAAGAATCCAGCAGAGACCCTCAGGAAGCCAGCAGAGTGCAAGAGAAAGTGCCAAAAGATCTCTGAATGCTACAGAGACCTTCCAGAGGCTGCAGAGATCTTCAGAATGGCACCTGTGACCAGCACGGACCCCTTAAACATGGCGGGTGGATGCTTCTGCCGGCAATTTTAAAGGGGTCAGTGTTGGTCAGGTGCCATTCTGAAGATCCCTGCAGTCTTTGGAAGGTCCCAGCATAGTGGATAACAAGGACAGAAGCACAGATAAAAAGGAAAGTAGCAAATAGGCACATAAAGAAGAACAATGGTGTTTCTTAAAATTCTATGCATATCTTTCACAAAAGTTCAGAGCTGTTTATGTGGGACTCCTGGGTCTTCCATGCAGGCATCAATCTGTTCAACATATGCTTAACTTTGAACACTAATGCAGGTTTTGATGTTCTCAGGCTACTGACTGAAGGAGCTCTCTTTCTCCCTTGCATGCTTTTTGCTGTTGTTGTTCATCATCTACTATTAGGGATGTCATAAAAAAAATCAATGAGGGGAGCTTATGATTAAGCTTTCGTGATTGGTTTCTTGCAAGTACGATTGGGTTGAAAGCAGCCCTGCTTGCATGGAAGTGACCACAAGCAAGTTTGTCCTGATCTGGTGAAGGCCTCTGCTGCTGCCACCACCTTGCTGCCCCAAAAGCTTACTTTGGCAGGCTGGCAGCAGAGGCATAACTAAAGAAGGACAGGGGGTGCAATTGCGCCAGGCAACAAGCTTTAGAGGGGAACAAGCTGAGTTTGACACTAGTGGCCAAAATGGTGAAAACCGTGGTATTTATGAATAAGACCATCATGTTATAGATCTTTGGAAAGGTAATTTAATGCAGAATGCCATGAAACAAACCAGCGTGTAATAGCTTTAATCTACCATATGTTATGAAAAAAGCAGAAAACGAAAATACAACTTTGAAGTCACTTCCTGTTGTGATGTCACTTCCGGGGCAACATTTTGCCCTCTGCACTGGGCTACACTTCCATTAGCTATGCCTCTGCTTGGCAGGACAGAGGTGCCATCGCAAGTGGGAGTTGCAGGGGAATGTGTGAAAAGGCCAGCTAGCAAGAGAACCGAGTACAATTTTGAGGACCTGTCCAGGCTGGGCTCACATTTGCCTACTTAAGCTCGATGGCACACAGCCCAAGGAGAGGACCACACTGTGAAGACTGCATCTGGGACTGAGGATGCAGTGAATCACAGAATATTGCGTATTTGTAAAAACTCCATTGAAAAACAGTGGTTTATACTAGCCTGCCCATGTAATAGATAAAAGGAAGTACTTTTTTACCCAGTGGGTAGTTAATCTGTGGAACTCTTTGCCACAGGAGGTGGTGATGGCATCTGGTCTAGATGCCTTTAAGAGGGGATTGGACGGATTTCTGGAAGGAAGGTCCATCGTGGGCTATAGGCAATGATGGATTGTGCAACCTCCTTACAAAGGTGGAGGGCTACTGGTACCGGGTGCAAGGGAGTGGCAACAGGATGCAAGCATCTTGTTGTCTCATGCCTCCCTGGGGCACCTGGTGGGGCCGCTGTGAGATATAGGAAGCTGGACTAGATGGGCCTTTGGCCTGATCCAGCAGGGCTCTTCTTATGTTCTTATGTAAGCAGCCTTGGGCATTTGCTTTGGCATGGGAAAGGCAGGGTATAAATTATTCAAATAAATAAAATGTAGACTGACATTTTCTCTCTGCCTTCTCTCCTGTGGAATCCTTCTCCATTTCCATGCATTTCACAACTGCCCACATGCCAATGATACCAAGTTGTACCCCTCAACACCAAAGCTTTCCTCCCCTTCAACCAGTTCTGAGTCTCAGCTTGAATATTGGTTTTGTCGGAAATCAGAAACCTTTATTGGCATCACCGGTGCTTGAAACAATCAATAATATAACCAACAGTGACACTGCTTTGATATATCAGTCAAAACATTATTCCATTCACACAAAGTTGGCCATAGCACACACCAATCCCCCAAAATACAGTTTTTTGGGGTGCAATACTAAACTGAGTTAGGCCTGCATAAGCTAAGCCAGCAAAGTTTGGCCAGCACAAGGGACACCGTAAATTATGTTTGGACCACTCTCGGAGTCAGAGAGGCCAGTACACAGACGTGAGTCATCCTCCCTGACTCTGAGAGTAGTCCAAACACGCTTTATGGTGGCCCTTCTGCTAGCCAAACTTTGTGGCTTAGCTTATGCCAGACTAACTCCAGTTTTTGGTAAGGATAACTTACCAAAATTGTGCAGATGACTGTGCTTGCTAAAAATCAGGCAAAGATATTTGGCAATCATACAGGTATGTTTTTGCACCCTTCCTTCTAGCAGAAAACACAGCATATCCTGTTCCTCTCTCCCGGGCGATATATCTATCTGGTCCAAATATTGTTGCCGCAGGTCATCATATATACAGCAAGTAAACATCATATGCGTTAGAGATTCAACAGTGCTATTATCGCAGGGACAGAATTTTCTGTTTCGCTTCTTTCCTAAAAACCTGTCCCATAATAAATTGGATGGAAAAGTATTAAATCTTGCCAAAGATTTTGCCTGACATTCCTGGGGTTTCATTAAACAATATAAATAATTACAATTAGATTCTTGTGCCCAGGAGAGATTAAAAAAAGGGGGGCAAACAGGTTTTCCTAGCTGCTGCTGTGAGCTCTTGTTTCTCTATGTCCCACAATTTAGTCTTTACCATTTTATAGACAGAAGTTAAGGGTAATGTAACTAGCAGATCTCTTGAAAGCCCTAACTGCTGTATTTTATTTTATTTTATAAAATTGGACCAGTCCTGGGGATAAGGAGACCTTAAGAACATAAGAACATAAGAAGAGCCCTGCTGGATCAGGCCAAAGGCCCATCTAGTCCAGCTTCCTATATCTCACAGCGGCCCACCAGGTGCCCCAGGGAGGCATGAGACAACAAGATGCTTGCATCCTGTTCCCACTCCCTTGCACCCGGTACTCTGAAGTAGCCCACCACTTTTGTAAGGAGGTTGCACAATCCATCATTGCCTATAGCCCACGATGGACCTTTCCTCCAGAAATCCATCCAATCCCCTCTTAAAGGCATCAAGACCAGATGCCATCACCACCACCTGTGGCAAAGAGTACAAGGACACCTTGTACCAGAACATCTTTGTCTGCTGTATAGCAGATTTTCATCCGAGTTTTAAGGTACCTAGCCCAGGCCATTGTCTCTGCTTTATGTTGGCCTGCCTCGAAACATAAAGCTGTGCAGGGGGGCACAGCAAAGAGGAAGGCTGATAGTACTTGCTTCACAGATTGTGAGAAATCTGGCATCCACACTGGTATGCCATATAGTCCTTAGTCCTTTAACACCTAGTCCTTTAACATCTTAGGGTTAAAGACCTTTAAGGCTGATGGAATATGGAATTTCCCTGGGTTGCAAAGAAGCGCAACATTGCCTGTGATGTCAGCCTTGCTGTTTTAACAGCAGTGTTGTGTTGGGCCACCCATCAATGTCTTTTATCAAACACCCAGGTATTTGAACTCAGAGATCTGTTCAACTGTATTTCCTCTAAATAGCCATCTATGCCTCTTGTTAGATTTCCCAAATATAATCATTTTAGATTTATCATAATTTAATTCCAGTTTAAGGTTGGTTAGTCAATGGATGCATTTATCAGGCATGTCAGACCAACCTTGGTGCAAGACAACAAAATCATATCATCTGCATATAATAACAAAATAGGGATCTGAAGTGAGCCTAACTTTGGGGTATGTGCATCTATAGTAGATAAAAAAGGGGATAAACTATTAAGAAATACATTGAAAAGGGTAGGGGCAAGTACACACCCCTGCTTCACCTCTTTATTAATCAGCACTGGGTTTGCACTGCCAAGGTATTAGCAGCAGATCTACTGTAATACAGCAGGTGTTATCCTGGTATAGATTTTTAATCAGATATGAGCCTACTATCAAGTCCCATACCTGCCAAAAGGTCCCATAGTAGTTTCCTATTCACTGAGTCAAAAGCAGCTTTTAAGTCCAGAAATCTTGTGTCGTTAGACTGGGTAGCTTTCAATTATGAATCCCAGGATGCCTGATCATAGCGCTGATGGCTAAGTTGGATTGTTGTTGTTGTTGTTGTTTTGAGCTGTTGACACAGGTGAAAGTAATGTGCTGATAACATCCCACTATCTGAGCCTCTAAACTCGCTATAAATTATCCTTTCCAATTTGATTTCCATAATATCTTTATCAACCCATGCACCAATACCCCTCTTTTGTACCTGGTTTGGTTTGCTCTGACAAGCAGGAGTCGTGGTCAGGGTATATACTGTATAAGATCTTCAAATTTATTGATATAGTCATTTGGATGAGAGATGTTAATTGCCCCTGATGTTAATTGCCAGTTTGCCTGTAGATACGAAACTTAATAAGGGTATCTCTATCCCACAGTACTCTTGGGATATTATTGCCTTGTTGCAGTGGATAATAAGTGGATAATAAGTTCAATGCAGTGGATAATAAGTTCAATAAGTGGGGCAGGTGTATTCTTAGAGAAGTTCAGCCTGCAATAAAGGGGGAGATGATCACTAATTAGTGGGTTTCTGACCCCAAACTCAGTGATATACTTTATAAACTGAATGGGGACAATAATATAATCCACAACACTATTCCCGTGCCTTGAAATATAAGTAAATTTCCTAGACTCTCCCAGCTCAGATAGACCGTTCAGTCATATCGAGGCTCTGAGGGTTAACATCTGGGCCAGTCATAGCCCAGCCATATTTATATTATATGCTTATCCTATAAGCATATAAATATTCTTCCCCACGTGCCAAAAGTAGGGAGTTTTGTGTCCTCCTTTAGGTCCCAGGCTTGTAAATATACCTCTTTCCCCTGACCAAATCTGGCATTTAAATCTCCAAGCACAAGCAACAAGGAGCTAGGGTACATACTATCAAGATTTTCGAGTATCTGTAACAGAGAAGCACATTGTTGGTTTCTAGCTAGACTGGAGCTAACAGGTGGTATATAGAGATTTGTAATCAAGAGTTCCTGTGCCCTAGTATAGATCTTAATTATCAGTAATTTGTAAACATGGTTGATTTTCAGAACATATTCAAATTTGATGTGTGAAGCAATCGTTGACCATCTCCCAGATGGATGTCCCCTAAGATGGCCTTTCATTGCCGGAACGGAAACAACATTATAATCTGCAAACGTTATAGGGTTGATCATCCAGGTCTCTTGTAGGCACATTACATCATATGATTTGATCAAATCTATAACGTCTGGGATACAGAATTTAGAAGACCATCCTGCAATGTTCTTTGGAAGAATGTTTATAGTAGTGGGAAAATCTCTTCTTACCTGAATGAATGAATAAATTTATTACGGTCTTAGACCAGTACAAAGCAAACTAAAACAGCTCAATCACATAGCAAAGCTGACATACAGCACCATATAATATATTAAAATTTTTGTTGTTGTTCAGTCGCTAAGTCGTGTCCGACTCTTTGCGACCCCATGGACCACAGCACGCCAGGCCTCCCTGTCCTCCACTAGCTTCCTGAGTTCACCCAATTTCATGTTCATTACTTCGGTGACACTATCTAACTATCTCATCCTCTGCTGCCCCCTTCTCCTTTTGCCTATATTAAAATAGAAGGGTTTAAAAACAGTGCATAAAACAGTGCATAAAACAGATCCTTACTCAGAGGCTTCTAATAGATTTCTGAATACTTATAGAAGCAGCAAAAAAATTAGCAACATTATGTCAAATTGCCATCAGCCAAAAGTAAATATGTAAGTGGTTGGTCTAGTTGGCCTGGCAACTTGCTCAGCAACGGCAAAATAAATTTATTTTGAATATCCTGATAGAAGGTGCATCTCAATAGTACGTGCTCCGAAGTCTCTATCTCCTCCAGCCTGCAGGGGCATAACCATGCATAACTGTCTTTTCCTGTTTGCGACAGTTACTTCTGGAGGGCTTATATAAATTGCAAGGAGTACTAACTTGATGGTTGTTAGGCAGTACTACAACTGTCCAAGCTGATGCATTAGAACAGTTCTGCAGGCTGAAGGGTAAGTCAATTGTCCCCCTCCAGAGTGGGCTCAATTCCTAAAGATGTTTGGACCCCGGAGGCATTTGAAGGGTTAAACTGAGTGAATGCCTTCATCGTTCCAGGCGGCCCTGCGCTTATAGCAGATTATCCCGCATCCAGGTTAAAATTGGGAGGGGCAGTATGTTCCTGAGCCTTCTTTTCAGATGGTGGTGGTTCACATGCACTCCTCAGAGGAGTTGAAGCCGCCAGTTCCATGAAGTTCCATGGCCAGGTTTTGTCGTTGGTGATGTGCCATGACTTGCACCTCCTGCCTTTTAGGGCTTACAGATGGAATATTAGAGCTATCCATAATGTCTTGCAATTCCTGTCTAAGCTTGTCTAGTTTTACGGCTAAGTCCTTCTGTTGATTTTGGGACAGATCTTTAAAACCCTGTAGCACGTCATATCTGACTTGTTCATCTTCTACGTCGATCTGTAAAATGAGCTCTGAAGATTGGGGTGACGGGCAGATTGAAGTTGCTCCTGTATTATCATCCTTGCAGGGCAGCTCCTCCACTTTTTGAGCTGATGATCTGTGGCCTGGATTGAGTCCCTGATCAGGTGGGGCTTGCCAGTTTTTAAAGTCATTAAGAGATTGGATATCATTCACTGTGATTGGCAACCAACAAATCAGCCCTTGTACAGATTCTGGGCATCGGGCCAAGCAGGGTGTGTCAAGGGCCACATCAATACCGCCTGGACTCAAGATCTGGGTCCATTTAGACATCTCATGCTGCTTCAAATCCCACACCTCGAAGATTACATTTTTTATTTCTTCTCAATTCTCTACTTTATCATGTTCCAAATCTGTCAACAATATTATTCTTCATTCCATTGATCAGATGCACAGTCCTTTCTTTCTCTTTGATTTCTACTTCTAGTTTTATCCCCACATTTGATACTCAGTTGAATGGCAGCACCTGGCCAGTCAACTTTGGTATGTCATAGACTTCTCTTGGGACAACATTTCAAATATTTCTCCCTTCATTGAAACAGTTTTAAGCTCCACTGCTACAATTTACTTTACTCTTGCTCCCTGGTCCTCAATCTACTCACTTCTAATCACATTTCCATTGCCAAAATTTTGACCAATCTTATCATTCTGACCATGTGACACCCTTCTTCAAACCCCAGCTTCCCATCCTCTTCCATATCCACACAAACTTCTTGACTTCCCCTTAATGCTTTCCAGATGTAACCAAATTTGAAGTACAGGTGGAGCTTTTTTTTATCTGTGAGGATTCCATTCCTGGAATCCTCACAGATGCCAAAAAACTTGTGAAATGAAATCCCTTAAAAAAAAAATCAAAACATTGTTTACTAGCAGTCAGCATTTTAAAAAAGCTTCTCTTACCATGGCAACATGGGCTTAGAACAGATTTGTATCCATTAGCTCTGAGAAAAGATCTCTTTCCTTCGTCCTGGAGGGAGGCCAAAAAATGCAAAAAGAAAACAAGTGACTAAACTATTCAACACTTTTTTTAACCGCTTGATGCCATTCTTCAAAATTTTGCAGTGTGCAAAACTCTAGACAAAGCACTGAGGGAAATAAATGCTTACCGGAGAATGGAGCAGCCAGCCAACTTGCAATTTGCAGTTCACAAATGTTCTTGGACTGATCTTTTCAAGCCAAGATTATACTTGGAGCACCGAACGGAGGAGAAAGTGACAAGGAAAGCACTCTCCTTGATCCGTAATGGGCCTTTATGTAACTGTGAGAGCCAACACTGAAGTTCATCCGAAGTAGAATTTCAGGATGCATTTGGTGAGGTTTGGATTTCAGAGTTGAGAAATGATGTTTTTGTTGATAATAGCAAAATTAATGTATATTTTTCTTACTACTAGACCTTAATCCAGAGATTACAGTTGTGTCTTGTTATCCCCTGGGATTTGGTTTTCGGACTCCCCACTGATACCCAAAAACATGCTATATAAAAGCAAAACATCTGGCAGTCAATTAGAACTGCAGTTTTCAGCTTGCTCAGAGAAGAATGACCCTTTCAGCCTCTCTCACTGAAGAATAGAATCTAAGAATTAGATCTGAGATAGGACCTCCTTCCTCAACCTGGGAAGTGTGATCAATCACTTTATCTCTGTTTCCGCTAGCTCATTACTAATGTATGGCTAATAGTTCTGAGTGGAGAGAGAGAGAGAGAGAGAGAGAGAGAGAGAGAGAGAGAGAGAGAGACTATTCCCCTTTCAGAAAAGCCTTCTTACATTTATCCAGGTTTCTTGATTTCCTGTGCATTTTATGTTTATTTCAGGCTTTATAGAAGCCTTTTGCAACAATCTTCCCTACTTCATCCAATTCAGACAGATCTTCCTTTAATATTTATACTATTTTCTTTTTTTGCAATTCCAGATGGGGTTCGCACATCAAAGGTAGCCATACGGGTGGGTGGGTAGGGAGAGAAGAAACGCCACAAGATGAAAATCTGAATCCAAATACTACCCCAGTGATGTGTGCAAATGTGCATGTGTGTGCATGCATGTGTGTGTGTATTATATATACTATTATTTACATGGTTTTATTTGCATGTTAATGTCGCTACCTTAATTTTTTTCCCTTCCTTTTCTGTTCAGGTTTTCTTTTTGACTGGGATTTGAACTCTTCCTCAGACAACCTCCCATTGCTGGAACAGCTCTGAGCAAGTCTCGAGAAAGTGGTTACCCTGGCAACCAGAAGTGGAGTACAATATGTAAACGATTTTAGAACAATTCTGTGCCGGCTTACCGCCAGCCAAGCACATTTCCTATAATTTTGCACAAATAAAGGAGCGCACCATTTCACCATGATTAAAGACCAGTTATGACGCATGACAGATTCTCGCGGACCCCCTCAATGTGAGCAATAAACATCCCTGTTTACACACAGCACCAAAAAACTGTGTAGGAGAATGCAACAAAAAACCATCAGTTTGTGTACTATATATAAAACAGGCTAGGAGGACAATGCATACTGGAGCACAATGCCAACAATTAAAATATGCCAATTTTCTTGAATATAGCATCATTATGGATTTGCCCATAGGTATATATCAGCTTCAGAACTACTAGACAAAAAATCTTATCGTGAACATTTTGCCTGCTTACAATAACTGGGAAATGTTTTGTATTTATTACTCGTTTCCTTCATTCTTCGTAGTAGTTTTAATTAGAATATTTCTATACTTTTAACTTCCAACAAAAATTTATTCATTAAAAGTGCAGTCCTAACCTGGAGTTAGGCTGGCACAGTTAGGCCAGCAAAGTTTGGCCAGCTCAAGGAACACCATAAAGTATGTTTGGACTACCCTTGGAGACAGAGAGGCCAGCACACAGATGGGCCCCATCCTCCCTGACTCCGAGAGTGGTCCAAACATGCTTTATTGTGGCCTTGGTGCCAGCCAAACGTTGCTGGCCTAACTTTGCCAGCCTAACTCCAGGTTAGGATTGTGCTCTTACTGAGGGTGCAATCCTAACAAACTTTCCAGCACTAATACAGCTGTGCCAAATAGGGCATGTGCTGCATCCTGCAGTGGAATAATAGTCACAGAGGTCTCCTCAAGGTAAGGGGATATTTGTTCCCTTCACTTGGAGCTGCATTGCCCTTACCCCAGTGCTGGAAAGTTGGTTAGGATTGCACCCTGAGTTTTGAAAAATTTGGGGCAATTAAAAACAAGTACCCTTGTTATCCCCTTGTTTGGCATCTGCAGATTTATTCATGCATGGGTGCCAAACCTGCGGGGGTGGGCCTACTTTGACCCTCTGAATGTGACCAGAGCTGCCATATGAGGGAATTATGAAGGCCGGGAAAGCAGCATGTGGTGCGTGTTGCCTCCCCAGCCCTCAGAATGCCTTCTGTGGACTGAAAACTGGCAGTGACTGTTTCAGGTTACAGCATGTGGTCACACCCTGCTTCCCCAGCCCTCCAGACACAACTGGAGTGCAGCTCCTGTCACATTCAGAGAAAAACAGCCGTCCGACCCATGGATTTGGTTATCCACATGTTTCCCAGGGGATTATCCATGTGGAATCGCTGCAGATAGTGAAGGCTGACCTGTATTACTTTCTTGACATTTCACTTGCACCCTATGACTAGGGTTACCAGATACAAACAGGGACAGAGCGCCTATACCTTTAACCACTGTATAGAACAGAGTTATTCAAACTGTGGGTTGGGACCCACTTGGTGGGTTGTGACCAGTGATGTCATCTGGTAATGAAGAATGGGAATGCTGGGCGGGACTTACGCGTGATTGGCTGCCCATCCGTTCTATTCCACGGCTGCCCTGGCCTCGGGGGGGGCTGCCCCCAGTTGGCGCGCCCCACCGCTGCCCGCCCCGGTACCCGGGGCCACCCCCCCCCCTCCCCCCCCGCGAGCAGGCCCCCCCGAGGCCAGGGCAGCCGCGGAACAGAACAGACGGGCAGCCAATCACGCGTAAGTCCCGCCCAGCGTGCCTGTTCTTCATTACCAGATGACATCACTGGTTGTGACCTGATGTCAGGTGGGTTGCGGAAAGCTGGGAACAGCCATCTTGGAAGCTGCAGAGCATACTCTTGTTATATTCCATTTGTGAGTGTTAACAATTTGACTTTTCAAGTGAGGGTTTTGGTTTGTTTGTTGTTGTTTTTAAATTTAGTTCAGTGCTTTTACATCATATTTTGTCCTCATCTTGCTTTCTGTCAGGAATGTTTCATGGTTGCACAATTACTGCAGTCCAAAAATGCCAATTTGCATTTCAGGATTGTCATTTTATTATGCTACAATGACAGCATTTATTTATTTATTTATTTATTTATTTATTTATTTATTTATTAGATTTCTACCCCGCCTTTTAGCCCGGAGGCACACAATTTCCTACTTGATGATGTCACTTCCTGCCACAACATCACTTCCAGTAGGTCCCGACATGAATGCCATTCTAAAAAGTGGGTCCAGGTCTAAAAAGTTTGAATACCACTGGTACAGAAGAAGGAATTTGGGGAGGTGCAGCTCATCAGGGGAAGGTTTCAAAAGCCGCACCTGCCCAAATTCTCTCTTCTATACAATGGCTAAAGGTATATAAATGGTTAAAGGTACTTGGACCCAGTTTGCATCTGGTAACCCTACCTTTGGCGGGCTTCTTCAGCCAACTTAACTGCTGAACAAGCCCTCATTTCCCTGATCGATGCTTGTTTCTTGGCTTTATATCCCTTTACCAACCAAACAGCTTCACCTTTTATCTTAAAGACCCAACAACTCAGTTTCATTATTACCCACTTCTCCTTTCAGACCAAAAGTGGAGCTCTTTGGTATATCAGTAGTTGATGAGATAAGGAGGGATACGGAGTAACACCTGATCAAGGCATATAAAAAAGAAGAAACCTGCCACAAGTAGAAGGTAATGTAAAGGAAATACTTTACTTGTTTTTAATTGACCTTGGCTTTTTAAAACCAGATAAGCATTGATTTGTAAGGAATTTGGCTGGGAAAGCCTCAGTAAATATTTCAACAGAAACGTTCATTCATAGAGAACAATCAAGGTTCCCAAAGGGACTCACAATCTTAAAATGATGTTGAAGAATCACCAGCAAACAGCCACTAAGAAAGATGCTACACTGGGTTGAAGAGGGACAATTGCTCTTTCCCTGCTAAAGAGACGAAGTCTACCACTTTAGAAGATACAGTCATTCCGCTTTATATGCAACATTGCTATCTATGAATTTGCTTATATGCAAGGGGCAGAAATGCTACTTATCTTGTTATCTGCGCCTCTGTCCTCCTTGTCCCCTATGCAGAGACCTTCCAAAGGCTGTAGGGACCTTCAGAATGGCACCTGGGACCAGCACTGACCCCTTTAAAATGGCCAGCAGAAGCATCCACCTGCCATGTTTAAGGGGTCCATGCTGGTTGCAGGTGCCAGTTTGAAGATCCTTGCAGCCTCTGGAAGGTCTCTGCAGCATTCAGAGATCTTTTGGTACTTCCTGCTGCACTCTGCTGGCTTCCTGAGGGTCTCTGCTGGATTCTTCTGATGGCAGATAAAGGTACCCCTTGCACCTAACCCATTGATCTCATAGATCAATGGTTCATTATCTGCAAATTTCAGGAACCTAACCTCAGTGGATAATGAGGACTGACTGTACCTTTTTATCAGTTCATGGGGGACTACTACAGGCTCCAGTGGCATAGCTACAGTGGGTACTGCAGGAGCAGCAACGTGATAAGTGACTCTTTCCACTTACCATCAGAACTGTTCTGTGCACCCAGGAATGGCTCCAATGGTGAGTGGGCAGCCACTTGCACAGTGCATCGCAGCACCTGCAGTACTTACTGCTCTACTCCGCCTGTCCTTGAGAAGGAACATAAGAACATAAGAAGAACCCTGCTGGATCAGGCCAAAAGCCCATCTAGTCCAGCTTCCTGTATCTCACAGCGGCCCACCAGCTGCCCCAGGGAGTCCAGTAGACAACAAGATGCTTGCATCTTGTTGCCACTCCCTTGCACCCGGTACTCTGAAGTAGTCTACTACTAATGTAAGGAGGTTGCACAATCCATCATTGCCAATAGCCCACGATGGACTTTTCTTCCAGAAATCCATCCAATCCCATCTAGTCTAGATGCCATCACCACCTCCTATGGCAAAGAGTTCCACAGATTAACTCCAATTGCTGCCCCGCTTTCCTAGTGTTGTGCCAGTCTCCAGGGCTGGTCTTAAGCCAATGTGACCAATGTTGTAACACTGGACCCTGCACTTTGGGGGCCCCTGCACTGGCGGGGCCCTGCACCAGAGCAGTGAGCATATTGCCTGCTGCTGCAGCCGGGATCTCTATGGGCTGCAAGTCAGTGGGGCAAACACAGCAGCTTTATCCTTACCTGGGGCCCTCCCAGCTGCCCCTGCCTCTGAACTGCTCAAAATGGACCTCCTGGAAGCAGTTGGCAGTGAGGTCATAATATCACCACCACGTGTGCCATCACAAATGCTTTCCTTGGTGAGTGGGGTGCCGTGGGGAGGGTGGGGGCCTCAGTGGAAATGCTCCGCATTGGGCCCCCCCCACCACTCCTAGAGCTGGCCCTGCCAGTCTCTGATCTTCTTACTTTCTGAATCAGAACAGGAAGTTCAGAGGACAACTCTCTATCCTGCCACTCTCTTCACTTCTCCACTTCCTGTCCCAGTCTAGGGAAAGAGGAGGAGGAGGAGCAGCGGCAGATCTAGGTGGTTGCCTCACAGCCATCTGCTGCCTGCAGAGATCTACTGGCCCTGCTATTAGCAGCAGAAGAAAAATAGGTACTGCTAACTTAAGTGTGTGGTGTTTTTTTTAAAAAAACACACTATCCTGCAGTGATAAAAAGTGATACTTCAACTGCATGCTTTGACAGATGGGTATTAATGGGATGATTTCATTAAGAAGGACTCTGGCTCTAAAGTTAAAATATAAATATTTCAAAAGACCCATTTCCATTTGCACTATCTGCATCTGAAGATGGGGTTGTATATTTAGGTATGACAAAAAGAGGCTGTACAGCCAATGTGCAGATACGGAGTATTTCGTATCTCAGCTCTTCTGTCAGCGTATAACCAGCATATAAATCCAGCAATGCTACAAGGGTTCTCAGGGCTGTAAATTTGGAGTAGGGAGCCTTTCTAGGTTTGCTATTCCAGTCCTCCCATCATCACCATGGATCCTGAGCAGTGGTGTCATCTACTCTCGTGGAGACGGAACGCTGGGCGGGACGTACGTTTGATTGGCAGCCCGGTCCGTCCGGTTCCGCCACCTTCCCCCCGCCACACGGGCTGCCCTCGGTCGCCGCACCCCACCGCTGCTCACCCCGCTCCGTGATGGATGCAGGGGGGACGGGACGGGTGGGGGGCGTGCTGGGTGCCTGGGCGAGCAGGAAGGACGATGGAAGCGAACAGGCAGGCAGCCAATCAAACCTAAGTCCCACCCAGCGTTCCGTCTCCGCGAGAGTAGATGACACCACTGATCCTGAGCAATACTTTGTGTAAAACCCAACTAGCACACCATTTTGCTGCAGAAATATCGCTATGCAATTGTGGGGAGGGAAACTTCAGTTTGTAAACATTCCCCCCCGCAAAAAAAAAAAAAAGTATTTGGAGCAGGGTTTGGATCCTGGAGCAGAAATCCTGAGGGGTTTGTTTTTCAAAGACCTCTGAACAAACATGTCGGCACTGTCGGGCAAGAGGCCCCTGCCCTCGCAGTAGCCGACATTAGGGTGTGGCGAGAGGTAGCACTGGAGCTGACACCAGTTGTATCTGGGCTCCCTCAAGCCTCCCAGGCTGTTGAGGGATCTAGTAGCCCCAGAGACAGGCAAGGGGGAGGGGGTTCCTTCACTCACTGGTCCTCTTCCCTTCCAGCACCCTTGCTTGGGCTCACGGGCTGGCCATCCTCCTCCTGCTAGCCAGCCTGCTCCAGACTGCCCTCATCACCCGCTTGCCCGGGATTATACAGAACCTCTCCGCCCCCTGGCCAGTGATGTCATCTGTCAGCGCCAACAACCGGAACGCATGGTTGAGTGGCAGCTCCCCGCCCCCGTGCGGAGCCCGGCCACGCCTCCCTGCGCCTGGAATAGCTCCATATCGGAGCGAATCAAGCACAGGGAAGGGAGGGCCAAAAAGCGTGCGGCATCTGCCGCGCAATGGTGCCCCGTCGCAGCCCATCCTCGGAACAAGCGGTACGGCGTTCCGGACTGTCCTGCCCAAATGACATCGCTGCCCCTGGCTCCACTTCTTCCTCCCAGCCAGGCTGCATAAGCCCCTGGCTGATGGCCCTCCTGGACTCTGATCCTGCACGTACTCACTACCCTCCCTTCTCTGGCACTTGCTGACAGGGGCTTCCGCTCTCTCTCTTGCCCCAGGCATCAGAATGGCAGGCGGACTTTTCCCTTGGTCTCAACAGGACTGGCCCAACTGTGGTCCAGGGGGAAGGGCCGGATTGCCTGCCCTTGCTGCTGTCAGCTGCAGTGGTGCCTAGTGCTTCCATGTGGGACCTGCCACCCGGCTTCCATCCCATTGGCTGTTGAAGCATGGGTGCAAGGCCTCCGGTCTGTCCTTCTTGTGGCCTGACCCGTCAATGGGGCAGGGAGGCCCTGGGCTGTTGCTGCTGCCATCCCCATGGAAAAGCCTGCTGGCCGGATCCTGGCCACCTCAGGCACACCAGTGGAGCGGAGTCCCAGACCAGATCCCGGACAAAACGTATGAGTTTGGTGTAAAAAGACTGCTGGCCCAATCCTTTGCCAACTGGCAGAACAGGCATACATGCTATTGCAAACATGCTGCAAGGCAGTAAGGCCTGCACCAGTCTGCTACTGCCACTCACAGGCCTGCACCTGCTCGAGCAGGTAGGCTCTCCCCTGGGCTGAGGTGGGGGCAGGGGAAGGTGGAATGGGGGGAGGTGTGACGGAGTCAAGAGAAGGCATGGATGGGGCTGTTCAGACATGGGAGGGGGTGGAGTTGATGGCTACATCCTACTCCATCTCTTGGAGCTGAAAGCCCTGCATGGCGTTGCCCAGATTTGCACCAGTGATACCTCTTCGCCCCCCTAGGAATCCGGAGTCTCTCCCTTTAACCCTCTGAGTGCCAGCCAACCAAGAAGAAAAGCTCTTTGCAGAGGAATTGGGAGGGGGGAGGAGGGAGAGTAAAGTGGGCGGAGTCAGTCCTAATTTTAACTAGTGGAACTGAGTTCCCCCGCGTTCCCCCTGCATGACATCACTGCCTCTGGCGCAGATTTGAGCAGCCCCACAGAGGCTGCTAGTGCTTTCCATGGGGTAAGAGGATGCAGACACCTCTAGCAGCCTCTATTTTCACGCTGAATGCTATGGAGGCTGCATCAGCCCCACTGCATTCATTCCTGAAAGCAAAAGCAAAACGCTTGTGTCCATTTCCTAAGAAACCAGGGCGTTTGGTTAAACTGATTTTCCTTTTTAAGGCCTTGGATAAAGCCACAGAGGAGTTCAAAGGTTCTTTGTCTCATTACCGACTCGGGTGGATGTTTTAGGCAATGATGTAGAAGGTCAAGGACTTCCACCTGTGCAAATGGTTGGCAACCATGAAAGACATTGGAGCACTCAGACACTGCCTAAGGAAGTGTGTTGGAGGTGGGACAGTTGGAGTGGTGGGCAAGGAGGGGGAGTCACAAAGCATGGAGGGAGCAATGGGGTGGAGAGGGGGAGGAACAGTTGTCTGTTCCAAAGTCACCACTGATATCCTATGTCCATCGCAGGCTACAGGCCATGATGCAGCCTTATTTTAGAGGCAGGCTACATTGGAGTGCTGGATGCAGGGGAGTGGCAACGAGATGCAAGTATTTAGTTGTTTTGTGTGTTCCCTGAGGCGGGCCAGATACAGGAGGCTGGACTAGATGGGCCTTTGGTCTGATCCAGTGTGGCTGTTCTTATGTTCTTATGCGTCCCCTGCCTGACCTCGCCACACTCTTTTGGGTCCAGAGAGACTTGCGCCAGCCAGAAAGCTGGCACATAAACGAGTAGACTCATTGGGGGTCATGGAATCGTGGAGTAGGTAAAATACGTCTTTCTTTTACCTAGCTCTCTGTCACGTCATAGTCCCTGTCCAACCCACAGTACACAATGCAGTTACTGAATGGAGCTACAGATGCTATTTGCTGGCCGAGGATAGGATTGGGCCATTTGGCATGTGGGGAACAAATGTTCCAGTCCCATCGTTGTGTGTCCATGACCATTGTCTGCCATCCTGATGTTCTCCTAATGTGTCTGGTAAAGCAAAAGGCATGCTGTAATTTTAGTAATACAATTAAAGACCAAGGGGATGACAACGGAGAAGGGATTTAACATTCATTTTTCAAAACGCTGCACTGGTTTTTATTGTATTTCAAGGCATTGCATAGAAGAGGCTGAATCCTCTGGCTCTGTTTAGTTTGTCTCATTCATTCCTATTGGATGATGATGTTAAGATTTCTCACTGTCTGTTCCCCATGCAGTCACACCACACCACATCACACCTGCACCATAGAGGAGGCTGAAGTGCACTCAGTTATTGCTCTTCTTATGCTTTATGCTGGTCATCATCCAGTAAATACCTGTTTCCACCCCCACCCCCCACCCCATTTGTTCTGTGGAACTATCTCATAGCATGCAGTGAAGTGAACCTTAAAGTGTCAGCTGGAGACCAGAAAAAAAATCAACATTGAAAATCTGGCACACTTGTATTTAATTCTCTTGGGTTAGGCCTGCCATTGGGGACAGGCAGCCCAATTGTAACCTGCCAGGCAGAATGACTGGCCTATGCTGCATCCAATGCAAGACGGCGGGCAACTGGTGTTCAGTGGGATAAGGGGATATTTTCCCCTTGCCCCAGGGTAAGCCCCAATCAGTCCTATGGGGCTGTTCAGATCTGTGACAGTGAAATGGCTGGCACAAATTTGAGTGACTGGAACAGACCTGACCACCCTGGGGACAGGGGTTAGGATCAGTAATGGCATCTAAATGGTTTAGCAACAGGTACTCACTTTTGATTGGCACTTGTGTTGGGGCCCGCCCACCGGTAGTGAGGTCATAGCCAGAACACAGGAACCGCCCCCAGGAACGGCCGCGCCTCCTCAGTAGGCCGCGCGGGCTACCGATTCCCCCCCCCCAGGAACCACCACGCCTCCTCGGGAGGGAGCCCCAGGCAGCCTACCTGCTCACGTTGCTGCCGCCGTCGGTCTCCCTTGCTCCGCTGCCTGCCTGCCTGCCTGCCTGCCTTGCTCTGAGAACGTGCAGGCAACTCAAACGTGCAGGCAATTCAAACATTGCAGGGGGCAGAGCGGAGCGCCAACAGAGTCGATGAGTGGGCGGGCAAATGGGCGGGGCTAGCCCTAATCCTAGGAACAGGTATTTGCGTACCCCCGCATACCCGCTACATGACATGTCTGGTTAGGATCCAGCTAAGCTCCCTTCCCCAGGCCAGCCCACCCACACGCTTGTCCTTCCTCCCTCTACCTCGGCTTGCTCAGACTGTTTAGCAGGCACAGTTCTGAGCAAGCCACGCAGCCCAAAAGGCTGCATCCAGCGGTGTCATGCAGCCGGAACACTGGGCGGGAGGAATGGGTGAGCGGCAGCCCACCCGTTGCGTTCTGGTCCATTTCACCATCTTCCCCGCCCCCGCGGGGGATTTATATACCACCTTTCTTAGGTCACCAGATTTCTCTAATGACTATAACTCAAGGCGGTTTACATAGGCAGACTTTACTCAGAAATCCGAAGGTTTTTGTAATTTTTACAGAAATGTTCTATCTTTCAAGAACTACACACATACAGATGGATCTTCCTGGATTTAGTCTTTCTTTCTGGCCACCCGTTTGTCTTCTTGCTGGCTGATAAGCGGCTTTCCTGCTCCCACCAGAGAAGCAGCTGATTTCGGCACAACTCCCCCTCTCACAAGGCAGCCGAAGACAGCTCAGCTGTTAATCAGTCACAATTAACTAGGTCTGCCACTCACAGAGACTTCCACTAGTCCTCAACTGGCAACCTTCAGCTCTTATCTTCAGGCAAACGGAGGCATTAACCCTCTTGACTAAATCTTCTGCCTCTAGAACGCCCTTGGTAAGGTCCTGTGCCGACCGAGGGCCGACCGACCATGCTTGACCGGCGCACAACCAGCACTGCTGACAGTGCTGCAGAGTTGCAGAGGGGCCTGTGGTTTTCCTCAGGGAAGAAGACCCTTTCTCTTGAGGAGACCCTGGCAGCTTTCGGCCTCCTGTGGGAAGTAGCAGTTGCTGATTTGGCACCACGGCTTATACAGAAGCCCAGGACTGGGCTGCCTGTCGTGTTCTCAAGTATTTTGCTCCCGATCCAACTTAAAGAGGCCCGTGCTTTGTTCTGTTTTTAACAAGGAAACAGGCAGCCCAATCTAACCTAAATCCCCACTGCATTCCACGCGGGGAGGGGATGTTTGGCTGCTGGAGGTCTCTTCAGGGTAAGGGGACATTTCAGGGCCGGCTCTAGAAGTGGAGGGGCCCAATGCGAGGCATTCCTGTGGGGCCTCCCACACTCCCCACAGGGCCCCCCACTCACTAAGAAGAGCACTGAAAATAGAACTGAAAATAGTTGGTGGTGACAGGATATAACGTCACTGCCAACTGCTTCCAGGAGGGCCATTTTGGGCACTTCAGAAGGTGGGGCAGCTGAGAGGGCCCAAGGTAAAGCTGCTCTGCTGGCCTCACTGACCTACATTATTATTATTATTATTATTATTATTATTATTATTATTATTATTATTATTATATTTATTTATTTATTTATTTATTTATTTATTGAATTTCTACCCTGCCTTTCTGCCCGAAGGCACTCAAGGCGGCATTACAAAATCAAAGTTAAAAACAGAATAAAATACATCATAATTAAAAAACAATAATTAAAAAACAATATAAAAATACAATATAAAAGTATAACAATCATCCCATGGATCATAAAAGTACAGAAATATAAAATAATGCAAAGACCAGCCAGCCTGGCAGCAACTAAAAGCCTGCTGAAAGAAAAAGGTCTTCAGCCCCCGTCGAACTACCGCCAAAGAGGGAGCAGTTCTTAACTCTAAGGGGAGGGTATTCCAAATTTGTATTATTATTATTATTATTATTATTATTATTTATTAGATTTCTATCCCGCCTTTTTGCCCGGAGGCACCCAAGGTGGCATTACAATATAAAAATACAATATAAAAGTTAACATTAAAAAGCAATTAAAAAACAATATTAAAACAATACAATAAAACAAAATTAAAACAAATTTAAAAACAACAAGCCCAGTGGATCATAAAATAAAATATAAAAATGTAACAAACCAGCCAGCCAGCCAGCCAGCCTGTCAACAGTTAAAAGCTTTTGGGAATAAAAAGGTCTTTAGCCCCCGCCGAAATGTTAACAAAGAGGGAGCAGTTCTCAATTCTAAGGGGAGGGTCTACGTACAATCCTAAGAGATCCTGACTGCAGCAGCAAGCAATATGCTCACTGTACTGACATTGGTCAGTACAATGACATTGGTCCCATTGGCTTAAAGCCGGCCCTGGGACATTTGTAAGCTGCAGCAGCAACAGCAGCATACACAATGGGCCAAAAGAGCTCACCGCTGGTGACAGCGAGACCTACCACTAGCGACGCCATGCTGAGTCCTCCTGGCACTGGGGCCCTACTGCCAGAGGCAGATCTACAGGGAGGGCAAAGCTCTAAGTGTTGCAAGGAGCCTTACCCTGTCATGTAAATCCCGCCTCTCCCTTGCTGCTGTAGCCAGTAAGCAACGCCAAGATGTTGCTTTTCCCTGTGAGGATTGGCTAAAACGGTGCAGGAGAGGAGTGATTTCCACTGCAAGGTCAGGCTTCTTGCAAAACTTAGAGCTTTGCCCTCCCTTAGATCTGCCTCTGCCTACTGCTGACGGTAGAAGTGCCTTATTTTTGCTACCTTTGCACGAGTGGTAAGGGCCTACCACCTGCGCTAGACCTGGTAGGATTGGGCCCTGAGTATTCTGGAAGCATCCATCCCACCCTTGTTCAGCCTTCTTGATATATAAAAAATAAACTATCTTGTTATTAAATTTAAAATAATTAAAAATTTAAAAAAATTAAACAAATCTGGAAAGATTTTCCAACTATTCCCTTACTTTCATTTAATTTTTGGTCTGCTTAATGTCTATGTGGTTTTTTTTAGACAATAAAACAAGCGTTGCTTCACTCCCCTTTCATTCTTTTCAAATTTAGTATTCCAAACCATGGCAACATATTCTATCTGAGTACCAGTCAGGAGCATGGGGAACACGGTAATTAGTCTGGAGGTCACATCCTTAATTCTACTGATTAATCAAATTTCCATTTAAAAAAATCAAACTCCACTGTGTCTTGCAAAACAATGGCACTGTTGTGCAGTTTACAACAGTTGTACACCTTGGTCACTCTCTAAGTATAGCTCTTAAGGTTTTAATGAAAGAAAGCCAATTAGGAGTAAACTGGTTACTAAGAACATAATCAGGGTCATTCCTTGGTAACAAATCAATCAACAAAATGCTAATCACCTATGCTGTTGTAAGCTTGGATTAATCTATTAGTAATTAAAGGGAAGCTCAAATCAAGCATCTATCCTATTTGTAGCCAAAAGGCACAAATGCCTTTTGTTGACCGACAAGACAACGCTATTTGTGACAATGTGACAAGAATGCTGATTAGATACGTTATTTTGGGTGTCTACAGAAAGGGTTTTTTTTTTTTAAAGAATGAATGAAAGGGCCATTTACTAGTTTATCACTCCAGGGTGCTTTTGGTGTTTGCCTATCTATAAAGCAATTTGACTGAGAAATTATAATTTATTACCAGGTATATTAGCTCTTTGTCCTCAAGCAGCCTATGTTTTGCTCTCTATTTGTCCTATAAACTTTCTTAAAAAAAAATACTAGGGTAGAAACCTTTACATGCCAATTATAAGACCTTGATTTTCTAGTTCTGCTTTATAATTGTTTCACTCTATGCCCTATTTTGATATGAGTTCTTTTAAGCAGGGAGGGGTTGTGAACAATGGTCTCTTTCTATGGTTTCACAGTCCTTCTTAAATCAAAATGCTTGGTGCTAGTAATATTGGTGGTGGCCATGTGAACCAATGAATTAGATCAAATAAAATCTATTTTTCAGTTTTTACAGTGGGAAGAGATTGCATCTCATCCAGACTACAGATTGGTTTGAGCAACTTTTGTACAATCATAATCAGAGCGTCCAAAATGATTACTGGTCTAGGGCACCTCCCTTATGAGGAAAGGTTAGGTTAGAAGTTCTCCAACACCTCTCCATATTCTCTAACACCTCCGCTACATGCATGTGGCTGCCTCTCCTGACACTATACTGCCAATATCACTTACCTAGTATTTTAATAAATTATAATTGGTTCAAAATTTATAAAAATGCTCCCTTGGGATAAAAACACCTAACACTGTTTTCTGTACTTCTCACTTTGGAAAACACAGAAATCTACGCAAAAATAAAACTGCTTTCACCCACCTCTGAGATCATTTCCCCTTGGCACCATTGTTAATGGTGGCCGACCCAGCAGTTTGGCAAGGCTTAAAATGTCCAACGATTGCTTTGTCAGTATGCTGGTCTCCGTGATATTTTCTTCAACATTCCTTAGGTATTTGAGAAGGTCATCAGAGACATATTTCGACGGCGGATTCTGCTGGATTGCATGGTGATATCAGCAGTCACTACATGGTGGGAACTTTATGGAACAACGCTTTATCAGAGCCAAATCATTGCCTGCCATGGTATCCAATAGTAAAATATGCCACTTTAAACAGCAGATAAGTAAAAGGATAACGGCTCTCTTGCTGGATCTTGCTGGACTTGTTTCCTACTGCAGGCTTCCAGAAATAATGAATGACTCTAATAGTCAAATGCTTCCTGCTTTATTTTTTCCCCCAAAGATCTCTAGGTACTAGCTTAGCGTTCTCTCTGCCATGCTCCATGAAGGGAAGTATGTGTTACCAGCAGTACTATTACAAACACAAATTACCCATGCAGGGGGAGCACATGGTGAAAAACAGTTGTGTGCAGCAGGGATGTAGCTAATGAAAGCATGGCCAGTGCAGAGGGCAAAATGTTGCCCCAGAAGTGACATCACAACAGGAAGGGACAGAACAGTTTGTATTTCTGTTTTCTCTGGGTTTTTTGGCCATAACGTTTGATGTAGTCAAGATAGTACACTCTGGTTTGTTTCACTGCATTCTGCATTAAATTTCCTTTCCAGTGATATATAACATGATGGTATTTTTCATACTTAGGGACATGGTGGCGCTGTGGGTTAAACCGCTGAGCTGACCTTGTTGACCAGAAGGTTGGCAGTTCAAGACCACGCAACGGAGTGAGCTCCCATCGCTTGTTCCAGCTCCTGCCAACCCAGCAGTTCAAAAGCACCTAAAAATGCGAGTAGATAGTTACCACTTCGGTGGGATGGTAACAGCATTCCGTGTGCCTTGGCGTATAGTCATGCTAGCCAAATGACCACGGAAGCTTGTCCTTGGACAAACGCCGGCTCTTTGGCTTAGAAACGGAGATGAGCACCACCCCCTACAGTTGGTCACAACTAGACCATTCGGTCATGGGGAAACCTTTACTTTTTTATTATTCATACTTACCAAGGTTTTCACATTTTGGCCACTAGGGACAAGCTCAGCTTGTTGCCCCCTAAAACCTGTTGCCCAGTGCAATTGTACCCCCCCCCACGCATGTATTTAGCTGCACTACTGGTGTGCCGGGTCCTAGTGTATTCTAGGTGAATGGAAGACGGAGGCAAAAGTCAAGATGCACCAAAGTTTACTGAATGGAGCTCAAGAACAAAAATACATGGTTTGAACTGGGGCTCACCAGGGCCAGTGTTAGGAGCTGGGGGCCCCAACTGCAAACATGTGTCTTGGGCGCCCCAAATGTAAAAGCTTTTATGTTAAAATGTTTCTTGGCATGCGCCCAAACTTTGCAAGAGGTGACTGGCTGGCTGTTGGAAACTGTGCAAGCCAACCATGGCTCCCTGCCAGCATGCATGGGGCCCACTCATGCATGGGGCCCAACTGGATGGAATCTGTGAAACTGCCCTATGGCCAGCCCTGGAGCTCACGAAATCAACACAAAGACAGCCAAAGCATAACCTGCACTGGAACAGGAAGGCCAACTGGCCTGCGCTGTACCTAGCACAGCTAGGAGGCACCTGATGCAGTGGTGTCATCCAAATGATTTAGGAACAGGTACTCACTTTTGATTGGCACTTGTCGGGGTCCACCCACCGGAAGTGACGTCATAAGCCGGAAGTGATGTTGTGGCAGGAAGTGAGGTCATAGCCGGAAGTGATGTCATGATGCCGCCGCCACCACGCTGCCTGCCTGCCTGCCTGCTCACAGAAAGTGCAGGCAACGGCTGCGGGCGTGCAGTACGCATGCGCAGCTGCTGAGCCAACCAGCCGACGGGGCCAGCTTCGATTGGGCGAGGCCAGCTCAACTTCTAGGAACCGGTACTCGCATAGTGGTGCATAGTGGGTGCATGACATCACTGACCTGATGGTCATCTTGGGGTAAGGGGATATTTTCCCCTTACTCCCGGGTGAGCCTATGAGGCTTCTTGGATCTGTTCCAGTGAAAACTGACAGAAGTTCAAGTGGCCTGGATCAGGCTGACTGGGCTGGGGAAAGGGGGTTAGGATCAGGCCTAAGTGCTGGGTCTTGCCTCCACCCCACTCTCTGGTCTGGTCAGTCCACGGGCCCTCCCTCTCCCACCTCCTCCAGCTGCATGCTACCTTCCCTCCCTCCCACCTCCCTCCCTCTCCAACCCCCGGGCAGGCCAAGCTCAGCTGGCACTTCCCCCACTCACCGAGTCTACACGGCGGCTGGATTTGGCTACCAAAGAGCAACTCTTTGCGCCAGCCTGGCCACCTCCTGGAGTGGCACAGATGTGCCTTACAGCATGACTGTGACACTCCTGTGTCAGCGCAGGGGACTTGAGCCTGCTCTTCTGTTTCTCAGGAGGGGGGAATTTGGTCACTAGCACGCACACTCAATGGAGTCTAAGGAAAGAGAAGAGGGAAGAAACGCAGGGGGAGAAAGGATATCTGCAGATTACTTGGGTTACCCAGAAGAAAAGTAAGAACACCATGCTTTCTAGGGGTGTACAATTGTTTTTATTTTGTTTTTATTTTAAAATTCTCTCCCCCCCTTCAGTCATGGTCTTTCTCATTTGTCCAGTTCTCAGATTAGTTCTTATTTTGATTTGTTTGCCTGTTGCTCTGTGTTTTTGTCTAATTTGCATTCTGAAGGTTTTTGTTGAAAGGAATGTGCGTCTTACACTTTAACTGCAGCTCACAGTTGGAACTCTACCACACTATGGCTTTCTTGTGGTGGCCATTTCAATTATCCCCATTCACCATCATTATGCCACAGCATGTCATGTGGGGTGGGAGACGGCTGTGAATTAGACCATTTTGAGGGTGGCCTTCCAACTTTGGGATTTCCTCAGGGCAGCTTGCCTGGTGTTTTGAACCCCAGGAGAAACCCCTTATCCAAATCTTTTAAGAACTGTTATGGAATTTTTAGTTTACATGCTGTTTGTATGCAGATTTTGTTACTGTCACTTGTCACATTTCCAACAATGAGATTTTGCAGTGTGATTACAGTATCCGTTTAAGGCTGTGTATTGCTTTGCGAGCTACAATAGAGATTCTACGATACAGACTCTTCTGCTGAAAGCAGTATAGGCAGTTCATCTCTATGGGCCATTCAATAAAGGCCAGCCACAGTAACTGAAGAAAGAGTCCAGTTTCTTCCTATATGAAAAATCCATATTAGTGGCATGGCAAACTAAATGAATCCCTGGAGCTTGTAGCACAAAATAGAGAAGTAGCCATCCCAGTAACTGTTAGCAGAACTGAGGGAATCAATTAGTTCCACACGTGGAAGTGAGTTTTGTGGAGCCTTTACTACAAGATTACCATTGGCATTGTTGCTGAGCCAGAAGAATTGAACAGGAAACAAGGAAGTTAAAGAGAATGATATTCCGGCAGTGGCATCTCTAGGTGGTGCAAGGGGGGCGGACCGCACTGGGTAACACCCTTGAGGTGTGTGTGTATGTGCATATGCTCACACAAGCACAATGCTAACCTGGAATTAGGCTGGAACAGTTAGTTCAGCAAAGTTTGGTTGGCACAAGGGCCACCATAAAGCATGTTTGGACCACTCTTGGAGTCAGGGAGGATGGCACATGTCTATGTGCTGGCCTCTCTGACTCTGAGAGTGGTCCAAACATACTTCATGGTGTTCCTTGTGCTAGCCAAACTTTGCTGGCCTAAATGCGCCAGCCGAACTCCAGGTTAATATTGAGCTCTCAATGTGTTACACAAGAATGGCCAACATTTTGGAAACATTTTGGAAAATTTGGATGAATAAATAACACCATCATGTTATATCTTGTTGGAAAGGTAATATCATACAGAATGCAATGAAATAATCCATGTTAAGTTATCTATATTCCAGCAAACAGTATGACCGTTTAACCCTTTAACGCTAGAATCATTCAATTGAGTATCAACTTGGCCACTGGTTTTCTGTTGGGTATTGATTTGATGAGTATGTATTTGTACTTCAGTACATAAAGTGAGTGGGAGTTACACCAATTCCAGTGATACCATTACATTTAGGCTGTGCATATGAGCCTAGAGCAGCCATATTGAAAATATGGGGAGATGGGATGCTGGAAAAGGGGAAGGGCAGTGTGGCAGTTTTGCTTGTGTCAAGGTTGTAAATAGGTTCCTTTCTGATTCACTTTGCAAAATGGCTAAGAAGCAACCCAACTTATTGCTGAATTATAAGGAAATCAGCAAGTGTGGGCATAATGACAGCACTTCTGGCTATGACATCACTTCCAGTGAGTCCTGGACAGATTTTCATTCTAAAAAGTGAGTCATGATGCTAAAAAAAAAATGAGAACCACTGCTGTATGGTCCGGTATGAGAGGAAGTCCATCATGGGGTGAAACAATGAGTTCTTGCACTGGGTAATTCAAACCCTAATGATATATCTCTGTATTCAGGTCAAGAAGGATGAGCAACCAACAAGCTCTAACCAACTAACAAGAGAGCTTACAGTGCCTCCTACTGTTGGAGGCAAGCACCAACAATCTTTGTGACTACACACTGGAAAAGGTCTGCTGACATGCTGTTGCCTCTCCAACAATAAAATGCAAGGCCTGTAGGTTGCCTGTAGGTTGCATGGCAGGTTGTTCAGATGGATGGTGACAATTCAGAAAAAGACGATCCACTAAATAAAAGTACTTAAAATGGGGCAGTGTTCTGCCAAATTCCCTGCTGGGCCCCCCCAAGGGCCCCAATGCCCACTAGGCTAACTAGTTTCCCCTCCAGAGCGGCCTCAGAGATAGGCAAGAGGGAGGGGGTTCAGTCACCCACTAAGCCTCCTCTCTTCCAGCAGCTTTGCTTGGGTCACCGGCTGGCCAGCCTCCTCCAGACTGCCCTCATCACCGGCTTAACTCAAAATGCCCATTAAACACCAACAAATCCCACCACCAAACAATAGGCAGTCTTGCCTAAGCTACAACTGCCTCCTCTACTTGGTGGCTCCAGGGCAGCGTCGGCATTCAGCCGGTACGCTGGGCGGGAGGAACGGGTGAGCAGCAGCTCGCCCGTTGTGTCCCGCTCCATTTTGCCATCTTCCCCACCCCCGTGGGGGCGGGGAAGATGGCGAAATGGACCGGGACACAATGGGCGAGCTGCCGCTCACCCGTTCCTCCTGCCCAGCGTACCGGCTGAATGCCGTCGCTGCTCCAGGGGTGTGGCAGCCATACAATTCCCAGTGGTTATTCCCCACAATAACCTTACCTTAGCCAGTCCTTCAATTCATGTGTCCGTCAGTCAGTCCTTCACTCAGTCTAGCCAGCACTCCATCAGTCAGTCCCAATCCATACACAGTCCCAATCCATCCAGCACCTACCCAGGTCCTCCCATCCAGCACCTATCCAGGTGCTTTACTGTAGCTCCTGCCTCCAACTTTATACTGAGGCCAGCCAATTGGTGTCTGTTGCTAGGCAGGCTCAAGCATCAGCCATGCCCATCTGCACCTGTGCTAACCTCTCTTCATTGCCAGGGGCCACATCAGCCTAAAGCTGTGCTCCTGCTGCAGACAAAGACCTTGGATTAGCCCTATAATCCCTGACTAATCTGGGACAAGGGGCCATTGCTGATACCACTCCCTATCTCCTCGGGGTATCTCCTGGCTTTTCCAATACAGGCAGTAAGTCAAGATGTGCATTAAAGACATTTTATAAATAGCAGAGAGGGACACATGGATGATGCAACCACAAATATAATGACAAAGATGTTTGTGAGATTAATGTCAGACGTATGTGTCCCAGTTCTTACCACTTGCTCATTCTTGGACACGGTAATTCCATTTACCAGAACTGTCATCCGTATTTTTTATGTCTCGCAGTCCATCGAAAGAGGCAATCACCTGGTGAAATGAAGTGACTTGGAATGAGCCATTTGAGTGTATTGTGTAAGTAATGCTTCTGTTAAAAAAGAGGAATGAATATGTATTTAACTCGTAGAGCGGAACAATTCCAAAGGAGCTGTCTTGGTCCATCAGCTGCATAATGTAGTACACAGTGTAAAAAGCCACCTAATTATGTATTTATTTATGGCTCTTGTCAGTTTGCATCAGACACTTAACATTATTTAATCACAGTTGGTATCTTCGTTGTCTATATTGTGCTTGTTTTTACGTTCTGCAGATATTAAGGAACACAAAATCCAATGTTTACTGCCCTTTGAAGATGAATATTTTCACAGTAGTACCTGTTTTCGTTGAACACAAGTGTTGAGCATAGTACTGGGAAGCCCAATCCTAAGCTTTCCTATCACCCAGGGCTGATATGGCTACTGCTGCATCCTATGAGGCAGGGAAGCAGCCGCAGGTCTCCCTGGGGTAAGGGAACAATTGTTCCCATATCAACCTATGGTGGTGCCAATAAATGTACTCAGGTCTGCAACTGCCTTTGAGCAGGTGCGGAACCACAAAGACCTGTGTTATGCATAGGATATGGTAGTAGTATCTGCCATGTTCTCCACCTGCTCCTAGGCCTGGCCCACTCTGCATTCCACTCTCCCTTTGCCCCATTCTTCCCTGCCTGCCCCTCCTGCCCCTCTTCAAATTTGCTTACCTCCAGCTGGTGTTTCATCGGTGCAGTCCAGTGATCATTCTAGCACCAAGGGTGCAATCCCACGTCGGTGTAACGCCGACACAATGTTGTTACATCGGTGCTACATCACTAGTGCCAACATGGATTCTTCAAGCCTGAAGATCCATGATAGAGGAAGGATTTGGAACCCGCTTTCTGGAATCCATCTTCACCGGACGTCGCCCTGTCCACCTAGAGTAGGGGTATTCAAATCTTTTATTCCAGGACCCACTTTTTAGAATGGCACTTGTGTTGGGACCCACCGGAAGTGATGTCATTAACCTGGAATGATGTTGCGGCAGGAAGTGACGTCATCAAGCAGGAAGTGCTATCGTAACGTAATAAAACAAACACTCCTGAAATGCAAATTGGCATTCTTGGACTGCAGCAATTGTCCAACCATGACAGAAAGCAAGATTAGGACGAGGAGGCGGGTCGAATGTTGTGGTGGTGTAGCAGGGGAATCCGGTGCTCCAGGGGAATGCTGCTAAACAGCCATCCTTTCACAGTCCCCTGGCTTGGGGATCCCCTGGAGCCCACGAGAAGGCACAGGGTTAGGAGCGTTACCAGTGGTGGGATTCAAATAAATTAACAACCGGTTCTATGATGTCATAGCCAGAGCCAAAAAAGAACCGAAGCCAGCCGAGGTAAGCAAGTGGGCGGGGCCCGGCCATTTAACAACTGGTTCTATAGAACCTGGGCGAACCCCCTGAATCCCACCACTGAGCGTTACCTTAGCTTGCCCATTCGGAGTGGCAGCTGCAAGGGGAGAAGCAGGGTAGCTCTGTGGCAAAAGGACGGCGGCACCCAATCGCCAGCAATAGTGGAATGGTACTAGCCAACGTTGGGAGCATCAGGTTGCGGAAAATACAATAAAAGACAATACAAGGCATCATCAATCTCAACTGTAACTTTGCAACAAGCAGTAAGTCCTGACTCTTGGCTACTTGACTCTGAATCATCTGAACTCTGCAGTCTCCTCCAAGGGTTCCTTTTTTTGTTTTAAAGATTGAAGAGCCATAAACACTGTAGTATAGCCTTTCCTCATACGGGAGGTGCCCCAGCCTAGTAATCATTCTGACTGCTCTCTTCTCTCTACTGTGTTGTGCTGTGTTGTGTTGTGTTGTGGGGTGGGGTGGTGGTGGTGGTGGTGGTGGTGGTGGTGGTGGTGGTGGTGGTGG
>JAJKFI010000010.1:16109614-16120274 GCA_029204185.1 Lerista edwardsae
GGTGGTGGTGGTGGTGGTGGTGGTGGTGGTGGTGGTGGTGGTGGTGGTGTGTGTGTGTGTGTGTGTGTGTGTGTGTGTGTGTGTGTGTGTGAATCCTCTTTTCTCCTGACTCTATAGAAATGATGAATGACAACAAGGTCCGGGATATTACCTCCTTTTGCATATTGTCCCCATCAATGTAATTGCTAGAATCATATCAATATGGCATTCGGGGAGATTTTTTTCCAGACACATGTAAAGAAAATATTTGAAAAGGAAGTACACAGGTGCCGTTTTTAAGAACTCGCTTCATTTTGAAACGCACACGTACGTGGCTGGAAAGAAAAGGAAATTTCAGCTATTAGCATTGACAGGAAATGCATGCACCCATTTTAGCTCTGCATGAAAATTAAAATCCAAACTGCTAACAAACTGCTGAATAGTCTGGTTCCTCATGTTAATTTCTCACGTGCCTTTTGTATGCGACCCCCACATGCACAGTGGTGTAATTGGTTTGCTGAGCTTGTCATTTTAGAAATTATTCTGCTTTTTCTTTTTTCTTTTTTTCCCTCTCTCTTTTGGTGATTTTTCTTATTTTGGGTTGTTTTTATGTCAAGTTCAGTTTTGTATGTATTGTGGGAATTTAGGTAAAGCTGCTTTTGTTGTAAGAAAGTTCCGAGCGTCACACTGAAGGCCTGCTGCAGCAGTTTCATGGATCATTAACAATTTGCTAATATTGTTTTAGCTTGCAAATTAGTGCTGCTTAGTGAGTAAGGAAAGGTTCCATAGCTGTCATCAATCAGGCTAAAATTCTTCATGCATGAGATGAAAAACGATTTTTAGCCTTTGAGGCTCAGGCAGCAATTATTGTAGCAAAAAAATAAAAATAAAAAAATGTGATGGTGAGGGTGGGGGAAACATTCCAATGTAAGATTGTCTTAGTGGTTCCATTATGTTTATGTCTTGTTGCACAAGGATAGAATCAGAAGCAAGCCCGTGTATCTCTGAATTAGTTTTCCTATGTGGTGTGAGTTGGCTGCTTTTCAAGGAGCTTCTGAACCAAAAGATATAATGATAATCTGAGTGAATGTTTAATTTTAAAGAAAATATTCCTCTCAGCTTAATTCTTAACTTGTGTGTATTTGTTTATGTACTCTCTCTCTCTCTCTCTCTCTCTCTCTCTCTCTCATAAGAACATAAGAAGAGCCCTGCTGGGTCAGGCCAAAGGCCCATCTAGTCCAGCTTCCCGTATCCAACAGTGGCCCACCAGATGCCTCAGGGAGCACACAAGACAACAAGATGCCTGCCACTCCCTTGTATCTGGCATTTTGAGGTAAAATTCTGAGGAAAATAAAAGAGAATTTGCTATCCTGTCTGTGGGGAAGGAGCTATAATAAGTTGCAACTCAATCTGGGCCTTAAGAAGAGCCCCATTGGATCAGGCCAATCTAGTCCAGCTTCCTGTATCTCACAGTGGCCCACCAGATGCCTCAGGGAGCACATGAGACAACAAGATGCCTGCATCCTGTTGCTACTCCCCTGTACCCCCCCTTCTCCCCATATGACTGGTCTTGGACAGGCCAATCCAAACCTGTACTGGAACAGGTTAGGTGCAAGCTGGAGATCACCTTGGGGTAAGGGGATTTTTTTCATTCCTGCGTTGAGCCTCAGCCTGCCCTATGGTGCTACTTGGATCTGTGTCAGCTATCGAGCTGGTGCAAATCTGCACAGCCTGTGTAACATTGCCTAGGCCAGGTATGGGGGTTAAGATGTGGCCTGTGCCACTGCAGTGGATCGTGTCCCTGCCTCCCCATCCAAAAAAACCCCTTCCCACCCCGTAACGTCCTCCTGAATGCCTTCTCCCACCACTGCGCCACCTGGTGTAAACCTACCATGTTGGGCTGGTGCAGGTTCCAGATCTGGCCCTTCCAGCTAAGCTCCCGCCAACAACCCTGTTGGTGCAAATGTGCTTTTCAGGGGCACGTGCCGGGTCAGAGCACTGTTTGATTTGCACTTAAATAATCTGAATGCTGTCACAGTAGTGGCTGTTTCCAGCGGCGTCATGCAGCCAGAACGCTGGGCGGGAGGAACGGGTGAGCGGCAGCCCACCCGTTGTGTACCGCTCCATTTTGCCGTCTTCCCTGCCCCTGAAACGGAGCGGTATGCAACAGGCGGGCTGCCACTCACCCGTTCCTCCCGCCCAGCATTCCGGCTGCATGACGCCGCTGGCTGTTTCCCTATGTCAAGTGTATCGCAAACTTTTTCAATTCGCGGCTCCCTTGACCTACTTTGCGTTATTGGCCGCAGTTCCCCATTAGGTCTACAATCCTACACTTTCCATGTTTTTGAAAGGATTCCTGGCTCCCTTGGTTAGTTTCCGTGGCCCCCTGGGGAGCCACAACAGAGTTTGGGCACCACTGCCCTATGTGATGCTGATGCTGATGCTGATTATTTTTACCCTGCTCTTCTGCCCCATATTGGGGCACCCAAGCCAGCTTACAATATTATTGGAGAAGAAGAAGCCCACAGATTTTGTATTGAAATCAGCCACAAACAGTCATCATGTCAAGGAAAATATTCTGGACTGGTGACTTACAACATTTTTTGTTTCAAAACAGGCCGCCAAGGCATTAAAATGGTCAAGGCACGCTTAGTCATTTTTTGGTTACAGGTCACTCCATGTGGCTGGTGGTGGGGCTCACATCCCCCAATAGCTCTTATAATAAATGACCGTTCCCCAAACTCCTGCCGCACACCTGTGGCCCATTCGTGGCAAACCAATGTGCCACGGCACACTGGTTGAAAATTGCTGCTCTAGACAGACCTTCTCTTGCATATGTTGGGTTTCATTGAGTCACATGGGATTTTTCTCTTTGTAACTTGAGAGGGTCATTCAAATCTACGCACCTTTTCCCAGAGTCTAATTTGGAACAGTCCAGTCACAGATATATTGCAAAAAGACTGTTGGCCATGTGCTTTGTCTTCTGCCATGAGCTCTCTCCACTTTCCCCTGTTCTTTTCTAAAGCAACGTAGCTCACAAGCTGTCACATTGATGGAAGTGTCAAATGCCACCTTCCTGGTATGCAAAGTGTTAAGAGGTGTGCGGTTACCCTTGACTGTACAAGTAATTCTAATCATGACATTTATAATCGAATTATCCAGGAGAAATGTTATTACAGTTAGATTTATCTAATACCACTAGTGTATCTGAACAAAATAATGCAATCCATCCATCAAAAAAGTAATCATTTATTTCTGTTTCTTTCCATTTTTAAGGACATTTTTCATCAGCTTGGCAAAATGAATTATGAGCCTATTTCAAACTTCACTTTCCTTTACAAGTTCATTTAGGAACATCAAAGTCTTAAAATGGGGCTGGGAAGAGAAACAACTCTCCTATCAGCATTTTCTTCCAGGAGCTATACTTTTTGTTAGTAATATGTAATATAGTTGCTGTTTTAGAATAAGTAACAAGGTCTGCTACATTTCCCTGATATCCAATTGCAGAGGTAAACCATTCAACCCCTGCTAACTGGGAAAGAAGCACTTTTTCAAGTGGTGTCCTCTTATATTTAGCAGGTGGAGAGCAATTGTCCCCCTTCAAGTGGTGTCCTCTTATATTTAGCAGGTGGAGAGCAATTGTCCCCCTTCACCCCAGCACAGTGTCTTTCTCGTGGCTGTTGCTGGTGGTGTTCTCCATCCTTTTAGATTGTGAGCCCTTTTGGGACAGGGAGCCATTTAACTTTAATGTTAGTATTTACCTGTAAACCGCTTTGTGAACTTTGTGTTGAAAAGCGGTATATAAATACTAGTGATTGATTGATTGATTGATTGATTGATTGATTTGTGTATAGTCTAAGGCAGTGTTTCTCAAACTGTGGGTCAGGACCCACTAGGTGGGTCGCAAACCAATATCAAGTGCCTAGAGCTTCCATCATTGAAAATATGGGAAGATGGGACCAGGGACGAATGGAGCCCTGAGTGCGCTCATGGCAGGGCGATGAAACCGCACCCCCAGCACATTGCCCCGCCCCCATGCGTCACCCAGAATAGCTCCATTTTGGAGCGGGATGGACGCCAGGGAGGGAGGGAGGGCCAGACAGTGCGCGGGTTAGTCCGTGGACTACACGCAATGGCACCCCACCACTGCCAGCGCCCATGGCTCCCGCCACCCCGGTTTACACCCTTCCTCCGCCTCTGGATGGGACACTGGAAAGAGAGAGGGCTGTGTGGTTATTTTGCTTGTGTCAAGGTTGCAAATCGGCTTTCTCCCCCTTTCTGATTCACTTTGCTATTGGAAAATGGCAGAGAAATATTCCAACTTATTGCTGAATTCTCAAAAAGCAGCAGGCTCTGACATCACAGTGAGGACACTTCTGGCCATGACATCACTTCTGGTGGGTCCCGGACAGATTGTCCTTCTCAAAAGTGGGTCCTGGTGCTAGATTTTAACAGTGTGCCCTTTTTGATCTGACCACTCTGATGAACAGGCATGCTCCTGGCCCAGCACCGAACATGTTGTCATGTGCAACCCCAATACACAAATAAATAAACTGAAGTATGAGACTGGGGGCTCACCGCCAGTCCCTCCTTCCTCCTGGAACCTGATCTTCCCCCTTCAACACTCACCCTCGCATGCCCCATTTCTTGTATCTTCACAACAACCCTACAATATAGCAGCCTAAGCAGGGCTGGCCTTAGGAGCTGCAGAGCAAGACAGCAAGAAAAGTCTATGCAGAATAGAACCAAGTTTGGATAAGGCAGCGCCATTAGTGGATTGGAGGCAAGCCTTCTCTTGCACAGAGATCTGAACGTTTGCTGCGACGTCCAACATGAGGCTTTGCAACCCCATTGGGGTCCCAACCCACAGGTTGAAGAACAATGGAGTAAGGGAAGGGGGAAGGGGGAGGGGGAGGAATCCTGGCACATTTCGGTGGTGTTGTGTGTGTGTGTGTCTGTGTTTATTGTCTCCAAAATGCATGAAAGATGTGTGTCAGAATATATACAGAATATATACAAAATATATACAACCTGTGTTTTGACAAAGTTTACTAAATAGGGGGGTAATTAGAGAGAGTGTGGTTGTGATAACTGCTCTTCATATGTGGTTATGCTGTTGCCTAGCAATTTCCCATATTTGAACCTTAATAGTATGCCTCAGTAGACAATACCGAAGGATGTGGTGGCATATAATAATAATAATAATAATAATAATAATAATAATAATAATAATAATATACTGTACATTATTAATATATTCAGAATGTCACTGTGACAGCAGGCTGAGGATAATAAGTGCTTTTTGATATGGTAAAGCAATGTATTAGGAAGTTTGCACACCTGACTTCTGAAATCTGAGCTTAGGTGTGGAACTTGTACCATGAAAATGCTCAAGAAATTCTACATGGAAAGGAAATTAGTGGAACTCCTTGATAATATTAGGAGTTCAACTTGCGATTGAAACAGGAACAGTTTTTTTTTCTTTAAAAATGATTGAATGTAGTGTCACTTATTAAAAGCCTGAGATCCATTCCCATAGGCCCTCTGCCACAGGGGTTCTCAAACTGGTGGGTCGCGATCCATCAGCCTGAGAAGCCCTGCGATGACGCGTTCGGAATGATCGTGCTGCCGGTAGGGACCCAAGAGCTTTTTTCACTTACCCATCTGCAGCAACCACAAGGAGGGGGTGAGGCGGTGGTGTGCAGGGAGCCCCATGGAGCCCTCTGCAAGACCCCCAATACCTCAAAATATTTTCAAAAATGCAATCATGACCCACTTCTGGTTTTGCAATCGCTGGCCCATGTCTGAGCAGTTTCGGACTTCAAGCCCAGGAGTGGGGATAGGATATGGTGGTAGCCACTGCCATCATCCCTGCACCTCTCCAAACCTGATCCGTCTCCTGCCTGCCCTGTTACATCCCTACCCACCCCATTCCGCCCTGTCCTATAAAAAGTGGTGTGACCTGCACGGCGTGTGGCCCTCTGCTGGCGCTAGCAGGCCAGCACAGGCCTTACATAAGAACATAAGAAAAGCCCTGCTGGATCAGGCCAAAGACCCATCTAGTCCAGCTTCCTGGATCTCACAGTGGCCCACCAGGTGCCTCAGGAAGCACACAAGACAACAAGATGCCAACAAGTTGCCACTCCTTTGCACCTGCCTTTCCACCACCTTTCCACCACCAACACAATCTCCTGCACTGCACTGTCTCAATCTGCTTGACGGCACCTTTGTGATAGCTCCCATGCTTACTACGCTGGCCCTAACACAGGTAGGATTGCACTGTAAGGCAAGGATCCATAGAGTGAGGTGTTCTCTCTCCAGATAAGACGGTGGTTGGGACATCAGCCAAAACCAGGCAAAACAATTTAGAAATGAAGCTAAACTGGATGAAGCAAAGCTTGAACCTGATAGTAAGGGTCCCCTCTTTCGGAGGGAGAGCCAGAGCGAAACATGGGGACAATTGTTTTTGGCGTTTATTGCTCCATTTGGTTCCTCAAATCAACCTGCAGTGCTGTGGGAATGTCAAATAAAAAATTTAAAAGGTAATTCTGCTGACTGTATATTTTGACCATCTTATGGGCCTACCATTATGGCCGTGCTGAGTTCTATGAACTGTCGGCCAACGATGTGCCTTAAGCCAATGTATTACTGTTTGCAAAAGTAACTGCTAAACCATTGGTCATATTGCCTTTTTCCCTGAAGATACTCCATTCCCCAAGATCAGCCTGCATATATTTGCTATTAGATACCATCTTTTTTTTTCTGCACTCGGAAAAATAAACAGCATGGAACTCCTGGCTCAGCATATCTGCAGACATTCATACATAAATTTGTTTTATTGTGGCTGGGAGCCACAGCAAGCTAATGCTGAGCACTATTTCAGCGACACCTTCATGTTATTAGGTCTACAGATCTTCAGGCTGTGGAGAGGAAAAGGGAGTTTGCGGGTCTCTTTGGAATCAATGGATACAATCCATCACAAAAATGGTTCCCATGCAATTTTCCGCTGATTTCATGTGGAAGAGCAACTTTCATCGTGCACCCTTCTGTAGGACACACCTGTCTTTTCATTTGAAATGTGGGGGCTTGCATTATTCAAATCATCTGCTCAATAACGGATGTTGACATCCTAAGTGATCATAAAAGCAGGAGAAGCGGAGCCCATCGATTCATGAACGAATTTGTGAAGGAAAAGTTGGAAAATCTCTGATTCTCTGAAAGCAAATAAATCTTCCTATTTAAGCCAAACCACCAAACCAGTGGTTTCCAAACTGTGGGCCAGGACCCACCAGTGGGTCGTGAGCCAATTTCAGGTGGGTCATGAAGCACCTAGAGCAGTCATATTCAAAATATGAGATGCTGGAAAACCGGAGGGCAGTGTGGTTGTTTTGCTTGTGTCAAAGTTGTAAATAGGCTTTTCTCCCTTTCTGAGAGAGCAATCCTAACCTAGAATTAGGCCGGCGAAGTTTGGCTGGCACAAGGGCCACAAGTGCGTTTGGACCACTCTCGGAGTCAGGGAGGATGGTGCATGTCTGTGTGCTGGACTCTGTGACTCAGAGCGCAATCCTATCCAGCGCTGGGTAGATGGAGGCTGGAGGGAGTGCATACTCCCTTGCCACCGGAGCCTCCCCTATGCACTCCTTGGATCTGCGGCCGCTAAAGAGTGTGTGCAGACCCGAGGAGACCATGCGGCCGGAATCAGGCCTCACTAACAGGCTTAGGATGTGGCCATGAGGCCACCTCCCAAGCCCGCCCAGATCCCGCCTCCCCCCTCCCACCAATCCCTGTGCCGCTTCTGCGCAGAGAATTCCTCGCGCCGGCCGGCTTTGGCCAATGCTATGGAGGCTCAGTGCAGGCACAGCAGGGTCGGTGCTGCCTGCAGCACCAGTCCTTTTGCCCTAGTGCCGATGCAGGGATGCTGATTGGCACTCCCGTGTCAGCGCTAAGGGCGCAGCGTCAGCACAACCCCCTTGCGCTGACGCTGCACGGGGTTTGGGATTACGCTGCCCGAGAGCGGTCCAAACACACTTTATGGTGCCCCTTGTGCCAGCCAAACTATGCTGGCCTAACTGTGCTGACCTAACTCCGGGTTAGGATTGCAGCCTGATTCACTTTGCTAGTGAAAAATGGCTGACCAATAACCCAACTTGTTACTGAATTATGAGGAAAGCAGCAGGCTCTGGCATCCCGCTTCCGGCCGCGGCCTCACCTCTGAGGGGTCCTGGGCAGACGGCCATTCTAAAAAGTGGGTGCCGGTGCTAAAAGGTTTGAGAACCACTGCACTAAACTATTAGGAAACAAAGAAGAAAAATCCCTCCCCGGCGGGAAAAACGACATTGGTCAACGCTTTGACTGGAAGCAGCAACTAACCAATCGCCTGGTGCAGTGATTCCCAAACCTTTTAGAGGCTGCAGCCTGATTGACGGCGCAATCCATGCCTTGGGCTGACGCAAGCAGAAATGGTCCGAGCTGCAGGATCCTGGTCAGCAGGCGCTCCCAACTGTTTCCTGAGCCCAGGAAGCAGGTGGGGCACCTGGACGGCTGCTGCGACTCCACTGTCTGAGCTGGAAATTGTCCGAGCTGCGGGCACATGCTTGCTAGGCGGCCGGTGTTCCAAGCCCAGGAGGCAGGTAAGGGAGCCTGGACACGATTCTGTGGCTCGGAAAAAATCACCTGGGCCACGGCAAGTGTCTGTGCTGGGGGGGGGCGCACCAGAGATAGCCCCCAGAGGCGGGACTTCAGAGTGTCTCCCCGGCTTCAGTTGAAGCCAGGGGAGGTATGTCAAGGTAGGTAGAACCCCACCTTCCAGAAAAGCGACTGCGTTCTCCATGGGAATGGACACTGCTGGCCTCAATTCTTAGGGCCGAAAATGTTTGCGCCCCTAAGAATTATGAACCCAGTGAGATGGCCCCTAACCCCCCCCCCCCCCACTCAACACCTATGTCACTGGGTTTTTTGAGGAATATTTTGCCCCCTTTCCCCTCTGAAAAATTCAGATCAGCTCTAATTTACACACAATTAGATTTACTTAGGGTGGGGACTTTAATTGCTTAGTCTCCACATTGAAAAAAAAAGCACACATTTGATTCACTGTCAAGCAGCTGGGTGATGAAGATCAGTCCGTTGATAAATGCTGCAAACGAAATGTGCAGATCGAACCTCTCCTTCCATTTGTTTTGCGATATAATTAAAGATTAATTAAATTCGACAAGTCTTCTAATGACAGCCTCTTACCTGCAGTCTTCTCCACCCAGCTGGAAAACGCAAACCAGACCAAACACAAAAGTCTTTCAAGACAGAGGGCTTTGACTAAACAGGAGAGGGGACATTTGTACTGTTCTGTAACCACCGATGCAAATAATGTAGAACATTTACACTCTGCCTATTTAGAACAATAATTACTTTGGACCCAGCATTGGGAACACATTTTAAAAATGAGCATGTAATCAATATCAAACTTGTAAAGCATGTTGCAAAAAAAGGAGAGGTGGAAACAAATTACATGCTTGACAGAAGTAAGTGTTGATTTTAAAAGAAAACTAAATCTCCTGATGGTGCAGAAAGAATGCTTTTCCGAACTGGTGAATAGAGCTAAACTTTTATTAAAGAGCAGGGTTGTGGTTTTTTTACAGGCCACTAATCACATTTTCCACCCCCCTCCCAAGCATTTCTTGACATTATTGAAAATCAGGCCCAGGATACATATTCATTTGTTGTAAATACTGCCCAAACCCTCAACTTCATGCCTGTTTTTTTATTCCTGAAATCTGTAATGAAATTTATTCACTTGCAGGATTTTGTTGCATTTCTGAATTGAGCCCAGTTATTTACCAGCTGAGTTTCACAGCTTCCAAAAGTGTCAGCAACCATCAGCAGTGATCCATGGAAATGTTAATAAAATAAGCATAGGAAGTTCCATGCAGAGCTGGGGGGGGGGAACCATAGCTGGAAGATGTCCTGCAGGTTCAGTTATGGATAATCTTGTTGGATAGTAGACTCCACAGGAAGCACAAGGAAACCTCTCTGTATAGCAGCCTCCACTGGAAAGAGTACTGTGAACCTCCCCCTTCTCCAATATCTTCTACCTGCCTGAGAAGTTTTAACGGTTGAGCATTTCAGGTGAGCCACTGCCCCCTTCCTTACTTTGTCCTCTCAGATTGGGGAGAATAAAGGACAACAGCAACAAGTTGATGAATTCCGAGTCTGAGACAATTTGTTAGAAACAGATGCTAGAATGCTAAGATGCTAGATGCTAAGGGGTTGAGAGAGAGAGAGAGAGAGAGAGAGAGAGAGAGAGAGAGAGAGAGAGACCCCAATGCGAGCATAAACATGTCGCAGATGTGCTTTACAGCATATTTGCGAAATTTTTGCCAGTGGTACATGTGTACCACTAGTGTTAAGGGCCTTCAGGATTAGACTCTAAATGGAGTCATATCCCACCACTGATCTGCTTGTCACTACTCAGAGAAGTGGGACATGCGCAAACATAAGAGAGGGGGGGGGCTGCCTACCAACAATACATGCATCTGATAAAGTGAGCTGTAGTCCATGAAAGCTTATACTGAAATAAATGTAAATGTCATACATGTAAGGAGAAAAAAGGGTCACATTCTAGTTTGGATGGTTATTTACTGAGATAGATAGATAGATAGATAGATAGATAGATAGATAGATAGATAGA
>JAJKFI010000010.1:16132480-16164495 GCA_029204185.1 Lerista edwardsae
GGGGGCGAGAAGGGGTGAGAAACACAACGTCCGCCATGCCCTACTGTAACGCCTGGAGCGATGCGCACGAAACCTGGCACGCACGTGCCTTGCAGCCTGGCAACAAACACTGTGGGGGTCAGCCCCCCCAGCGATCCCGGGGTGGGGGTATGCATGGGGCCCTGCATAAATCGACAGCCATAATCGACATTGAATCTGTAGTTTCCGGGGTCGCCGAGTTGAGTGGCGACGCTCCCGATGCCATGGGAGTCCAGGTTCAGCCCCCCTCAGCGTGGGGGGCAAGAGGGGTGCAAAACAAGATGTTCGCCATGCCCCGCTGTGACGCCTGGAGCGATTGGAGCCAAACTCAGCACGCACATGCCTTGTGGCCTGGTGACAAACACTGCAGGGGTCAGGCCCCTCATTGCCCCCGGGAGTGGAGGTGTGCAGGGGGCCCCACATGAAGTTTCTCGGGTCGCTGAGACAAATGGTGATGCTCCCGACACGGTTGGAGTCCAGGTTTGGGCCCCCCCCTCGGCGTAGGGGGTGAGAAGGGGTGCGAAACAAGGTGTCCGCCATGCCCCACTGCGATGCCTGGAGCTATTGGAGGCAGACTCGGCATGTGCGTGCCTTGCGGCCTGGTGACAAGCACTGCAGGGGTCAGGCCCCCCTAGAGCCCCCGGGGTGCGAGTGCATGGTGGCCCCCGTGTGAGAATGGTCGAAAACGGAGAAAATCAGCGTCAGATCCATAATTTCCAGGGTCGCCGAGGCGAGTGGCGATGCTCCCGACGCTGTGGGAGTTCGGGTTCAGCCCCCCCCAACATGGGGGTGAGAAGGGGTGCGAAACAAGATGTCTGCCATGCCATGCTGGAATGCCCGGGGAGATTGGTGCCAGACTCGGCATGCATGTGCCTTGCGGCCTGGCGACAAACACTGCGGGGGTCAGGGCCCCCCAGTGCACCCAGGGGTGGGGTACACAGGGGGCCCCATGTGAAAACGGTCAAAAACGGCCAAAATCAGCATCAGAACCGTAGTTTCCGGGGCCACTGAGGTGAGCGGCGATGCTCCTGACGTGGTTGAAGTCCAGGTTCGGCCCCCATCAGCATGGGGGGTGAGAAGGGGTGCAAAACTCAAACTCTGGAAGATCATTTTGTTACCCGGGCAACGCCGGGTAACAAAAAGCTAGTAGTTAATAAAGTGGCCCTGTTAGTCCAAGCACTGGTCTTGTGTGGTTATTTCTGGGGGGTGCAGGGTAAAAGGAAATGTGAGAGTTTTGGTGATGATGCCTGGCTTAGATGCCTTTAAAAAGGGATTGTGCAGATTTCTGGAAGAAACGTCCCCTACAGGTTATAAGCCATGATGGATCTGTGCAACCTCCTGGTTTTAGAAGTAGGCTGTTGCTGAATGCCAGATGCAGGGGACTGGCAATGGGATGCAGACATCTTGTTTTCTTGTGTGCTCCCTCAGGCATCTGGTGGGCTACTGTAAGGTCCAAGAAGTTGGACTAAACCAGGTTTCACTCTCAAACACACATAGGATTATATCCAGCAGTGTTATGCTGCCGGAACGCTGGGCAGGACATCTGGGTGATTGACAGCCTGCCCGTTGCGTTCCGGAGTGTTACGCCGTTTGCGTAACCAATTACGCCGCTTGCGTACATTACGCAAATGGCGTAACGCTTCGGAACGCGACGGGCGGGCTGTTGATCACCCGGATGTCCCGCCTAGCATTCCGGCAGCATAACACCGCTGATTATATCCTTAAAGTGTACGCTGTCTCGCCTTGTCCAATTTCCTGATTTCTGTAGACTGTCTCTATTCTTAGAGCGCAATCCTATACTGTGCTGCTGGGTGGCCTGTGCCAAATCCTAGTGCAGTATAGTGGAGGCTGGAGCCCCTGAATGGCAAGGGCACGTTCGCACCCTTAACGTTGGGAAAGCTCCAGCTTCCCCTATGCGCTACTCGGATCTGTCTGCTAAACAGCAGGCGCAGATCCGAGGAGACCGCGTGGCCCAAATCGGCCTAGGATTCAGCCTAATGGAGTCCATCCCGCCCTTCCCCTGCCCACAATCTCCTTCCCACAGCCAATTCCCCATGCAGTCCAATACGGAGCCTCCCTCATGCCAGCTGGCGAGAGAGGCTCAGCATGGGTGCCAATTGGTGCCCCGTGTCAGTGCTACTGATGACACATTGACACTACACATAGCATCGGCGCTAAGTGCTGCCCATCTCTAGCAAGTTATTAAATCCGGTTCCAGAATATGTAGAAAGGATATACTTTCAAAGCTGTGCTCCTTTTAGTCTTGCCCTCATATCAGATAATTTCAGATCTCAGTTTGTTTGGTATTGAAAACTGGTTGTGATCTTGACATTTAAAGGGGGAGAGCCTCTTCCCAACTTCCCAACTTTCAGTAAGTTACTGTAAACACTGAACTAGCCAAAAGAAAAGGAAGAACATAAAGGGGAAAAAAAATCACTGTTTTGAAAATATCTTTTGTAATCCTAGTTCCTAGGAGTTATCTATTGGCTTTGAACACTTCTTCTATTTCTTTAAATGAAAGTTGGGAAACGGGACAAAGAAGAATGCGTGGTTTCATATATTCTGTCAGTGTTATTGATACCCCACGTTATTACCAACTTCCAAAACTTGTCACAACTATGTCATGATGAACTGCTAAATCATTTGCGGCAGAAACTGCATTAAAGAAAGCTTCTTGTTCCCAAAACAGGACTCACTCAGGGCCAGCTCCAGGAGTGGAGGGGCCAATGCAAGGCATTCCCTCAAGACCCCTCACCCTCCTGCAGGGACCCCCATTCACTACGAATAGCACATATGGTGCTGTGCAGTGTGTGGCACCTCATTTCTTGAACCATCACTGTCTCCCACTAATAGCTCCTCGGTCGAGCTTCTACATGTATTATTGGGAGATAGTTCTGTAACTTACATGGACTCGGTCGCGGATTTTCTTCTCGCTGTTATCAGGAAAACACATCCTTCCTGACCCAATTTTTTTCGCCTGGTTTGGTTTTGGATGTCGAATTTCTCTTTCTTTTTTTTTGGTGATAATGCTGCTTCATTGTTTAATTGTTAACTGTTTTAATGCCAATAAAGGTTTTGAAATTGAAATTGAAATTGAATTGTGTGGCACCTGGAAATAGTTGGTGGTAACATGATGATGTCATCACCAACTTCCAGGAAGTCCATTTTGGGCTGTTGGCAGCAGAGACGAACTGAGCGCTGAGTGCACCCATGGCAGGGTGACGAAACCGCGCCCCCTGCATGTCGCCCCGCCCCGTGTGTTGCCCCGCCATGCCTCCCTGTGCCCAGAATAGCTCCATTTTGGAGCGAAATGGACACCAGGGAGGGCGGGAGGGCGGGAGGGCGGGAGGGCGGGAGGGCCAAACAGCATGGGTTAGCATGCGGGTTATTCCGTGCAATGGCGCCCTGCCGCCACCAGCGCCCATAGCTCATGCCACCCCGGGCTACACCCATGCTCCGACTCTGTTTGGCAGGCAGGGGCAGGTGGGAGGGCCCAATGCAAAGCTGCTCTACTTGCCCCACTGACATATAGCCCGTAGAGATCTCAGCTGCAGAAGCAGGCAATATGCTCGCTGAGCTGGTGCAGGGCCACCCAAAGTGCGGGGCCCGATGTGATGATGTTGGTCACACCTGGACTCACCAGTTTAAGTCTGGCATTCTTACTGGTGCTGGTCCCATGGATCAGTGACTTCAAATATCATGGTTTCATTGGATAGCCAGGAGTTGGATACAGAAGTGGAAGGTCCAGATTCAAATCCCTGCTCAGCCATGAAGCTTCCTGAAAGCACAATCCTAGCGATGTGCTTAGCTGGTGGAGGTCCTTGCACCAGTCTGGTAGCGTCACAAAGATGCCATGAAGCACATCTGCAAACATTCTCGAGCCAGTTGAGGCAGCACATGGATGCACACTGGCTCCCGGACACCAAATCCAGCCCCAGTCCTGGCAAATTTGTGCCAGCCGAGAGCAGCCAGTGCAGGGTGGTGGTGGAGTGGGTTGTGGGAAGGTAGAACAGGGACATTTTGGGGCAGGGGGATGAAAGGGAGGGCATACATGAGTGGATGCATGAGCAGTCTGGGCCTGGGAGGAAATTGGGTCAACCTTTGGACAACTTAAGCCAGACCCTTATGCCCTCCCAACCAACCTGGCATTACACGGATGCAGATCTGAGTAGTCCCAAAGGCTACCATGCAACACAAGTTAAGGGAGAAAATATTCCCTTACTCTGAGTTGCATAGCGGCCACCTCCTAACCTGCACTGGATACAATGCAGACCAGTTGGCCTACCTATTCTAGAGCAAGTTGGGGTTAGGCAGCCCATAACCTTGGGCCTCTTACTATCTCACAGTCTTACCTACCACACGGGCTTGTTGTAATGTCAAGAAGAGGGAAGGACCTACGTATCCCATCCTAAGCTGCTTGGACGAAGGGTATTCTGAAAAATAGATAAGCCTCCTTCTTTACAATTTTCAAGCCAGTGTTATTTAGTCGATATAGGACTTGAACTGAGAAGATCCGTGTTCCAATTCTTATTCAGCTATGAAAAAAGCTTACCAGAAAAAATTGGGTGAGGGACTTGCAGCCTAAAACTTTGGCTTGTGGTGATGTATGCCTGCCCAGGCACGTTCAAGCACTACAAACAAAGTTTGCTTGTAGTAGCTATTATAACAGGAAATTCAACTGCAGGTTGTGCCTTATTTTCCAATGGGGATTCATTTGGAACCCCCAATGGAGAACAAAATCAGTGGATACTGAAATCAATGGAAAAATAGCTTTAAAGACCCACTCCAGGCTTCTTGTTCCTCCATTGTTGCCCTAGAATGCATTGATATAGATGCTATACTGCATTCAGACACAAGATGGGGGTGAATAATGGAATCTAGGAAGGGAGGAAATGGTATTTTGACTCTTTTTTCTTTGTTACATGGTATTTAAAGGTGGACTCCGGTATCTTTGGTTAGTCAAATCAGTGGATATTGAATCAGTGGATACCGAGGCATGACTGTATTTCCAAGACCAATGCAACACTTAAGCTATGTAGGCAGTGGAGTTATTCACCTGGTATGCTGGGCGGGACTTACCTTTGAGCAGCAGTCCGCCCGTTGCGTCACACCGCGTTCCGCTGCTTTCCCGCCCGCCCCGGCGGGTGGGAAAGCAGTGGAATGTGGCGTGACGCAATGGGCGGACTGCCGCTCAAAGGTAAGTCCCGCCCAGCATACCGGGTGAATATCTCCACTGTATGTAGGGCTTTGTCAGAGGGTTGTACCTTCAGGTGGAATAGACTTAGGGACATCGGTCGTAGGTATAGAGTGCAAACAATATCTGACTGGGCTGTAATAGGTTACTTCCCAGTGGCAAAATGCTGAGTTTTATAGGAGCCTGAGCTCCTGTGTAACATGGCCCCCTCACTTCCCATTTGTGGCTCGGAAAGCAAAGCCTCTGAGCCAGAAGTGGCTCTGCAGGCGAGGGGGAGGGGATGTGTTACACAGGAGCTCAGGCCTCTGCAAAACCCTGTATCTGGGGGGGATATGCTCCCAGCCCCGCCCATCCTCCACAGATACCAAACCATATAACCAAAGTTATATGGAAACATATCACTGTGGATGAAACACTCTTATGTCTTCCTTTGCCACCTGTAATATGATTAAAACAAACATACAGGTTTTTTCCAAAGCAAAATTACTAGAAGTCAATTTGGCATTTCCCACAGCAGAGGAAACAAAAAAAAAAAAAAAGGAACCTCGATAAAACAACATTCTTGAGGGAATTGCCCATTTCCAACCACAACACCCTTTCCTTAATGTCAATTATTTGCCCTAGAGATCTTTCATTTAATACAGATTTTTAATTTTAGTTTGCAGTTGGAGAGTTATGTACTGAGGAGCAAAGAGGAGGAAGGGCGAGATGGCTTCATTGTCAGGCCAGAACAAAATGCCAACGCCAGTCTTATCGCCGCGGAAATACTATCCAGCTTTTAAAAGTTATTTATATTTCAATTACAGAAAGGTCAAGGTAAAGATTTATTCTGGTAGCTTGACAGTAACTTTCTCATTAGAGCTGATGAGACGGCGAGCAACCGTTGATTAGCACAATTGCGGCTTTATTAAAATGTTTCCCGAAGTTGCTGAGCGCCAAGTCAGAGGACAGGATGGTGCGGTGTGGCAGGGACCTAATGACACTCACGTTTGTGGCTTGAACAACCCGAGTCAAACAATAGGAGAAACAAACACTTACACCTGATATTTGGGGATTTGCACAACTGGGATTTGTCAAAGTATGACATTCAATTATTGAATTATTTTCCATCGCCCTCCTGCTCGAAGCCTACCTTTTCAAGCAACAAAAGATCAAATGCTTTCATAGATTTGCAAAAGCCCAGTGATGCTCATTTGTTCAGTGGAGGGAGGGACTCCTGTTGAAGGAGAAAAGAGATGGAAAACACATCCTAGCACATTTCTCAGGACCTTTCACCTTCCTGGTATTCAGGGCCTCCAGGAGGAATTTTATTAAGGATTGTGGAGTTTCGTTTGGGCCCCTTCCCAAAGGGTGGAGGCAAAACAGGGCAATCGTGGGGGGAGGGGTCAGCACTCAGGCCACACCTCCACGGGTATAGAAGACAAGACTATCAATTGTCTTCATAGATGACAAGACATATCCATTGACTTTCTGGCAGAGGCGGTCTGGGCCGGGAGTGCACCCCATGGCAGGCGCTGAAACCACGCCCCCACCCCGCCCCCACGCGTCATGCAGACACGCCTCCCTTACCCCGGAAACGCTCTATTTTCGGAGCGCAAGGGAGGCATGGGCGGGCGGGAGGGCGAGAAACCGCGCGGTCTCTCCCAGACCGCGCGCAGTGGCGCCCCACCGCTGCTCCGCGCCCCATGGCTCGTGCCATGGGGCGCTACAGGTAAGATCCGCATCTGCTTTCTGGTCAACCACCCACCCCGCCAGAGTTATTTTGCAGTGGACAGATCCCAGCACTGTAATGCTAATTCAGCTATGGAATTCTCTGAGTAGAAACGGAAAGTTATTTGTATCATATTCATGAAACGTCAAAAGCATCTCATGCCTTGCTCTGAGAAACACATTATACATCTGCGTATAAGGTCTCTGCTTCACTAATCTGACGGTTTTACACTTAATTTCTGCCTTAGAGATTTTTTCCCCCCAGTGACATTAATTAAGCTCTCCTTACATGTTGGAGGCTCAAGAGCTTTAAAAATACTGTTTGTTTAACAGGATGGGTTTGATCACAGCTCTAGGGATAATGGTTAGCAGGCAGTGTGTTTCAAAATGACATGGCTCTGTTTGTAGGACAATGGAGATAAAAAAAACATGGAAGACCAACATTGCTATTTTGACACAATGGTTTCAGAGTAAGACCCACTGAACGTGGTGATACAGGCATGCCGCTATATCCACAGACCTCTCCCAGATACAGACACTGTGGATATGGGCAGTGGCGTCACTATAGTTTGTGTCACCTGGAGCGGGAGGTCAGCGCATCATCCCCCCATGATGCGTGTCACCCCTCCTCCCAAACCATACAGAATAAATTACAACACCATATGCACAACCTAAATGCAGTGTTGGCGCAACCTAAATGCACTAGGGTTTGTGTTACCCCCATCATTTTTTTGTTTCTTTGTTTCTTTGTTTCTTTGTTTATTTATTTATTTAACTATAGTACAGGTCACCCAACAAATTAGTAACCAACAAAAAACCCGTGGCCAATTTGATGACACTCACACAATTAAATAAAAGTTCTAGTATTGGCTCTGATACATGGAAATGAGAACTGACGCATAATAATGAATTTTTTTAAAAAAAATCATGATTTTTACATTAAAAGTTGTGTTTTTAGTTTTTTTGGCCATAACTTTTGATAGAATGAAGATATTACTCTCCAGTTTTTTCACTGAATTCAGGGTAAAATTCCACACCCAAACAGTATACAGCATGATGGTATTATCTTTTACAACTGCGATTTTAGTAAATTTGGTGTCACCCCCCCCCGTGCGCATCACCTGGTGTGGCCCGCCCCCACCCCCTCTCATGAGGCCACTGGATATGGGGGATGCTATAAAAATAGAAACCCCTGAATCCCCTATGCCCCCTGCATTCATTAATACCATTAAGGGTGCAATACTCACCTGGAGTTAGGCACACAGCACACAGACCTGTGCCATCCTCCCTGACTCTGAGAGTGGTCCAAACACACTTTATGGTGGCCTTTGTGCTGGCCCAACTCCAGGTTAGGACTGTGCCCAATGAAGCTTACTAGGGCAATATTTTCCAAAAGAGTCCCCAATGTACCCTTACGTGGGTGTCCCCAGATGGCATTGATCTTGTGGGTATTTCCCTTTACGGAAACAGGCAAGTCTGGAGGATGGAAAAAAAATGTATTTTGAGACATACACCCTTTTGGGTGTGGCCTTCCCCCCTGGCTCTAAGAACATCAGCTGGGCATTGATGCCAGTGAGCAGCAAAAGCATCTTTAGCTATTTGTTGTTTTCCAAAGCCAAGCCATCTTTGCACTTTCCACAACACTATGCTTCTCGCCAGAATAGTTCCCTATGGCTGAACAGCCTCATCTGCTCTGTAGAAAGCAAGATGTGTACCGGGAAATGAGATTTTCAGTATCCCAAGTGGGAGATGCTGCATGCAGAACTGCAGCCCATGACTAAGGCAGTACATCAGCAGCATTTGCTTTGAAAGGAGTGAGAAAACAGTCTGCATGCACGGATGGAGGGAAAGCATCTCACACACTGGATGCATCACGGCGCCCTGACTGACAGCAGGAGAGCAGGGTACATAATAGACTTGAGGCTGTCCTTCAATGGCTTGTTTCTTTCAATGGCATCATTATCATTGGGAAACTAGATCCCCTCTAGCCAGTAAAATAACTGGTTACCACCAGTGGTGTTATGCTGCCGGAACGCTGGGCGGGACATCCGGGTGATCGACAGCCCGCCCGTCGCGTTCCGCAGCGTTACGCCGTTTGCGTAATCAATTACGCTGCTTGCGTACGTTACGCAAATGGCGTAACGCTGCGGAACGCAACGGGCGGGCTGTCGATCACCCGGATGTCCCGCCCAGCATTCCGGCAGAATAACACCACTGGTTACCACCCTCTTCCTGTTAGAGGGAAAAAAATGTGAATCAAACCCTTTAATGTTTTCCCGTCATGTGCCCAAACAGTCACCTGAAGGCGTGGGATTCAAATACAATTATGTGTCTGACAGGCCTAGGAAACAATCGCAACTTGCTCCTACACGTTGAAAAGATAAGCGATGGGGAGAGAAGTCCTCCAAGCGGTCCCCTTGCCATGTTGGGGAATGTGTTCTGCAAGTCTGAGATAGCGGAACTGGAAAAGGGCTCACATGGCATCTCAGAGCGGTGAGTGGAGATCCCTCAAAGCAATGTTTCTGATACTGCAAGCAATGTATTGGTTCATGAAGAAGCTTGCCATTTTAGTCTAGTGCAGTGGTGGTGAACCTATGACATGAGTGTCAAAGGCGGCACACGATGACGTTTTGGCTGGCACACCAGAGTTCACCAACACCTGACAACAACAGAGTTTAATTTACTTGTATTTCATTTTTGGAATAAAATTATTTGATGTTTGATATTTCTTTATACAATACATAGCATCATGCACAACTGAACTCTATTTTTTTTTAAAAAAAAATGAATGAATATGAAAAGCATAGTTTCTCTTTTGTTTGTGGGTGGGTGACACACCAGAAAAGTCAAGTTAGGCATTTTCTGAATTTCTGACACGCCAAGCCCAAAAGGTTCACCATCACTGGTCTAGTGTGTTGTGGGCTGTACTCCACAGCCTGCTACTCAGGCCGCAATCCTAACTGGGAGTTAGGCTGGCACAGTTTGGCCAGCAATGTTTGGCCGGCACCAGCGCCACTGTAAAGCATGTTTATACTACTCTCGGAGTCAAGGGGGGATGGCGCATGTCTGTGTGCTGGTCTCTCGGACTCCAAGAGTGGTCCAAACATACTGTACTTTATGATGTCCCTTGTGGCAGCCAAACTTTGCTGGCCTAATTGTGCTGCCCTAACTCCAGGTTAGGATTGTGCCCTCAAGGAGGGCCGAAAGCCACTTCTTGGTCAATTCAGCATATACATGGAAAGTGGGTTGTAGGCAATGGATGATCCTGTTGACATTAGTAGCCAAGTGACTTCCCTGCTTCAAAGAGGAGGTGTACAGCAAAGGCAGGAGTACAAAAAACCTGAATTGGTTCCAAATAATTGCTGGACTATCTTAGGCCCAGACCAAATGTGTAGTAGTTGTTGTTGTTCAGTCGCTAAGTCATGTCCGACTCTTTGCGACCCCATGGACCACAGCACGCCAGGCCTCCCTGTCCTCCACTAGCTTCCTGAGTTCGCCCAATTTCATATTCATTGCTTCGGTGACACTATCTAACCATCTCATCCTCTGTCGCCCCCTTCTCCTTTTGCCTTCAATCTTTCCCAGCATGAGGGTCTTTTCTAAAGAGTCCTCTCTTCTCATCAGGTGGCCGAAGTATTGGAGCTTCAGCTTCAGCATTTGTCCTTCCAGGGAGCAATCAGGCTTGACTTCCTGGAGAATTGACCGATTGGATCTCTTTGCAGTCCAGGGGACTCTCAAGAGTCTTCTCCAACACCATAATTCAAAAGCATCGATTCTTCGACGCTCTGCCTTTCTTATGGTCCAGCTCTCACAGCCATACATGGCTACTGGGAAAACCATCGCTTTGACTATGCGAACCTTTGTTGGCAGGGTGATGTCTCGGCTTTTGATTAAGCTATCTAGGTTCACCATAGCTTTCTTCCCAAGAAGTAAATGTCTTTTAATTTCATGGCTGCAGTCACCATCTGCGGTGATCTTGGAGCCCAGGAAAATGAAGTCTGTCACTGCTTCCATTTCTTCCCCTCCTATTTGCCAGGAAGTGATGGGAGTGGTTGCCATGATCTTAGTCTTTTTAATGTTGAGCTTCAAACCAATTTTGGCACTTTCCTCTTTCACCCTCATCAAAAGGTTCTTTAGGTCTTCCTCACTTTCTGCCAGTAGAGTGGTATCGTCTGCATATCTGAGGTTGTTGATGTTTCTCCCAGCAATCTTGATTCCAGCTTGTGAGTCATCCAGCCCTGCCTTCCTCATGATGTACTCTGCGTATAAGTTAAATAAGCAGGGTGACAATATACAGCCTTGTCGTACTCCTTTCCCAATTTTAAACCAGTCGGTTGTTCCATGTCCAGTTCTAACTGTTGCTTCCTGACCCGCATAAAGGTTTCTCAGAAGGCAGATCAGGTGGTCTGGAACTCCCATCTCTTCAAGAACTTGCCACAGTTTGTTGTGATCCACACAATCAAAGGCTTTAGCATAATCAATGAAGCAGAGGTAGATGTTTTTCTGGAACTCTCTTGCTTTCTCCATGATCCAGCGAAGGTTGGCAATTTGATCTCTAGTTCCTCTGCCTCTTCGGAAACGAGCTTGTACATCTGGTAGTTCTCGATTCGCATACTGCTGAAGCCGAGCTTGTAGGATTTTGAGCATGACCTTGCTAGCATGTGAAATGAGTGCAATGGTGCGGTAATTCGAGCAATCTTTGGCATTGCCCTTCTTTGGGATTGGAATGTAAACTGATCTTTTCCAGTCTTGTGGCCACTGTTGGGTTTTCCAAATTTGCTGGCATATGGAGAGCAGCACTTGGACAGCATCATCTTTTAAGATTTTGAGTAATTCCGCTGGAATGCTGTCACCTCCACTAGCTTTGTTGTTAGTGAGGCTTTCTAAAGCCCACTTGACTTCACTCTCCAGGATGTCAGGTTCGAGCTCAGTGACTGTACCACTGTGGTTATCAGGAACATTTAGATCGGCCTTATAGAGTTCCTCTGTGTATTCTTGCCACCTCTTCTGAATCTCATCTGCTTCTGTTAGGTCCTTGCCATTTTTGTCCTTTATTGTGCCTACCTTAGCATGAAATGGTCCTTTGACATCTCCAATTTTCTTGAAAAGATCTCTAGTCCTCCCCATTCTGTTGTTTTCCTCTATTTCTTTGCATTGCTCATTTAGAAAGGCCTTCCTATCTCTCCTTGCTGTTCTCTGGAAATCTGCATTCAGTTGGGTATATCTTTTCCTTTCTCCCTTGCTTTTGGCTTCTCTCCTTTCCTCAGCTATTTGTAAAGCCTCGTCAGACAGCCACTTTGCCTTCTTGCATTTCTTCCTCTTTGGGATGGTTTTAGTTGCTGCCTCCTGTACAATGTTACAGACCTCTGTCCAAAGTTCTTCAGGCACTCTGTCTACCAAATCTAAGCCCCTAAATCTATTTGTCACCTCCACTGTATATTCGTAGGGGATCTGATTTAGGTCATACGTGGAGGGCCTAGCGGTTTTCCCTACTTTTTTCAGTTTAAGCCTGAATTTGGCAAGAAGAAGCTGATGATCTGAGCCACAGTCAGCTCCAGGTCTTGTTTTGACTGCCTGTATGGAACTTCTCCATCTTTGGCTGCAAAGAATGTAATCAATCTGATTTCGATGTAGACCATCTGGTGAAGTCCATGTGTACAGTCGCCGTTTGTGTTGCTGGAAAAGGGTGTTTGCTATGACTAATGTGTTCTCCTGACAGAACTCTATCAGTCTTTGCCCTGCTTCATTTTGTACTCCAAGACCAAACTTGCCTGTTATTCCTTACCTCTTGACTGCCTACTTTAGCATTCCAATCCCCTATGATGAGAAGGACATCTTTTTTGGGTGTTAATTCTAGAAGCTGTTCTAGGTCTTCATAGAAGCGGTCAACTTCTTCCTCATCAGCACCAGTGGTTGGGGCGTAGACTTGGATTACTGTGATGTTGAAAGGTTTGCCTTGGATCCGAATGGAAATCATTCTATCATTTTTGAGGTTATACCCCAGTACTGCTGTTCTCACTCTCTTGTTCACAATGAAGGCTACTCCATTTCTTCTAAGGGATTCCTGCCCACAGTAGCAAATATAATGGTCATCTGAATTAAATTCTCCCATTCCTGTCCACTTTAGTTCACTAACTCCCAGGATGTCGATGTTCAGCCTTGACATCTCACGTTTGACCACATCTAGCTTGCCTTGATTCATAGATCTGACATTCCAGGTTCCTATGTAGTATTGTTCTTTGCAGCATCGCACTTTCCTTTCACTTCCAGACACATCCACAGCTGAGCTTCCTTTCAGTTTTGACCCAGCTACTTCACTCTTTCTGGAGCTACTAGTACTCGTGTTCTGCTCTTCCCCAGTAGCATAATGGACACCTTCCGACCTGAGGGTCTCATCTTCCAGTGTCATATCGTTTAGCCTTTTTGTTCTGTAATCCATGGGGTTTTCTTGGCAAGAGTACTGGAGTGGGTTGCCACTTCCTTCTCCAGCGGACCACGTTTAGTCAGAACTCTCTGCTGTGACCTGTCCATCTTGTGTAGTAGTAACCCCCCTTTATTATTATCTATTTTTTATATAATCCATCAGGTGCGAAATTCCTGATTTTTGTACTGAATGAGCCCACAAAATACTATACCCCCTTTTAGGGCACAATCCTAACTATCAGTTAGGCTGGCACGTGTCCCCTATGCCAGCCTTGGAGTGTCACAAATATGCCATAAAGCACATTTGTGATTACTTTCGAGCAGGCTAGGATGGTGCAAGGATGGGCTGCGTTGAATCCCAGCCAGCAAAGGGTGAATTGTGGCTGGCCTATGGAGGCTGGCACATGGGCTCGGGAAGGGAGAGGGGGAAGGGAAAGGTGGGGGTGGGTGGTCCTACGGACTAGCCAGCCCAGGTATAGAGCCAGGATCTGGCACTTAGGCCAGACCCGAAGCCCTGTGCCTGGCCCAGTCAGCCCTGCATGGGTTGCTCAGATTTGTGCTCGCCATTTTGCTGGCACAGATCTGAGTAGCCCCATGGTGATGACTGGGACATGGTGATGATTGTGCCACAGCCGCCTCCTAAGTGGGGCTGAATATGGGGCAGGCCAGACAACCTGCTTATTCCAGGGCTGTTAGTCTTTATGACTCTACTCCTAAATGCAAGTGAGGTTTTTGTTTTTTGTTTTTTTAAATCATATTCTATGTGCCTAGCAAAACCGCCAGGTGCAGAAAACTTTACAGCCAGTGCTCATTTGTGCAGGTGTGCAGAGAGCAAAAAGCAAAACAGGGAGAAGGAGGAGGAGGAGAAGGGTCTTGGTGACAATGCTGCCACCGTGGGATCAAATGCCTCTGGCCTAAAGGGGCCAGCGGCGGTACTGACCCCTCCACCTGAAACATATCCATGCAACTGGGTTTTATGTTTGTTCGTTTTAAAGGGTATTTGTGTGATCTATTCCAATACAGGCCTGCAAAGAACAATCATGCAATGATCCTCCCAGAATGCCTTGCTGTAGCCCTGCATTTCCCAAACTGTAGGTTGCAACTCACAGGTAGGTAATGACCAATGTATGGTGGGTCTCAAAACAATGTCCAAATCTGCCCCCAGAGCCTTACCTGGAGTCATTAGAGGCTGCTACCATGTTGTATCAGCTCGCAACCCACTCCCTTGGCCGCTGTAGGCCTCAGAATGCCTCCCAGATGTGACCAGAAGCTACTTCCGGTTCGTGGAAGCTGTTTCCTGTCTAGGAGGCATTCTGAGGCCCAGACTGGCCAAGGGAGTGGGTCACAAACCCAATGTATCTTCAGGGTAAAGCTTTTGGGAGGAGGGAGATTTTAGCATTGTGTCACAACTCTCCACAGTGCATGAAGTGTGTTGTGGCACTCAAAAGTTTGGGGACCGTTGCTTTATCCAGATAAGGGGCAGACACTGAAGCCTTATTGTCTATGAACATAATCATAGCCTGGAGTTTGGCTGGTACAGTTAGGCTAGCAAAGTTTCCATGGGGGACTAGGAACTGATCTCCTGTGTGACCAGGGCATGCCTATCCACATTTTTTTTTTTTGCAACCTAGCATCAACGTTATCAGATTCATGTTTATCTCTGTAGTAAATGTCCTGTGGTTTACGTAGTAGAAGCAAAAGCAATATACCTGATAATCAGATTCTACCATTGGTTAAAGTCTGAGATATCAAAGCATTAATAAAAAGTTGGCATTTATTTAATTGTGGTCTTAAGAAGAATTTCAAGCAATAAAATAGAGAGCTGCATACGCTACGGAGATAATGCTTAGCAGAGGTGGAAGTGAAGTGTCGGTCCATTTAGATTGCATTTACGGCCATATGTCTAGTACCCATTTCTGAGGAAGCCCGAGCGAAGCCTGAACTCTAATCTGTTTCCATTCTTTGCAAAGCTCCAAGTAATTAGTTTTAGTCATAGTTGCCAACTTCCCAGTTGTCCTTCACATCTCGCTGGTCAGCTAGTAGTAATCAACACACATTACTCACGTCGGGCTCACTTCTAATTATTCTTCTCAGTCTACATAATAAACAATCACTGACGCATGATCCGACTGTGGACTGGCCTTTGACGCTTAGTACAATGCGCAAGGCTAACTGTTCATCTCTGTAGCATACACAGTGTATACATTGATCAATTAGATGGTGAAAAAAAGATGCGCACGGCATCGTCTTTTTGGAATATTCTATCATGCATCAATTGACATGTAGTTGTGAGACTTACGGCCCAATCCTAACCCGGTGCTGGAGTAGGGAGGCTGACTGGCCTGCACCATATCCAGTGTGACCCAAAGTAAGAAGAAAGAAAGGTAAGGGCCCCTCCAATCTGTGGATAATTGACAGTGGATATGGGATCCGTGGATACAGGGGCCCACCTGTTTTAAAATTTATTAATCAGGCTATAAGGTGCTACAAGATTTGTGACACAGCAGTAATAATTATACAAAATAGTAGTAGTATAGACCAGTGGTTCTTAAACATTTTAGCATTGGGACCCACGCTTTAGAATGACAATCTGTCTGGGACACACCAGAATTGATGCCATGACAGGAAGTGTCATTAGTGTGACATCAGAGCCTGCTGCTTTGCTGAGAATGCAGCAATCCGTTGGGTTATTTTGTAGCCATTTTCCAATAGTAAAATGAATCAGAAAGAGAAAAAAAAGCCTATTTACAACCTTTACATAAGCAAAATAACCACAATGCCCTCCTCCTTCCAGTATTCCAGTTTTCCGTATTTTCAATATGGCTGCCTTAGGTGCTTTGCACCTGAAATTGGCATGCGACCCACTGGTGGGTTCCAGTTTGGGAATCACTGGTAAAGATGTTTGGGATCCACTGGTATAGATGTAGTAATGACTACTAGTAGTAATAATCATTGCTTATATGCTTCGCTTTGAGCTATGTTATCCTAATTCAGAGGTTGTCAAACGTACCTTGGAGACAGACCTCATCCTCCACACTGGATCACAACTTGATGTTTGTCATCATGCTGCAAAGCATTACTGGAACCACCAGAGGCTGGTTCCAGTCGACACTGGGTCCATGAACCACTCTGTTGGTCCCCATAAGCCCCAGAATGCCTTGTGGAAGCAAGCCAGAAGCTTGTGCAAACCAGAAGTTGCTTCTGGTTGCTTCTCCAAGGCATTCTGGGGCTTATGGAGGCCAGGAGGGGGTTGCGAGCCAAGCAGCCTCCAGTGGCTACTAGTAATGCTTGTGCACAACAGCGATCATTGACCACAACCCACTGTTTGGTCACAACTAACAGTATGAGAAATGCTACCCTATGGGGTAGCAGTAATTCTCCATTCGGTTTTCTCACGACCGATTCTTAGGCAGAGGTGGATCAATATCTGCATTTATATCTCCATAATTGGCTAAGTGGGGCCTTCCGGCCATGGCAAACCATCCCATGAAACAAAGTCTGCTTAGCAAATGTCAGAAAGTGACGTCACCCCAGGAGTCAGAAAGGTCCCTGCTTGCACAAGGAACTACTTTACTTTTTCATTGGTGCTCCTTCATTTGAATTGCCACTTGGTCGCAGGAGCAGGAATAGTTCTATCAAATAGTATTTTTCATAGCACACAGATAAGTAGAGGTTTCTTCTTTTGCTTCATCTTGCCATTTCTTTCCATAGGTAGGGGATTTGAAAATGAAGTGGTGGTGGTTCTTTTTCTTTTTTTCTTTTGCAGATTTTGTGGTGTTATCTGTTCTTGTTCCAAGTTATCATTCTTAGTAATTTTAAATGCCTTCAAAATGTATTAGGTAGGTGATTATAGGTGATATAGTGTCAGCAGATGTAACCACATTATTTCTAATTAGAAATCTATTTTAGGGTGCAAGCCTATCGTGGAGTTAGGCCGGCATGAGGGCCACCGTAAAGCACATTTGGACCACTCTCGGAGTCAGGGAGGATGGCGCATGACTGTATGCTGGCTTCTTTGACTCTGAGACTGGACCAAACATACTTTATGATGTGCCAGCCAAAGTTTGTTGGCCTCACTGTTCCGGCCTAACTCCAGGTTAGGATTGTGCCCTCAATTTCTGGAAACATCAAAATTGTGCTTGGGCATGAGGTCTGGCTAAGTGGTAAAGCTGACCCCTCTGAAGCCTGAAGGTCACATGGGATGGCAACTTGAACCAGTTGGAAGTAACCATGAATACTCAATAAAGACTCTGACAGAGTAGTCTCTCCAATTGGTGAGATGATGAGAGTGAGTGTTGAGAATGAGGACGCAATCCTAACCTGGAGTTAGGCCGGCACAGATAGGCCAGCAAAGTTTGACTGGCACAAGGGACACCATAAAGTATGTTTGGACCACTCTTGGAATCAGAAAGACCAGCACACAGACGTGCACCATTCTCCCTGACTTTGTGAGTTGTGCCAAACGTGCTTTATGGTGATTTTCCATATCACCTGGCACAGATTTTCTCCTGTGCCAACTTGTGCCTAACTGTGATGGCCTAACTCCAGGTTAGGATTGCACCCTGACAATGAGAGTGGAGATGCCTGTCAAGTAAAGTATGGGAGGCAAGTTCAGCCAGAAAGATGCTGGCCTGTGAAGGATACTACCTAGATTGAAAGTGTTCTATGAAAGATTAGAACTTGTGATTTTAACAGCCGTCATATGGGGTTGAATATGCCTGCCTATGTAAACCACCTTGAATAAAGTCAGAGGAGAAATCCAGTGATAAGAAAAGTGGTATATAAATATGGATATTCTTGTTGTTATTGTTTAAATGTCGTGTTTTGTGTTTTTATTCTAATATTTTAACATCAAAAAGGCGGTGTTTGGTATTTTTATGCACTTTTAACGAATACTCAAACACACAGATGCACACACTCAGAGTGCGATCCTATACTTGCGCTACGCTCTTGCGCCGGTCCAGCGCTGTCACAAACATGCCGTCAGAGTCGGGTGCTGGACTGGCGCAAGCAACAGCTCCGGCGCATGGGTGCCACTGCACCCATCAGCTGCACTGATCGAGCACCAGTGGTGCTTGGTCGGAGCAGGACCTCACCGAAGGCGGGCCAGAGGATTGCTAAGAGTATAACGGGGCAGTGCAGTGTGCAGAGATGGGGGCGGTGATGGACCACGGCCATTGTGCTGTATCCTAAGCCCTGTCCCCGGCCTGTCCAAGTTGACCTGCACCTGCAAATCTGAGCAGCCCCATAGGTCTGGCTGGGGCTTATCTGGGGGCAAGGGGAAAACATCCCCTTGCCCTGCCCTGCCCTGCACTGCTGCCGCCTCCTAATGGCCATAGGATGTAGCCAGTGATGTCATTCAAATGATTTAGGAACAGGAACTCACTTTTGATTGGCACTTGTCGGGAACCCGGAACCAGCCACGGAGCCCGTTAGGATCCGGAACGCCCGTTCTGGTCCATTCCCCCTGAATGACATCACTGGATGTAGCCCTGCTGTGCCGGCCTTGCTATGCCAGCGCTGCTTAGGATTGGACTGCCCTGCACCTGCCCATTATGTCCTAAGGACAAGCAAGTGTATGACATGGCATATATGTGTGTGATACTTGTATCCAGAAGTGCAAGTTTCCCACAGGCTCCTTTTGCTTGTTGAGGTGAGCACCTGAATAAAACCAGCCACAATGTAGACCCTCAAGAACTTCTGTTTCAGTAATTCAAGAACTTCAGCAACGGATTTACTCATTCATCTCCATCGTTTGCACTGTGGAAGAAGGAAGATGGTAGATATAACACTAAATTGTTTCACATTAATTTTCAGCCGGCATGTGATTAGAATAAGTTAGCTGATACATGCCTAGAGCTGGAGGGGAGTAGAGAAGGTGGCAGTAATTGATAAAAAGTTGTTTGGCAGGTTATTACCAATTTGAATTTTAAATCCAAATCCCTACAAGATGTTTATTCATTCTCTCCTATACAGTAATGATGAGCTCCAATCATCATAAATTAAACTTCACCATTCTGTCAGGTATTCAGCATATTAAACACACAGATAGGTTTTGTTTAGAATCTTTGGGGAAACACGCTATATGCAAACTAGCAGAACAGATTTTAGTAGAGGGGTGGTGCAACAAATCAACATTAAGAAAAACAATAGCTTGAAATCCAGCCTTACTTCATTTATGTGGCCAAAGCCAATTGCACTATAAAACGATACAACATCATTGCTAGCTCATCCTTATTTTTCATTGACACTGAGAAAATACTATGCAAAGTGTGCATTGCAATACCTTATGGCATCATGACACACTCACAGAGGTGCTGCAGGATCCATGCCCCTCCTACGTCAGGTACTGCAATCTTGGATCTTATGAAATCTTGTGCAATTAGGGTGCTGCCATCTTGGATTTTGCAAGATGGTGGAACCCAGCTGAACTGGGATGAAGAGGCGATCAGGGCATAGTGATTCAGGTAAGTTTGGGAACCACATGGTTAGAGTGATTAGTAATCACTGGTTAATATTCAGCATTGAAATACTCTAGAGAAGTTGATGGTATACTGTCACAGATTGAGGAAATGGCTATACAGACTACAGATTGCCATGATAACATGTATCCATCAAAACGAGATGGGAGACATTGTCAGACTCAATCTGGGTATTTAAGAACATAAGAACATAAAATACTTTTTAAGCCAGTGGTAATTAATCTGTGGAACTCCTTGCCACAGGAGGTGGTGATGGCATCTGGCCTAGGTGCCTTTAAAAGCAGATTGGACAGATTTCTAGAGGAAAAGTCCATTGTGGGCTATAGGCCATGATAGTAGTAGGCTACTTCAGAATGCCAGGTGCAAGGGAGTAGTAACAGAATGCAAGTATCTTGTTGTCTTGTGTGCTCCCTGAGGCATTTGGTGGGCCACTGTGAGATCCAGGAAGCTGGATTAGATGGGCCTTTGGCCTGATCAAGCAGTGCTCTTCTTACGTTCTTATCTGTGCAAGCCAATTGAGATGTACATAAGATGTAGTTTTGGGGATAAGAGGCATTGCATATATAACATAGGGTTTTCTGTCCAGATATAATTTGTTTGTGCCCCAGTTATAGTTGCACACAAATAACTGGGATGCAAAAAAGAATCAGATGTGAAGGTCCAAAGATGCCAATGACAGGGGCACATTTGACCAGAACAGAATCCTCCGGGGTGCAAATACCATCCAGAGATTGAATGCATCCTGAACATTTGCCTCTGGTTCTATTTGCCCAGGGACAACTCCCCAGATGTAAGAGCATTGATGCAACCTAAATATTCCTGGTTAGAGTTCTTTTAGTCCTGAGTGATAAAGTAATATCATGTTTTGTTTTATATTTAGGAAGTAAGGCACTTATTTTGTGTGACTGCGGAGCATTGTGCATATGTAGCAGTGAAAATGCTAGCAGTGGTCAAGGGGCTCACTGCTAGGGCAGCAACAAATACCATAACAGGAGGCAAGTCTTGTCTTCTTTAAAAATGCATGCATTCTTTCCAACTGACTTTGTGATTCCCCAAATAGAATGCTTGAAAAAAATATCCTATGGGAACCAAAAGGCATTCAAATTTGCTTTTATACTTCCAAAGTGGTTACCAAGCCCTCATTGCATATAATTTTATATTGCTTAGTCTTGCTTATGAAGGCTCTGTGGAATATTTTGACAAGTATTTTGAATGTGAAACATATTTCTAACTTTCAGATTTTAGGACAAAAGCTGTGTTTCCTTTTGACAACCAGAAGACTGACTAGGGGCCCAAGGACAAATGGGTGCCGTCATTGTAGAGTCAGGCAGTGCAGCCTGCCTACTGCATTCTCCTGGAGACAGGAGGGAGGATCCCCTGCAAATCAATAGCTAGCTAGATAGCTAGATAGAAGTATTATTAACCATATTTGGTTAACTCTCATTCCCTATATATGCCACTTACAGCTCAATCCTAACCTGCATTGAAACTGGCAGGCTGTCAGGCATGCACTGTATCCAGCGCATGTTAGGCAGCAGCTGGGGGCAGCCTCGGAGTAAGCCCCAGCAGCCACAATAGGGCTACTCTGATATGCACCAGCGATATTGCTGGCATAAATCTGAGCAGCCCATGCAAGGCCGACTGGGCTGGGGACAGGGGTTAGGATCCAGCACTCCATTTCCCTCCCTGAGAAGGCCAGCCCAGGCATCCGCCCTCTCTCTAACTTCCCTGGGGCCCTGATTTGCTTACCTCCACCCTCCCCAACCTGCCGCACCAGCCAGCCTTACCTGGGACTGGATCCTGGTGCACACATCCTCACACCAGCCTAGCCTGCCCTGGAGTAGCACATACATGCCTTTTGGCACATTTGAGACACTCCCAGGCCAGAACAGGTGACATACGCTGGCCTAAGTGTGCTGTAGGATTGCGCCTTTAATAAAACTTTTGCTGGAGTATTAAGCATTATTATTGCCTATACTAATTTGCAAATGATCCTGATTCAATTAATCCCTCTTGTTTCTTTGTGGAAACATCTTGCCAGTTTCTTGCTCTCCCCCGAAATATGCTCACATCAGCTCTATTGTTTCATCCGCCAGTTTGCTTTCTCGTATAGAATTGCACCTGTAATAGTTCAACTGATGCTGAGTTGGGAATAAGGGCTGGAGAACTCTCAAGAGGACTCGAATTTGGAGATGTGGGCAAAATCACACATTATGCAGGATGCTTAACGGGGCTCGGAGCATTTCTTTATTGTCAAAACAGTGTGCAAGGTTCTGCAAAACAAGGCAGAATTTCATTAAGAGTTGTGTTTTTTCTTAGCAATTTTGTTCCTATTAATTTTGTTCCTTGTAAAAGCCAAGAAGCTTTTGTCCCCCCCCTAATTAATATGCTGCATGGAGGCCGCCATTGGGATTGGATCCATGGTAGAGTGCTGAAGTCTTTCTCCCCTTGTCACAGTTTTGACCCATTCTGTGAAATGTCCCATGTGGTCCTTAGCCAAAAGTTGCCAAGGGAAGGGAGGTATTCAGAAACAGCAAATAGCAGGAGCATAGCTAAAGAAGTGCAGGGGTGTGCAATTGCACCGGGCAACACACTTTAGGGGGGCAACAAGCTGAGCTTGACATTAGTGGCCAAAATTATGAAAACCTTGGTATGTATGAATAATACCATCATGTTATATAATTGGAAAGGTAATTTAATGCAGAATGCAATGAAGCAAACCTTTACTCTGTCAAACATTATTGCCAAAAAACCAGAGAAAATAAAAATACAACTGTGATGTTACTTCCTGTTGTGAAGTCACTTCCGGGGCAACATTTTGCTCTCTGCACTGGGCTCCACTTTCATTAGCTGTGCCCCTGGAAAATAGTATCAGGCTTGGGAGTTAACTCATTTGGGACAATCTACTTCTGGATCACATTCAAAACAACAAGCTTCCCCTGCCCCCCTGCCCCGGCGATGCTATCCTAGATTGCCTTTAACCAGTTCATCTGGGTTTGTCAGCTTTCTTGAGACATCCGACCTAGCCACAGTCATTTAGGCTTGGGTAACAATCCCGGCTGAGTTGCTATAACACCCTTTCAACATGAAACTTCTTGAAAAAAATGTTTAGAAGCTTCCACAGGTATAAAATGCAGTGGCAAGATTTTCCCCAAAGCACTGCAAGGAGTCTTTAGAGAGTTTTATCAGTTTTACTTTTACCAGATACAAACTGGGACAAAGTGCCTATTCCTTTAACCATTATATAGAAGAAGGAATTCGGGCAGTGCAGCTCATCATGGAAGGGTTCCAAAAGTTGCACCTGCCAAAATTCCCTCTTCTCCTCAATGGTTAAAGGTATAGCCACTCTGTCCCAGTTTGTATCTGGTAATCCTAACTATAGAGCCAGTACTAGGCCAATTATTTGTTTATTTGAAGAATTTATATCTCACTTTTCCCATGCCAAAGCAAATGCTCAAGGTGGCCTACATGGGCAGACTAGGCTAAACCACCATTTTTCAATTGCGTTTTTACAAATAGACAGTGTTCTGTGATTCACTGAATCCTCAATCTCAGACGTAGCCTTCGCAGTGTGGTTCTCCCCTCTGGCTGCGTGCCATCAAACTTCAGCAGGAAATCGTAAGTCCAGTCTAAACAGATAACCTTTATTGGCATTTCACACACACACAATATAAATACAACTTAGGTACAGATAAAATCGGCCAGAATCAAAGAGAACAAACCTAACCAGATTATCCTACCCAAAATTATCCTTTGGGTTTAGCCTTAGAGACTGCAAATAGGAATTCTGCTACCAAATTTGTGATGGATGCCGAGTAGTCGCTGAGAAGGATTGGGAAGGGGTCAGTTAGGGAAACAGGAAGGGAGGACAGGAAGGGTTCAAGTAGGTTGTTCCTTAGATTATGGTGGGCGGGACAACGAAGTAGAATGTGATCCAAAATGTCCGGTTCAACTGAACAGAATGGACAAAGTCTCTTCTCATGCTGAGTTTTAGAAAATCTTCCCTGATGCATCGCAGAAGGAAATATATTCAATCTCGCTAACATGAAGGCCCTTCTTTTGCAGGGGTTAATTAATTGGTCAAAAGTTTGCCGGTCGGCCAAGGGAAGGGGACAAACTGAAAAAGAGAGGAGAACAAGTAGGGTTTAGGTTGGAGGATAATGAATGGAATTCCTGCTCCCAAAGTTGGAGCTTAATAATATGGTGCACTTTATGGAGATCCATATCAGCCAAAAGTTCAGGGGAAAGATTAAGTGAGGATAGTTTGTCATCAATAAATTTAAACCACTTAAATGGATAAGGGTCTTTTAAAAGATCTTGGAGAATAGAATCGGGATGAGTATTCAGATGGAGTCTGAGCCAAAATTTAAAAATGGAGGTCCAGGCTATAGTGAAGGTGTATATCGAATTCTAAAATCACAGTGGACAACCTAATTAAATTTGGCACACCAAGTATCCTTCTGAGGAATGAGGCAGCTACCTTATTTATCTCTTGATTTGCTGCCTCATCCAAATTGGGACACCATACAATAATTGAGGAAGAATTTTGATTTGCAGTATATGTAGAGTAGCGGGGATGTACTGATTGCCCATATTAAAATGGAATCAGGCAATCTCATTTTGGGAAAGCATGATTGAAGAAATAGCAGACTTGCGTTGGGAGGACCAAGAATGTTGAAAGTGGAAAATAACTCCCCAATATTTAAAAGACTGGATTTGTTGAAAAGTTGAATTGCCGATCTTCCAGAGGGCCGGAGTTCAGGTTTTCGAAAAAAACTAAGATTTTCGTTTTCTCAGAATTGATTGACAAGTGATTAAGTAAACAGTAATCTTGAAATGAGGCAAGCAGCCTGCGGAGACCCAATTTAGTGATGGAAAATAAAACTGCATCGTCTGCATACAAAAGAATAGGAATAGGGGAACCATTTAGTGCTGGGGAAGAAGTACTCGAATTCAAAAGAAAAGAGGGAAGATCAGCAAGATAAAAGTTAAAAAGGGAGGGGGCCAGTATACAACCCTGCCGGACACCCTTGTTGACAGGTATATCATCGGTCATAGCACCTGTAGGTCTAGGCGGATATGGCATGAGTTAGAGGAGTGGAGTTTTTGGATCAAAAAAAGAAAAGACTCTATGCTGGGCTGAACAGGAATAGTTGCTTTCCTCTGGGTAAGTGTAAGAGGGCACCGCTTTAAAGGGTACCTCTTTGTCCAGTTAGTAGGGAGCGTATAAATTCAAGTATTTTTAGGTGAACCGGGCTACAGTGAGGGCAGCTGAATTTGTAGAAAGTAGACTACTTAAAATAGCAAAAATGATGTTCTGATTATCAGTATTATAATGAAATTTAATATTTAATTTTAGCAAATTAGCATATAATGAATATGCCTTCTTCATACCGATGCATAATCAGGACTTTAAATCAAGCCTCTCCATAACATGACAAGAACTTAGCACTGAAGCAAAATGGATTACTAAATTAATAACCGATATTATTGCCTCTGCACAAAGCATTCCATAACTGAATTCAGAGGCAAGAGACTTGATAAGTGCAGTCAGACGTTTATATCTTGATTATAACACTGAAATTGCTTCATTGCTAATGCACGTTTTCCCCTTCACACAGGAAATATATGAAACTTGCAGATGTAATTGCATTTTCGGTTCCCTTTTTCTTGGCCTAAGCAGCAGATTTCTCCAGAGAAATCATCAGCCTCCTTTATTTTTGGCCTCCTCCATTTGTGTTGCTATTCTTTTAATTTAATTCAGTATGTGTGTGTGTGTTTAAAAAAAAAAAAAACTAGAATGCATCCATGCAGAATCTATGGTTCATTCAGAGCTGTACAGCATTGTGTGTCTTATGTGCATTGTTTGCACATGGTGCTCAGTAGTGGTTGTTTGTTGGATTTATATACCGCTTTTCTAAAATTCAAAGTGGTTTACAAAAGAGAAGACTCCACCTGTATTCAAATTCCTGCCCACATTATTGCATCACCATGCATATTGGTTTGTTTTAGTACATTCTACTATGTTTCTAGAGTTAAGAAAGACCTATTGATAAACTGAGAATTCTGAGAATTTGTGGCACATCAATTGCAGTTTGTCCAGATTATGTGTCAAAAGCTATTTTTTACAAGTCCTCACTCATCAATCTGTAACAAAAGTTTTAAACAACTAGTTGTATGTTGTCATGTATCATTGTGTATGAAGGAAGCCTTAGAAGAGTAAAACAATGGTACATTCTTTTATATTTCAAAAATCTCAGTCCTGCTTCTCTGTTCACACCAATGCTGTTAACAAAACAGAGCAGACTGTTGACAATGCATGAATATCTACAAGGAACAGATACAAGTAGTCATAAGGGAAAAGAAAAAGATCACAAACCAACAGTAACATCTAATGAAACAAAACAAACCGCAATACCTTCTAGACTAGAAACATTTTTTTTCTTTTTTAAAACAGCAAGGAGATGCCAAATGTGTGAGAGTGTTTTTTCAGTGTGATTGAAAAAAATCTTTCCTACTTACTGATATGCCTAATATCTAACAGCAGAAACACACAAGGCATGGCCCACTAATGCCTTAGACAGAGGTCAGTCTATATAAAGTCAGTCTTCATTATCAACAGTTCTCATTATTCCTGGGTTAGGTTCCTGGAAATTCTTGCAGATCGCAAATTCACAGAAAATGAACCATTGAGCCTATGGGATCCATGGGGTTAGGTGCAAGGGGTACCTGATCTGCTATGAGAAGAATCCAGCAGAGCCTCAGGAGCCTCATGGTGAATACATATATTTAAGAATGTAAATGCTTCTGAAATATTACAGCCCTCAGATCTGAGGTTTATCACATGTGGCTTGCACATTAAGCAAATTTGGCCACCCCTGAATTATATGGACCAGTCTGCTGAAGAACTATGCATGCTTGGAAAACACACTCACACACGACTGTGGATGCAATATTCAATTATCATTAGAAGGCTTCCTAAACATAAGAAGAGCCCCTCTGGATCAGGATAAAGGCCCTGTATCCAGCTTCCTGTATCTCACAGTGGCCCACCAGATGCCTCAGGGAGCTCATAAGCCAACTAGATACCTGCATCTTGTTGCCACTCCCCTGCATCTGGCATTCTGAGGTAGCTTACATCGAAGATATGGAAGTTTCACTAACCATCAAGGATTGTAGCCTGCAATGGACTTTTCCTCCAGAAATCTACCCAGTCCCCTTTTTAAGCCACTTATGCCAGATGCCATCACCTGCTCCAGTAGCAAGAAGTTCCACAGATTAATTACCTGCTGGGTAAAAAGAGTATTTCCTTTTATCTGTTCTGACTCTCTCAACACTCAATTTTAGTGGATGTCCCCTGGTTCTGGTGTTAGGAAAGACGGAAAAGAACATCCCTCTGTCCACTGTATCCATCCCATGCATAGTTTTGTATGTCTCAATCATGCCCCCGCCCCGCCCCCGCATGGCTTCCCATTTCAAGCCATCTTGAAATGACTTCCCTGTTGCGTCGATGTACCCTACAAACTGTGTAGTCGTCAAAGTCCATCGTCTCTCACTATGTCGATTATATTTTTTTTCCAGCAGTTGACACTGCAGGGGAGAAAAGTCTAAAGTGGCATGGAGAATATATCCAGATTGGCCTGGTGTGTCCCCAAATACCTACAGTGGGCCAAGTTGAGCCAGACATCATGGGAACTATTTAAAACACTCTTTATAGAGTCTGGCACTCATAGGTCTGTTGTGGGCCAACAAATGAAATGTCTAATAGCAGGAATGTAGCTCTACTCTACTGCGTTACTCATATAGCTAGTTTTTGCTGATATTCTGCACGTCTTGTCAGATCATGTTCTGCTCTTTTAATAGGTGATGCAGAGATTAAATGGCAGCTGAGTAGCCTGTTGAGAACAATTAACTTGAAGCAGATGGTACGACAAATACCAGTCTTCAAGGCCTTTTACTTGTCTAGGATTTTGGCTTTCATTGTTGATTTTGCCCCCTGGGTGTATTAAGGTCTTTACTGATAGATTTAAGATCTTGCTGACATTTGATTAAACAAACTTCAAACGGAGATGGTATTAAATTTTCATATCTGTCAGAACTGAACGGTAGTCTTTATCAGATGCCTTCACCCCAGGTCTAACGTGTAATATCTCATCAACCGTTGACAGACATGGCGGGACGAGATCCTGGTAACACATTGCGGATGAAAGGTGTCAGGGAACAACTTGTGATCACACTGTTGCCTTAAGGCCAACCACGGCACTGCTAATAAGTTCTGATCGTCGCAGACGTCATTTCTGGCAAATCAAATGCAGCTGTAGGCAGCACTTAAGATGGGGAGGAGATTTCAGCAAGAGAGTCAACCCTGACCAGGGATCTTGCAAGTGACCTTGACACAAAATGGGATCACGGCGAATACGAATGGAATGGGTGAGGTTAATGATCGTGGCGTGTGGTGCCATTTTGTGAGTCACCGCAGCATAGACGAGGGCAATAATAAGTAAGCAATCAGTGACATACCTAGAGGGGGGCAAAACGCTCTGTTTTGCAGGAGCCTGAGCTCCTGTGTAAAAGTAGCTCCTCCCCCTCACCTTCAGAGCCATTTGCAGCTCAGAGAGCAAAACGTCTGAGCCAGCTCTCTGAGACGCGAAAGGCTCTGAAGGTGAGGGGAAGGGGCTGCTTCACCCAGGAGCTCAGGCTCCTGCAAAATGTAGCATTCCCTCTCCCTGGGAATTCCACTGTAGGCAATATACAGTATATGCCCTTCAAATGTTGTGTTTCATGTACTGGGCTCAAGCAGCCCAATCCTAAACTACGCTGGAATATCTAAGCTGGTGCAGCTGGGCTGCCTCCTAGGCCTGTTAGGAGGCAGCATCAGCTCAGCATGGGGCCAGGGGATTTTCCCCTTGCCCCGAGGTAAGCCCCAGCCAGCCCTATGGGGCTGCTTGGATCTGCCCCTGCAAAACAGCACGTGCAGGTGCACGTGGCCAGGAGCAGCCCAAATCGGAACTGCCCAGCCTGGGGACGGAGGTTAGGATAGGTGGTTAGTCTGTGGAACACTTTGCCACAGGAGGTGGCGATGGCATCTGGTCTGGATGCCTTTAAGAGGGGATTGGACGGATTTCTGGAGGAAAGGTCCATCGTGGGCTATAGGCAATGATGGATTGTGCAACCTCCTTACAAAGGTGGTGGGCTACTGGTACCGGGTGCAAGGGAGTGGCAACAGGATGCAAGCAACATGTTGTCTCATGCCTCCCTGGGGCACCTGGTGGGCCGCTGTGAGATACAGGAAGCTGGACTAGATGGGCCTTTGGCCTGATCTAGCAGGGCTCTTCTTATGTTCTTATGTTCTTATGATATGGCCCAACTGCCATGACCCATCTCAGCCCCCGTCTCCAGCCACAACGCCACCCCGTTACGCCTCTAGCATGCCTCTGGCATACCCTTGGAGCTGTCCGGAGCTGGCAGAGAGATGCTGGTGCGCTCTCAGTCTCATTTAATAAAATAGGACTTATTTCTCAGTGAGGACCTATTTCTCGATAGGATGGAGCTGTGATGGTTAGGCAAGCTCAGTGATTGCTGTGTTTCCTTCTGTCAGCATCAGCTCTTCCATGTCTACGGTATGGAAGACATACCCTTCATAAAGGGGAAGGAAGGTCTGAATTGCCTATGATTTCATAAGTAAACCATCGCTGCAGTGCACACTGTGCCTTCTGCAGGGTAGAGAGATCAGATTGTCTGAGCAAATAGAATTGTCCACGTCCAAAAACAAACTAAAAGCAATGGAGGTGGGAACAACTAGTGGGACCACTCTCGAGGTGATCTAATCTTTTCACCTGTCCAGATAGAATTGTTCTCTGCAATAGATTTTCAAGTGATTTGCCCAGTCTAGTGAGAAACTATAGTTTTATCAGTGGCTGATACCAAGTTTCTGCAGATAGTTTAATATGGTTTTTCCTTTTTCTTTTCTTCTTCTTTTTTGCTAATGTCATCCTTTTGTGGTTAATTAGTCCCTAGTGAAAGACCTGAATCAACTCACAAACCAATCCCACCCAGGGCTCTGGAACAGGCAGGTTAAGAGGTAGTTGTGGCACAATTTGGAATAAGGGCAGTGGTGGGATTCAGGGGGTTCGCCCAGGTTCTATAGAACCGGTAATTAAATGGTTGGGCCCCGCCCACTCGCTTACCTTGGCTGGCTGGCTTTTTTTTTTGGCTCCAGCTATGACATCATAGAACCGGTTGTTAATTTATTTGAATCCCACCACTGAATAAGGGTATTTTTGTCCCCTTACCCTGGGTAAAGTCCCTGCCACCCCTTTGGTGGCAGATACTCAGATCAGATACTCAGATCTGCACCAGCGAAATAGCTGGTGCAAATCTGAGTGGCCTGTGTAGGGCCAACTGGGCTGGGGCTGGGAGTTAGGATCTGGACATACTGCCAGACAAGGCTCCACCCCCCCCCCTTCCCAGATGGCTCGTCCACAGTCACTCCCCCACCTTCCCCCGCCCAAATCCGCCTCCCCTCTGCCCTTGGCAAGAAGGTGGATGGAGAAGAGCCCACTCCTACCCTGTTGCCTGATACAACTGGTTCAGTTGGTGTCCTGGATGGGCCGGTCCTGTGTGATACGAGGAATGAGTAAATATGGGAGTAACAAGAAGCAACGGAACATGCACAAATGTATGCAGAGAATCATAGTGACATTTATCATAGTGAGGATAATATTGCCGTGTCCTTTCTGAAGGTAAAATGGTGGTTCCAATAGGGAAAGGTGGTATATAAATAAGAGTGCAATCTTAACCTGGAGTTAGGCCAGCACAGTTAGGCCAGCGAAGTTTGGCTGGCACAAGGGACACCTTAAAGCACATTTGGACCACTCTCGGGGTCAGGGAGGATGGCACATGTCTGTGTGTTGGCCTCTGACTCTGAGCGTGTTCCAAACATACTTTACTGTGGCCTTTGAGCCAGCCAAAATTCGCTGGTCTAACTGTGCCGGCCTAACTCCAGGTTAGGATTGCGCTCTAAAGTAAATAAGTGAATAAAAGCAATTCGGTCTTATGTGGGGCTGAACTTACGTGAGGCAACCACCTGTGTAGGGCTGTCTTATGTGGGGTGGGGGAATGGTGCACCTGTGCCAACATTTGAAGAACTCCCAAGCTATGAGACCAGCATTGCAATGGAAGTGGCTATCTGTTAAAGTGTCGACGCACACCCACCTGATCATGCGAGACTCCTCAAGCTATGCGTGCTCTGCTGGGATGATTTGTGCAGTTGGGTCAGGCCGCCTTGCTAAACATCAGTGGGCTGCCTGCATCCAGAAGCCTCGCAGTCCCCTCTCCTCTTTCCGATATTCTTTGAAGCAGGGGAATCTATTTCCTTTTCCGAAAGATTTGTAAGTGCATTTAAACATAAGGAGCAGCCTGACAATTGTCAGCCTCAGTTCTCTCAAGATGCCTATAAACATCTTGTAAACTTTTTATTGGTCTTTTCCAAAGAACACTTAAAGCCGGGGGGGGGGGAAGTTGCAAGGAATTAGGAAGTAACCATAAAGAAGAATGGAGAGCAAGTATCTGATGAAGATGTATTTTCTTGAAAAAAGAAAATGATGTGGAAGAGCATGTACAGGGTGTTCGGAAAGTCACTGTGCACTTATGTATATTTATTTATTAAAAGTGCACAGTGACTTTCCGAGCACCCTGTACAATTTGGGAGACCAGTATTTAGTTTTGTTTCAAATGAAACGTCTATTTTTTATTTGCATGAAACAGGCATATTTTAACTTCTGATTTGTAAGATATCCAGGTGTGGACGCAGCCAATGGTTTGCCCAGGGACAGAGTAGGAGGAGGTTCCCCCCCCCATGCTCTGCTCCACTCCCACACCGTGCCAGGCCCCATTTAGAAGCCGCATGATCAGGGCTGGACTTAAGCCAATGTGACCAATGTCTTCACATTGGGCCCCGCACTCACCAGTGCAGTGAGCAAATTGACTGCTGCTGCACACAGGATCTCTATGGGCTGTGGGTCAGTGGGGAGAGCAAAGCAGTTTCACCTTGGGCCCTCCCACCTGCCCTTGCCTCCAAGTGACTCAAAATGGGCCTCCTGGAAGCAGTTGGTTATCAATCAACCAACCAACCAACCAACCAACCAACCAACCAACCAACCAACCAACCAACCAACCAACCAACCAAC
>JAJKFI010000010.1:16164505-16178733 GCA_029204185.1 Lerista edwardsae
AACCAACCAACCAACCAACCAACCAACCAACCAACCAACCAACCAACAGGTACTTATATACCGCTTTTCAACACAAAGTTCACAAAGCGGTTTACAGGCAAATAGTAATAATAAAGTCATCATGACACCAAAAACTACTTCCAGGTGCCACACACAGCACTGCAAGTGCATTTCTTGGTGTGTGTGGGCCCCATGGGGAGGGCAAGGGAATGCCCTGCATTGGGCCCCACTGCTTCTAGAGCATGCCAGAGAGGTCAGAGGCAGGGGATGCAAAACTCACTTGCCTCTCTGGGAGGCAAGCCATGTCGCCCTCCTCGCACCCCAGCAGAGCTACATGCAAGGCCCCTGGTCCCTCCCACAAAATGGTAGCACTGCGACTGCAGATATCCATTGCAAAGCAAAAAGAACAAACGTGATTAGTATTCAGTATTATTGTAAGCAACACAGATACTTTTTCTAACTCTTCTATTGTATTGTAATTCAAACGTTGTCCAGCCTTGGGCTCAACTTGCGAGTCACCACCCCTCTCGATGTTGAGAGCAACAGCATCCGCGATCAGTCCCACCATGAAGAGTGCTCTGGCAGAGCCGACGGAGTGCCCCCGAATCCCTTGTGCTGGGATACACCAGCAGGGAGAGCTGGTGGGCAGCACAATCCTATACCCCCCCCCCCTTAGCACCAGCACTGCGCTCTTGCGTCGGCTGGATGCTGTTGCAAACGTGCCGTAAAGTGCATCTGCGTTGGCGCTAAGGTGCTCAACTGGCGCTCACAGCAGTGCCAATGCTTGAGCTTCGTGGCAGTGCCGGCCATGCACCAGGCAAGCATTGGCACTGCTCGGTCGGCGCAAGGCCTCCGCGAGGGCATTCCAGAGGCATTCCAGGGGTGTTACTAGGTGGTGCAGTGGGCGGAGACCACGGTTATGACCCAGTTGTGATGCAGAATGGCCGTAGTGCCAAATCCTAAACCCCATCCTCGGCCATGGCAGCCTCGATTTGGGCCACTACTGTCCATGTTCCTCTGCGCCTGCAAAACAGCAGGCCCATAGGGTGCCTGGGGTTTAAACTGGTATAAGGGAAAAACCTCCCATTGGCCTGCACTTCACTGCTGCTGCCTCCTAATGGGCCTTAGGATATTGCCCTGCTATGTTGGCCTTACAGTATAGGATTGCGCCCTGAGTCTACAAGCATAGCTAGAGGGGGGCAAAATGGTAAGTTCGGCAGGGGCCACAATGGGCTGTGTAGAAGTAAAAGGAATCTTTATTGGCCTGATAGCATAATGGGTTGTGTAAGTGGTCCCTCCCACTCTCCATCAGAGCCATTCTGGGCAGCTATGGGAATGTGCAGGCACGCATCAAACCAAATGACATCTCCTGTATGTTGCCATCACTGCCTGAAATGTTTATGACTTTGAGGGCACAATTCTGTATAGGACGTAGCGCCGACACAAGGTTGTTGCATTGGCGATATGTCACCACCAGTGCTGTTGTGACATATCCCTTGCATCTGCGCTAGAGCTCTCAGGCCAACGCTAATGCTAACAGTAGCAAAAGCACTGGGGGAGAGCTGCCCTTGCACCAGCCAAACTCAGCTGGTGCAAAGGCGGTTCTGGGAGGAGAGCGGGCAGGCGGGAGGGCAGAACTGGGTGGTGTGGTGGTGGGGTGAGATGTGGCCCTTAGGTCTCATTCAAAGCCCCATCCCTGAGCTTCGCGGCTCCAATTCGGGCCACGTGGCATCCTCAGAGCTGCGCCTGCTGTACATGAATGTGCCATGCCCTGGGGAGGCTCCAGCAGCCTCCTAGCTTGTGCTGGATATAGCACAATTAGCAGGGCCTACCTGTTCCAGTGCTAGTTAGGATTGTGCCCTGACTAGGAAGGGTCACTTACACAGCACTTTAAGGCACCTGCACTACTTACCATTTGTGCCCTCTAGCTCTGCTGCTGGTTGACTCAACCACAGCCTATTCGACCATGCTTCCAGATACATGAACTGGGCCCATCTCCGGCAGGCACATGGAGACTTTGGCTGTTTGCACCACCAGCTCTAATGCACATGACAGCTGCACAACACTTACAGTGTTGCAACAGCACTTACAGAGGTGGATTGTGAGATCTGCCTCCTGAAACACCCAGTAGGCTTAGGCCGTTAATGTATAATTTTCTCTTCCACATTTTTTAATGTCTACCCTTTAAATGTTCTTGTTTTGGTATGGGGGAGAATTCTCGCTGCTGCTTTTATGATGGTTCCTTTATAGTTGCAATGCTATTATTTTGCATTGTCTTTGGATGGTTCTTGTGTTTGAATGTATTATTCATCCCTCTTTCTGAAAGTAGCTTTGATTATTTTCTTTCCAAAAAGTCGGAGATGGGCAGAGGAAAAAGTATACCAGGTTTCTTTCCTGGCAACTCTCCTGTCAAAATATTTCCAAATAATAAGTTTGAAAAAGACCTCTGCCTGATAACCAGAGGCGCCGCTTTTATTTCTACTGGACAGTCCTGGGCTGGGTGGACAGTTAATTTGACTTGGCATAAAAATCAATTCACATGACTCTCTCGGCACACTTTGTTAGATTTATAGTAGGGCACTAAAAGCATCCATGTGCTCACTGTGCCAAAAACCAACATGGCTGGAACCATGCCTTGATTGAATGAAAAATGTAGTATCCAATGAGGACTCATGTGCTTCAGGTGCATCAGCCCTAAGTTATTACTTGATAGCTACGTTTTCCTGAAGAATTGCTCTGGAGAGATTTCATTATGAAAAAAGCAGACTATTAAGTATATTTCTTAGGGCCCAATCCTACCCAACTCCCACCTGCCCCTGCCTCCGAACCACCCCAAATTGGCCTCCTGGAAACAGTTGGTGGTGACATCATCATGATGTCACCGCCAATTATTTCCAGGTGCTGCACATGGCACCACAAGCTCTTTTCTTTGTGAATGGGAGTCTCGTGAGGAAGGTGGAGGCCCCCGCCGGGATGCCTCGCATTGAACCCCGCTGCTCCTGGAGCCAGTCCTGCTGCAGTACTTTCCCTCTTGTCCCCCCTCCAGCGATGCTAAAAAGGTGAAGGTTTCCCCATGAACGGATGGTCTAGTCGTGACCGACTGTAGGGGGCGGTGCTCGTCTCCGTTTCAAAGCCTGTAGAGCCGGCGTTTTGTGCAAGGACAAGCTTCCGTGGTCATGTGGCCAGCATGACTCTACGCCGTAGTGCACGGAACGCCATTACCTTCCCACCGAAATGGTCCCAATTTATCTACTTGCATTTAAGTGCTTTCAAACTGCTAGGTTGGCAGGAGCTGGGACAAGCGACAGGAGCTCACTCCGTCAGGTAGTCTTGAACTCCCAACCTTGCAGTCGGAAAGCCCAGCAGCAGCGGATTAACTCGCTGCGCCACCATGTCCCAGAGATGCTACTGGGGCCTTAATCCTGCAGTCCACATATTTCAAAGAAACGTATGCAGGCCGAGTGGCAAATTATCCTTAGGCCTCCTTTAACATCAGCTCATATGAAAGTCCAAGTAATCACTACACGGCTATTTCCATGCAAGAGCAGAACATCACAGCACTCCACAGGCAGCTTCGTGAGGGTCGTGTATTCTAAGCTCATCCTTCAGATTTGATGCTGATTTGACAGAGTTAAAGCGAGGAATCCCACTGCCTTTCTTCCTTCTTCTGTCTAAGCAGATGGAGAGCTGATAATAACTCACGTTTCAAGACATTAAGAGACCGTTTATTGCAACTTATCCACCCCTGGATCTCCATCAAGCACGTTTGAAGTGCAAAAATAGGATTTGTCAAGATATTATCAGCATAAAGGAGCAATAAATCGGTATGTCGTCTGCATTACTATGATATTTAAAGCCATTTTCAGTATTAATGTCAATCAGCACCACCAGAGATAGGGAGTGAGGCAGAAGTGAATTGTCGAGGCAGTCTGTAGGAGTGAGGCACACAAATCCTGTTAATAATAATCAGTAGGATCTGCATGCTTTGCGTCACCCCTACATGCCCTTCTAATTTGCTCTAAAAGTATACCAGATACGGAAAGCATGATAATCACGAATTACCGCATCAAAAAATAAGAACAAGGAAAAACTCTTCTTAGAAGTTCAGGAATCCATTGCAAAAACCTATTAGGAGAATTTCTCAAACAGTGGTTCTCAAACGTTTTAGACCAGGACCCTCTTTTTAGAATGGCATTCGTGTTGGGACCCACCGGGAGTGAGGTCATTAACCCAGAAGTGAGCTCATAGCTAGAAGTGCCATCATTGAGCAGGAAGTACCATCATTGTGACATAATCAAATGACACACACACACCCGGAATGCGAACTGGACTGCAGCATAAGAACATAAGAAGAGCACCACTGGATCAGGCCAAAGGCCCATCTAGTCCAGCTTCCTGTATCTCACAGTGGCCCACCTGGTGCCCCAGGGAGGCACGAGACAACAAGATGCTTGCATCCTGTTGCCACTCCCTTGCACCTGGCACTCTGAAGGAGCCTACTACCAATGTAAGGAGGTTGCACAACCCATCATTGCTTATAGCCCACGATGGACTTTTCCTCCAGAAATCTATCCAGTCCCCTTTTAAAGGCATCTAGGCCAGATGCCACCACCGCCTCCTGTGGCAAAGAGTTCCACAGATTAACTACCTGCTGGGTAAAAAAGTACTTCCTTTGATCTGTTTTAACTCTCCCAACCTTCAGTTTTAGTGGATGTCCCCTGGTTCTGGTGTTGTGAGAGAGGGAAAAGAACATCCCTCTCTCTATCCCTTCCATGCATAATTTTGTATGTCTCAATCATGTCCCCCCTCAGGTGCCTTTTTTCCAGACTGAAGAGTCCCACACAATATTAAATCCAGAGTCGCCTGTCCTCTGGTGGGCTCCATGACTAGCTGCTCTAAGGCACAGTCATTTAGCACGTCAAGGAATTGGTCTCTCTTTCTTGAACAGAGCACCAGTTGACCCAGTTGATATGGGGGATAATTGAAGTCCCCCATGATTACAGTCCTGTCTCTCTTGGTCACTGCCTTGATTTGTTTCCTCATTTCAAGGTCCCCTTCAAGTTTTTGATCCGGAGGACGATAGCACATCCCCACTATTACATAGCTCTTTTGGCCTGGTAGTTTAACCCACAGTGAGTCTATGGTGGAGTCCGGCCCACCTTCAGTTTCTACTCTGCTGGATTCTATCCCTTCTTTGATATAGATGGCCACCCCACCTGTTGGGAAAATTTGTTACAAATGCCTGAAGTCTCCGAAAAAAATGGGGGAACTGGAATCAAAACATTGATATAGTAGGCATAACGGAAACCTGGTGGAATGCAGAGAACCAGTGGGATACTGCAATCCCAGGTTATAAACTCTATAGGAGGGACAGGGAAGGGCATGTTGGCGGTGGGGTGGCCATCTATATCAAAGAAGGGATAGAATCCAGCAGAGTAGAATCTCTATAATGACAGAACACATTCCTGGCCTACACAATGCAACTGCAGACTGGTACTACTGAAAAGAAATAGATCAGACTAAGGCATAATCCTACAATGAAAATTGGGATGACACAACAGGCTTAGGCCACATCCAAACCATTAGGCCGCATCCAAGCCTCCGTCCCCAGGCTGGGCGTGTTCCTCAGCTCTGCGCCGGCTATGCAGCCAGTGCAGAGCTGAAAAATCCATAGGGGAGGCTGGATTGCTTAGGATTGCACTCTAAACTTCAGAACCTTCTGGAGGCAGGTAGGGAGCGTTTGGGGGAAACGATAGGGTGGGTAGCGGGTGGTTCAGGCCAGGGGGTAGTCGATTTGGTCCAAGGCAGCTTCCTCCATAAACCCCACTATTAAAAACAAATGCTTGGGCTACGCCTTGTTACAGATTAAACCCTGGCTAATAAGAACGTACAGTATATGTGAAGGGGAAAAAAAGCAAAATGATATTCTTAGACTATATTTGCTGCTTGCAGTTGATCATAACCTGGGCAGAGCAGAAATGTCTAAAGGGCCTAAATTAGTATTTACGAAATTGCTAATTGGCAATCACTTAGTATTTACTGGGAGGTTGGTAAACAGAGGTTAATTGCAATCAATTAAAAGCTCTTAGAATAGGATCAAAGCTTAAATTCCGACAGACTCTTGATGGCATTTTTCGTTCTCCTGTAGTAATTTATTATGCTGTAATAAATGTGGGAAATCACTGGATTTTTCTTTAAAGAAGAGGATACTTGGCATCTTAGTTATTACCACTGCTCTCAAATTGTACATATATTTGAACCCCGAACCCAAAGTCTGCTAGTAGCATTGGTGGGCTCTATGGTGTCATGGATACAAGTCAATTTACCTTCATTAGGAATACCTTCCTTTTATAGTAGTGATAGTAATATAGCTAATAAGGATCATATCTGGCATGAGTGTTATCATCTCATAGAAGCTTAAAATTTGTTCTCTATTGCAGGAGGTTTGAAGAGGATCAAAATAGCATAACAGGCAACCAAATTCAAGGCTCAATCCTATCCCCTGCCAGTTCATAGAATAGGGAGCTACTGTCACATGTGTGGGACCTCTGGCCATTTGTGACGGTGGCCCCAGTGTGCATGATGGTGGTACGAATCTTGTCCCACCAGTCCAGGACCTACTGTGAGATTTGTCACCATAGGCCCTGCAAAGGTTTGGGCTGCCAGACTGAGAGCCCAATCCTATGCAGGTCTACTCAGAAGTAAGTCCCATTACAGTCAATGAGGTATATTCCCAGGTAAGTGTGGGTAGGATAGTAGCCTGACTTGGCTGTCGTAGGCACAGTGGCATCAGTAGGATTGGTGTCACCCAGTGCGGCAACACATGTGTCACCCTTCATGAACTTTTTTGGTTTATTTTACAATATAACAGTGCAAGTCACCCAGCAATCCAGTAAACAACTTGATGACATTCACACAACTGAATAGGAGTACTGGTTCTGATACATGGAAATGAGACCTGACTCATACTAACACGGTATGGGTTTCCTGCTGTGTCACAATAACACCTCACTGACTCTCAAAACAATACATCTCATTGGTCAGTGTGGAGTGAAGGAAATCCACTTTTTGTTACAGAAAGCAGTTATGCTTTCTTTTTCTAGTTATTTGGCTATAATATTTGATAGAACACAGTTAATTCAACACAATTTCTTTCATTACAGTCTGCTTTACTTTTTTATTAAATATATATAAATTCATTATATTATTCATACATAATATATGTTTCCACAATTATGACAACTTGTGGTGCCATCCCCTACCCTCTTAGCTACACCACTGAGTAGTTGTTTTGCAAGATGGCTGCTTGGGTAATGGATGTATTCAGTGAGAGAGAGACTGAGAGAGAGAGAGAGAGAGAGAGAGAGAGAGAGAGAGAGAGAGAGAGCAATCCTATCCTTGAGTTGGGCTGGCACAGTTAGGCCAGCAAAGTTTGGCCAGCACAAGGGCCACCATGAAGCATGTTTGTGTGCTGGCCTCTGATCCCAAGAGTGGTCCAAACATACTTTATGGCCAAACTTTGCTGGCTTAGTTTATGCCAGCCTAACTCAGTTTAGGATTGCACCCTGTGTGTCAGTTACATAGAGCAACATTACCTATGTCAAAATGACTGGCATGGAAAGTTTCAAGCTTTCCACACATGCTTCTCACCACTATGTTTGAACATCTTCTCTAGGGGGAAGAAAGTGAAACAGCTCCATCTGACTCCACTGTGACTTGCAAAATCACATTTCCAAGGATGGAGAGAGAACGTGGCACAGGACTCTTGTTGGTCAAAACGAACCACTTAAAAAATTCTTGATAAGCAAGATGTGCTTTGCACTATCTAATAACCTCTTCTTTAGTAGTATTGAAGTCTTGTTCAAACAGATGCCAGTTTGGGTCCTCAATATCACTTTCAAACATCAGAAGCACATCTCGGGGTTTTTTTTTGCATTGGGCCCTGAGACCAGGAATGGTTGCAGTCAGTTTGCCTTTGAGATGCATGATGCTTAGTAATTTTCCTGTGGCGTCAGCACATAGCTTCAGAGGAGCTGTGCACATTTTATCAAGATTAGACAAGTCCATTATCTGCATTTTCCTCTTCATGTTCCATGTACAGCAACCGGTGTGGAAGTAATGCTGTGCAATCTACAACAGTGTGTTCCTTTTCAGAGTGTTTGTCCTTGCCTGTATAATTCTGTAAGGCTTTGGAGATAATAAATGGCATTGACTGCCATGATAAACTACAGTGATAATCACCGCATTACTACTTCGTAATAGTTTTGGAGGAGGATTGGTGTCTCCCAACTCTGTTGCAAAGTCTCTCGCTTGACAAGGTTGGACATAGATGTCTTTGTCAGTTTTCATGTTTCCCTGCCGTAATAGAAAAGCAACTGACAATTTATTCATTTGCGGTAACGCCATTCATTTTATAGCTTCATAGCAGGGCTTGCTGTACGTGTTGATAGGTCTTTGTAATACATAAGATGTGTAGAGATCTCAGCATGATTCAGGGCATTGGGCTGAATGTCATACCAGTGGCAGTCCTACCTGTATTCTGGGGGGGGGGGCGGCAAATGCCCCTGAGGGCTGCGCCAGTGGACCAGGGGGCAGCGTGGAGGCCAATGGCACTGTTGGTGGCAAGCAGCATTTGGCCTGACCACCCTCCCCTGCATCCATACCGCTCCAAAATGGAGCATTCACAGATGCGGGGTGGTGGTGGCAGGAGCAGTGCTGGGGTGAGGCAGTGGCACTAGGGGCGGCAATCTGTGAACCTGCCCCCTGGGTAGAGAATCGACCAGATCCTCCACTGTCTACTGCTGCATGATCTGTAAGCAGAAGGTACCAGCTTCCTTTTGTATATCTCCACTTAGGATGATCTCAGGGCTGGAAAGGCCTCTGTCTCATCCCTTCAGGAGCTGTCATGAGAATTAATGCCCAAATCCTATTCCCCACCACAGGTGATGATGCAGCCTCGCAGTGTATTCAGTGGTGTTATCCTACCGGTACGCTGGGCAGGACATCCGGGTGATCGGCAGCCCGCCCGTCACGTACCGTAGCGTTATGCTGTTTGCGTAACATACGCAAGCGGCGTAATTGGTTACGCAAACGGCGTAACGCTGCGGTACGTGACGGGCGGGCTGCCGATCACCCGGATGTCCCGCCCAGCGTACCGGTAGGATAACACCACTGTGTTGTATCCAGGGTCAGCTTTTAGCCAATCAGACCCATTTCTCCAAATTGGGCTCCATGACTGGGGGGGGGGAACTTGTGCTAGGGTAACCTACCCTAATTGTATGCAATTTTATATTAAAATGTGCTTGGATGCATTTGGTCCATTAACTCACAAGCATTTTAAAGTGCACATTTTGATTGCTTTCCGTTCTACCAAGGACATATAAGCGTATGAATTTTCTTTATGTCTCTATAAAGTGTGCATTTGGACCATTCTCAGTCATGGAGAATGACACATGTCTATGCGCTGGCCTCTCTGACTCCAAGATTGGTCCAAACATACGGTGTCCCTTGTGCTGGCCAAACTTTGCTGGCCTAACTATACTATGCTGGCCAAACTCCAGGTTAGGAGTTAAGGTTTGGACCTCAGGGCTGCAATCCTATATACCCTTTCCTTGGAGTTAGCCCCATTGAATACAATGGGCCATCCTTTGAAGCAGACAATTCTGTAACACTGATGGCTCTATCCGCAAAATATAATTGTTAGCTCTTTTCTTTTTCCTTTTACTAGAATCAAAATTAGGGAAAAATATTAGATTTATGCTTCGTTTTCTATTTCCATACAAATTACAACTAAATTAGGGTAAATTAATTATACCAGCCCACGGCATATTTTAATAAAAGTTAAGGGACTACTCACAGTGTGTAGAAAGACAGACATTTTAAAAAATTCAATTATAAAGGGAAGAGGAAAATCAAGAGAGCCGATCATTCCCTGAGAGCATATAACCACATTTCTGGTTTCTCTCTGCTTCTTATCAGACTATTACATGGAATATGTTCTGTTACTAGAGTTCAAACGGCTTTGTGGATTAACATGAGGAGTGGACAGAACTTCAATAACAAATAACTTCCCAACACTCATTTCTCTCTTTTTCTTATCAGTGGACTCTACTTGACTGACAACATCCATCTCACCAGAAGCATGGCTGCAGGCCATCGCACCTCCTTCGACACAAAACTTTCATACACCCGCCAACGATTCTGAGACAATATGAAGACAGAAGCCTGATTTGCTTCCTGACTGTATTGACCAGCTCTTCTGTGATAACTGTAAGATCAACACTCATCTCATTGCCTCCCCTGCCTGTCAAGTGTCCCTCTGTTGTAAATAGTAAAGTGGCGGTCGATCGCCCATGTATCCCGGAAGGACAGCAGAAGGCAGCAAACCGAGGGTACAATCCTCACTTGCACTGGAATCAACAATCAATCAATCAATCAACAGGTATTTATATACCGCTTTTAAACACGAAGTTCACAAAGCGGTTTACAGGCAAATAGTAATAATAAAGTTAAATGGCTCCCTGTCCCAAAAGGGCTCACAATCTAAAATCTTGCCACATGGCAAGGCTTGTGGGTCTGTGCCATATCCAGCACAGGTTAGGAGCTGGCTGGAGCCTCCTTGGGGCAAGGGCATGTTCAGAGGCAGATCTACAGGGAGGGCAAAGCTCTAAGTTTTGCAAGGAGCCTTACCTTGTCATATAAATCCCTCTTCTCCCTTGCTGTTGTAGCCAGTAAGCAACACCAAGATGTTGCTGTTCCCTGTGAGGATTGGCTAAAACGGTGCAGGAGAGGAGTGATTTCCACTGCAAGGTACGGCTTCTTGCAAAACGTAGAGCTTTGCCCTCCCTTAGATCTGCCTCTGGGCATGTTCATGCCTTTACCCCAGGGTAGGCGCCAGCCATGACTATGGGTTCTTCAGATCTGTCTGTTGTTTAGCAGGCGTAGAGCCAAAGGCACCATGCAGCCTGTATCAGGGCTGTGTGGCCTGGGAATGGGAGCTTGGCAGCATAATGGCCTCCACCCCAGGTTGGCATGCCTCCCGGCCCACCCAATGGGGTTACGAAGCTTCAGTTGTGGGGTTGAGGCAACTTACAGGAATGAGAAAGGTTGACAACCACTGGACAAGAACACCACCAGGTAAAAAGGGAGGCATCTGGTGTACCACGTCAAGTACCAGGAGATTGTGTCCCAGTCCTGCTCGGGTTCTTAGCAATTGTGCTAAAACAGCCTTTACTCATGCCAGGCTTCATTGTAAATTGTTCTCACCAGAGGCGGATCTAAGGGGGGGGCAAATCTGTAAGTGTTGCAAGGAGCCTTACCTTGTCATGTAAATCCCTCCTCTCCCTTGCTGCTGTAGCCAGTAAGCAACGCCAAGATGTTGCTGTTCCCTGTGAGGATTGGCTAGAACAGTGCAGGAGAGGAGTGATTTCCACTGCAAGGTAAGGCTTCTTGCAAAACTTAGAGCTTTGCCCCCCCCCTTAGATCCGCTTCTGGTTCTCACCAATAAGTGTATTTGAACAACCCTGGAAGGGCATTACGAGGGCAGGGAGTGGATAGCAACAAGGGTGGGGTAGGTGGATAAAGTCCTGGAAGGGGGCTAGAATGGCAGTGGGGTCCCCAGTTTCATACTATAGTTTGGTCATGACCCAAAGAAGGTTGAAGACCGAGGTCTTAGAGCACAATCCTAACCTGGAGTTAAGCCAGCATAGTTAGACCAGCTAGGTTTGGCCAGCACAAGGGCCACTGTAAAGTATGTTTGGACTACTCTCAGGGAGGCCAGCGCATCGATGTGCGCCATCCTCCCTGACTCTGAGGGTGGTCCAATCACGCTTTACATTGGCCCTTGTGCCGGCCAAACGTTGCTGGCCTAGCTGTGCCGGCCTAACTCCAGGTCAGGATTGCACTGTTGGAGTGTTGTGGCACAGTCAGATGGGTGCCATGGGACATCCCCCTGCTGCCTGTTTCCCCACCATCCTGGGTCTCATGAGACTTCATGCCAGGTGCCTTGATTAGCAGTAAGAGGAAGGACTCCGTTTCCTTCCTTAGACAGGTACTATGTGCATTAGTAAATGAGAGTTAAGTAGAACTGCCACCTAACTGGTATATATTCATGAGCAAGTCCTCATCTAAAGTTGTTTCATTAACATTGTTTCATTTTACACGTTTTAAAACCTCCATCATTACCCCAGTACCTAAGAAAGCTTCTATTAGCGGACTGAACGACTATAGACCTATCGCCTTAACATCTGTGGTGATGAAAGTCTTTGAGAGATTGGTGCTGGCCTATTTGAAGGACATCACTGATCCTTTGTTAGACCCTCTTCAGTTTGCATATCGGTCTAACAGATCAGTAGATGATACCGTCAATATGGCTATGCACTACATCCTACAACATCTGGATTCCTCAGGGTCGTATGCAAGGGTTCTTTTTGTCGACTTCAGTTCCGCGTTCAATACAATTGTACCATCTAAATTGTATCTCAAATTGATTCAACTAAAGGTACCCATTTCTGTTTGTAAATGGATACATAGCTTTCTGGTAGACAGGAAACAGCAAGTGAGACTGGGGAAAACAACATCTAATATCCGTACAGTCAGTATGGGAGCCCCCCAAGGGTGTGTACTTTCCCCACTGCTTTTCTCCTTATATACGAACGACTGTATTTCAACGAATCCCTCTGTTAAGATTCTAAAGTTTGCAGATGATACGACGGTCATTGGACTTATTAAGAACGGTGACGAGTCGGCATACAGACGGGAAGTTGAGCATCTTGTTGCATGGTGCAACAGTAACAGCTTAGTGCTCAACCTACAGAAAACGGTGGAGATGGTAGTGGACTTTCGGAAACACCCCCCTTGTATACTCCCACTTTCCGACTTAGGCAGCACGGTCTCTGTAGTGGAGTCATTTAGGTTCTTGGGCTCTGTACTCTCTCGGGATCTGAAATGGTCAATCAACATTGATGGCATTATTAAAAAAGCTCACCAGCGTCTGTACTTCCTACGACAACTTCGGAAATTCAATCTGCCTCGTGAGCTCCTTGTCCAATTTTACAGAGGCATTATCGAATCTGTCCTCTGCTCTTCCATAACTGTTTGGTACGGTTCGGCAACCAAACTGGACAAGAACAGGCTTCAGAGGACTGTCCGAACTGCTGGAAAGATAATCAGAGCTGATCTGCCATCAATGGAAGAGTTGTACATTGCACGGGCTAAAAAGAGAGCGGAAAAGATCGCGGCAGATTCACGACATCCTGGCCACAACTTGTTTAATCTTCTCCCCTCTGGTCGGCGATATAAGACGCTGTACACTAAAACATCGAGGCACAAAAATAGTTTTTTTCCCTGTGCCATCAAACTGCTGAACTTGTAACCATCTGACGCGACTGGGAGTTGAGGCAACTGGTGTTTGCAGAATTTGTTCTTAATTGTCTTGTGTATTCTTTGTTTATGGTGTGTGTGTAGTGTTTTTAAGTGTGGCCGGTAGCCATATTAAATTCCGGGTATGGTCTACATACCTGGCCAGTAAATAAATAAATAATAATAATAATAATAATAATAATAATAATAATAATTTTAAAGTTAGCCATCGGTCCTCTAACTTCTGATCTCCACGTCCTCTGTGGCTGCACAGTGCAGAGTTAGCGGAAGCTGCTTCTGAATCACGCCAGATCTGAGACCCACTTCCTTGGTCTTGTCATGCCCAGTCGCAAGGCATTCTGGGGCACAACAATGCTTTGCGGTATGATAGGATAGAGCTTAGAGAGCCTGCCACTTGGGAGTGTTATGGAGCCCCTCAAACTGATTTCATTATGAGTTGTTTCACGGAAAGTTGCAGTTTCCAAGAACCTATTGACAATGTAAAGTGAGGACTTGCTTTTCATTGTTTCTTCTCTGCCTCAATCACTTCGCCTCACCATATGGTTGAAGTCCTAGAGGAGGATGAACAAAACATCCTTTCAAATCCTGTAGAGCAGTGATTCCCAAACTGGGGGTCAGGACCCACCAGGACCCACGTTGCGAGACAATTTCAGGTGAGTCACAAAGCACCTAGAGCAGCCATATTGACAATATGGGATGCTGGAAAAGGGGAGGGCTGTGAGGTTGTTTTGCTTGTGTCAAGGCTGTCAATAGGATTTTTTCCCCTTTCTCGTTCACTTTGCTATTGGAAAATGGCTACTACTACTACTACTACTACTACTACTACTACTACTACTACTACTACTACT
>JAJKFI010000010.1:16178743-16192938 GCA_029204185.1 Lerista edwardsae
CTACTACTACTACTACTACTACTACTACTACTACTACTACTACTACTCATCATCATCATCATCATCATCATCATCATCATAGAATCATAGAATCATAGAGTTGGAAGGGACCTACAAGGGCATCTAGTCCAACTCCCTGCCTGTAGCAGGAAGTCCTCCTAGAGCATCTCTAGCAGGTGCCTGTCAAGCCTCTCCTTGAAGGTCTCTAGTGAGGGGGAATCCACCACCTCCTTTGGCAGACTATTCCACTGTCGAACCGCCCTTATCATCAATACGTTCTTCCTGATGTCCAGCCAGAATCTCCTCTCTTGCAGTTTGTACCCATTGGACGTAGTTCTACTGTCAAAGGCAGATGAGAACAGATTTGTCCCTTCTTCCTTATGACAGCCCTTCAGATATTTGAAGACTGCTATCATTTCCCCTCTCAGTCTTCTCTTTTCCAAGCTAAACATACCCAGTTCCCTCAACCTTTCCCCATAGGACTTGTTTTCCAGCCCCCTGATCACTTTTGTTGCTCTTCTGTGAACCTGCTCCAATTTGGCTGCATCTTTCTTGAACTGAGGTGCCCAGAACTGAACACAGTACTCCAGGTGAGGTCGCACCAATGCGGAGTAAAGCGGAACCACAACTTCTTGTGATTTGGACACTATGGTTCTATTAATGCAGGCTAAAATTGCATTAGCCTTCTTTGCTGCTGTTGACTCATGTTCATCTTGTGATCCACTGCAACTCCAAGATCCCTCTCACATGTTGTGCTACTAAACCAGGTTTCCCCCATTCTATACTTGTGTTTTTGGTTATTTTTGCCCAAGTGTAGAACCTTGCATTTTTCCCTATTGAACTTCATCATATTCTTTTCAGCCCAGTATTCCATCTTGTCAAGGTCTTCCTGAAGGCTTTTACTGTCTTCTATAGTGTTTGCTACTCCTCCCAGTTTTGTCTCATCTGCAAATTTGACCCTTCATCGAAGTCATTTATGTTAAAGAGAACCGGGCCCAAGACAGAGCCCTGGAGCACTCCACTTGAAACTATCTTCCAGGTCGAAGCAAAGCCACTGACAATCACTTTTTGTGTATGGTTATTCAACCAGTTGCAGATCCACCTACCAATTATTTCATTTAGCCCATATTTTTCTAGCTTGCTGATTAAGAATGTGGAACCTTGTCAAATGCTTTACTTTAGTCAAGACTAGCTTTTTGTTACCCGGTGTTGCCCGGGTAACAAAATGATCTTCCAGAGTTTATGAGTTTTGCACCCCTTCTCACCCCCCCATGCTGAAGGGGGCCGAATGCGGACTTCAACCGCGTCAGGAGCATCGCCGTTCACCTCAGTGGCCCCGGAAACTACAGTTCCGACGCTGATTTTGGCCGTTTTTGACCATTTTCACATGGGGCCCCCTGCGTACCCCACCCCCGGGTGCACTGGGGGGCCCTGACCCCTGCAGTGTTTGTCACCAGGCCGCAAGGCACATGCATGCCGAGTCTGGCGCCAATCGCTCCAGGCGTTCCAGCATGGCATGGCAGACATCTTGTTTCGCACCCCTTCTCACCCCCATGTTGAGGGGGGGCTGAACCCAAACTCCCACAGCGTCGGGAGCATCACCACTCGCCTCGGTGACCCCAAAAACTATGGATCTGACGCCGATTTTGTCCGTTTTCGACCATTCTCACACAGGGGCCACCACGCACTCGCACCCCGGGGGCTCTAGGGGGGCCTGACCCCCGCAGTGTTTGTCACCAGGCCGCAAGGCACGCACATGCCGAGTCTGCCTCTAATCGCTCCAGGCATCGCAGTGGGGCATGGCGGACACCTTGTTTTGCACCCCTTCTCACCCCCTATGCTGGGGGGGGGGGCAAACCCGGACTCCAACCATGTCAGGAGCATCACCAATTGTCTCAGCGACCCGAGAAACTTCATGTGGGGCCCCCTGCACACCCCCACTCCCGGGGGCAATGGGGGGGCCTGACCCCCGCAGTGTTTGTCACCAGGCCGCAAGGCACGCACGTGCCGAGTCCGGGACCAATCGCTCCAGGCATCACAGCTGGGCATGGTGGACATCTTGTTTCGCACCCCTTCCCACCCCCCACATGGGGGGGCAAACCCGAACTCCCACAGCATTGGGAGCGTCGCCACTCGCCTCGGCAACACTGTAAACTACGGATCCAATGCTGATTTCGTCCATTCTCGACCGTTCTCACGTGGGGGCCCTCGCGCACCCCACCCCTGGGGGCACTAGGGGGGCCTGACCCCCTCAGTGTTTGTCACCAGGCCGCAAGGCACGCGCGTGCCAAGTCTGGCTCCAATCGCTCCAGGCGTCACAGCAGGGCATGGCGGACGCCTTGTTTCGCACCCCTTCCCACCCCCCACATTGAGGGGGGGCCAAATCCAAACTCCCACGGCATCGGGAGCGTCGCCGCTCGCCCCGGCAACCCCAGAAACTACAGATTTGATGCCGATTTTGGCCATTTTCGACCGTTTTCACGCGGGGACCCCCCTGTACCCCCACCCCAGGGGCGCCAGGGGGGGCTCATCCCTGCAGTGTTTGTCACCAGGCTGCAAGGTGTATGCATACCAGGTTTCGTGTCGATCGGTTCAGGCATGCCAGCAGGGCATGGTGGATGTTGTGTTTCGCACCCCTTCTTGCCCCCCATGTCAAGGGGGGCGAACCTGGTCTCAAACAGCATCGGGAGCGTTGCCGCTCGCCCCGGCGACCCCGGAAACTATGGATTTGACGCTGTTTTCAGCCATTTTCGACCATCTTCTCACGGGGACCCCGTGTACCCCCACCCCCGGGGGTGCTAGGTGGCCCCGACCCCCGCAGTGTTTGTGGCCAGGCTGCTAGGCTTCCGCATGCCGAGTTTGGTGCCAATCGGTCCAGGCGTCACCGCGGGCATGGTGGACGTGTTGTTTCACACCCCTTTTCGCCCCCCACATCAAGGGGGGGCTGAACCCGGACTCCGACGGCATTGGGGGCGTCGCCGTTCATCTCAGCGACCCCGGAAACTGTGGATTTGATGCCGATTTCGGCTGTTGTTGACCGTTTTCACGTGGGGACCCCTGCGTACCCCCACCCCCGGGGGCGCTAGGGGCCCCTGACCCCCGCAGTGTTTGTGGCCAGGCCGCTAGGCTTCCACATGCCGAGTTTGGCACCAATCGGTCCAGGCGTCACAGCGGGGCATGGTGGACGTTTTGTTTCGCACCCCTTCTGGCCCCCCACGTCGAGGGGGTGGCCAAACCCAGACTCCAACTGCGTTGGGAGCGGCACCGTTCATCTTGGTGACCCTGGAAACTGTGGATTTGACGCCAATATTGGCCGTTTTTGACCGTGTTCACATGGGGACCCCCGCGTACCCCCACCCCTGGGGCGCTAGGGGCCCCTGACCCCGCAGTGTTTGTGGCCAGTCCGCTAGGCTTCCGCATGCCTAGTTTGGCGCCAATCGGTCCAGGCGTCACAGCGGGGCATGGTGGACATTTTGTTTCGCACCCCTTCTGGCCCCCCACGTCGGGGGTGGGGCAAACCCAGACTCCAACGGCATCGGGAGCGGCACCGCTCATCTTGGCGAACCCGGAAAGTGTGGATTTGACGCCGATTTTGGCCGTTTTTGACCGTTTTCACGTGGGGACTCCCACGTACCCCCACCCCTAGGGGTGCTAGGGGGCCCCGACCCTCGCAGTGTTTGTCGCCGGGCCGCACGGTGTATGCGTGCCGATTTTCGTGCCGATCGCTTCAGGCGTTGCGGAGCCTATGCGAAACATACATACACACACACACACACACACACGCTCTTCTTTATATATATAGATAAATCACATCCACAGCATTCCCACCATCCAATAAGCTAGTCACCCGATCAAAAAAGGAGATGAGATTTGTCTAGCAAGATTTGTTTTTGACAAATCCATGTTGAGTTCTGTTAATCACGAAGTTATTGTCTAAGTGTGTGCAGATTGTATGTTTTACCATTTGTTCCAATATCTTTCCCGGTATTGAGGTTAGATTGACAGGCTTGTAGTTTCCCGGATCTCCCTTCTTCCCCTTTTTGAAGATTGGGACCACATTAGCCCACTTCCAGTCTAGAGGCACCCCCCTGTTCCCCAGGATTTCTCAAAGATGATGGACAAAGGCTCTGCAAGTACATTTGCAAGTCCCTTTAGCACTCTAGGATGCAACTCATCTGGTCCAAATGACTTGAATTCATTCAAGTGGTTTCTGACAAGTTCCTTGTCAATCTTAATATGCATATCTGTGCTGCCCAGGTGTTCATTACCTCTGTGGGGACGTACACATTTCCCCACATTGGCCAAGGATCCAGCATCCTCATTTGCACAGTCCTCCTCCTGAGAGAAGACGGACGCAAAGTAGGATTTTAGTAGCTCTGCCTTCTTTTTCACCAGACACTAATTGGCCATTGTTATCGAGCAGCAACCCCACCCTCTCCTTTCTCTTTCTTTGGGCATAGCTAAAAAAAGCCTTTTTTTGTTATTTTTTACCTCCCTAGCCAGCCTCAGTTCATACTGAGCATAAGAACTGGAAAGAAAAATGTCCAACATTAGAACTCACAGAGCAGGGATTAGCTGATCAGCCTCAATTTATTACATTGCAGTAACTGGAAATAGTAGATGATAAAGAACTGAAGAAAATTACTTAGAGAAATTGAAATTGAAAGACTGTGGCACAGGAAAGCAAGAGTAGTACTAATTGTCAAGGGGGGGCTATACCAAAACATTTGGAAAAGTATTTGAATATCATCAGGATGTGCACAAATATCATCAGTCAATTACAGAAGGCCACTTTATTAGAAACCGCATATATATTACAATGATAGTAGTAATGCAACTACATAAAATTGAAAAATAGTTACCTTTCCTAGGTCCTCAGATAGGTCTCAATAGGTGGATACATACAAAATCTAGTCAAAAACAACATGGCTGTGCAAAAATGTAGTAGTAGTGGTAATGGTGAAGATGAAAAAGAACATGGAAAAAAAATCAATAAATGTCAGGATCTACAAACTGAAATTCAGAGACTATGGTGCAAACCAGCAGTGGTCATCCCAGGGGTGTTTGGTGCACTGGGTGTAAATGCATTGAACTGCATTAAAAAATAACTGAATATTTTAAAAAAAATTTTTTAAAGATAAAAAATATCTGGCGAAAATCACCATCTGTCAAATCCAAAGAAAGTGCTTGGTTCAGCGCATTTTACTTGCAAATATATTACAGTGTCTTAGGCCCCTGGTTAGGACCCAACTAGTAATAAACACCAAGAACAGGCTGCTATCATCATCATCATCATCATCATCATCATCATCATCATCATCATCAATACTAACAACAACAACAACAACAAAGAGGTCAAATTAATTATTATTATTATAGTAATAATAATTTGACTCTTTCTATAGCCCTCCTGATACTTCAGGGCAGTGAGTGGCAGCTCCCTTGACCTACTGGGCCATTGGCCTCGGTCAATCCAATCCAATCCAATCATATGCATTGGGGGGGGGGGCATGGTTTGTGAGCGTCCCAAAGCTCCCTTGGCTGGTTTCCACAGTTCCCCGGGGAGCTAAGGCTTACAGTTTGGGAACCACTGCTTTAGGATGCTATAAAACTCCCAATAAACTCCGATTGTCATTGGGCTCCTTTTATGTAATCCTTGACATAATCCAACTCCTTCTTGTAGAAAACCTTGCCTGCCCTCCACAGGGTTGAATTCCCTTAGGGAGCCTTTAAATTATACCTCATTTTTCCAGCTTCAGAGACTCTGGCCTACAGTTTGTAATATGCAACATCATTAATCTACTTTAATTAAAACTTGACTGAAAAATTCGTCCCTGCCTCTGGTGTGTGAGTGCCAGTGCAGGTTTACACCAGCAAAAGAGTCTGCCCTACAACTGCCAGTCCATCACGGGAGATTCATTTATTTTCCTCCACTAGCTCATTTTGGTTTGCTTGCATCCTAATTTGAAGGGGGAGAAAGGAACACTAAATAACTTCTTAACGAGCACTATTAGAAGCTATATTTTTTAAACATATTTAACCCACCAATTTGCTTGCCATATCATTTAACATTTGTAGGATAGTAATAAAGTCCTCCTAATGTATCATTACTCACTGTAAACACAGGGGACTCAAGTCACCCAAAACAACTCATCTCCTGTGAAAGTAGTGAAGATTATACATTTTGGCTTCACGCACCACCAACTTATTCATCAACAATTTGGCCAGGCTGCAGAAGCTTCTCTCTTCTGATCAGGGATTTAGTCTAAAGTCAATGCAAACTATGTCTTTTCCATGCCTTCTAATGCCTTTCTAGTACAATATTTTAGAAACCCTTTACTTGGTGCAGAGCAGAACTCTGCTAAAAGACATTGGCATGTTGTTTGTTCTTGAAAGATTAGAACTTCTTGTTACTGTAAAAAAAAAAAAAACCCTTGGGGGGTGTTAGAGAAAGCATAGCGTGAACTCCCTTGGAATAAAGTCAGAGGAATGATCCAGTGACCAAGAAAGATGGTATAAATACCACGACAATAATGATGATTATCATCATCATCAATCCATCAATCAGTGTTCATATACTGCTTTCAGAAAAAGTTCACAAAGTGGTTTATAGACAAGACAAATAACCTGGAGTTAGGCTGGCACACATTAGGCAAGAAAAGTTTGGCTGGCACAAAGGACACTGTAAAGCAGTGGTATTCAAACTTTTCAGACCAGGACCCACTTTTTAGAATGGCACTCATGTCAGGACCTGTCACCCCCCACCCTGCCCGGGTGCCGCAGCCGATGATCAAGGCGCTTACCGGGCAGAGGCTGAGGGGGTCCGGACGGCCGGAGCCGGGCTTCTCTGGGGCTCTGGCACAGTCGCGCCAGCCGGGGGCGCGCCCGCCGCAGCGTGATGCAGCAGAGTGCAGCTCACCCCGGCCACACCAAGGGGACACACGGAACTCCCCCTCGGCACCTGCAGCCTCTACGAGCAAGGTGCAGGGGCTGCCACAGGCCGCAGCTGGGGGGAGGAGCTCCCAGGCCAGCCGGAAGTTGGGGAGGCCGAGATCTCGTGAGATCTCAGCCCCCTAATGAGACAGGAAGGGGCGGGCTCTAGCTGGCCAGCCGGCCGGCTCATAAGGAGCCTGGACTGGACCGAGGGAGGTTGATCCTCCTCTGGGCTCAGCAGAGCACGGAGGGGAGAAGCTCCCTCGGGGGTCTGGTGCCCTCCTCCCTGTCCCACGCACCTGGGAGGGACAGAGAATGATCCACCAGGGATGAGGGGATGAGGGGGCACAAGGGTGGGGGCACCGAGCCTGAGCCATTCCCCACCTGGTACCCCTGGGGGACCTGCCAGCCTGGACAGCCGGGTCCCTCGCAAGGGGGGCGAGCCCCAAGACAGCGGCCCAAGGGGCCGGGTCAAACCCCCAGCCAGGCCCCCATTCGGGGCTGGACGAGCCCATTGCCTGCCCCCTAAGAACCACCTGGGGCCACCCGGAACCAGAGCACCCCGACAGCACGCCTGGAGCTAAAGACCACTGGACATCCAGGGACACGTGCTGCACCACCCAGCGGGGCCAAGCAGAGGACAGCAGCGCGGAGCTCTTGTTAATACTTTGGGGGGGCTTGTGAGTAACGGGGTGCCCATGACATAACGCGTTACTCATGAATGTAACGGCCCTCACCAAGTAAACCGGCTAAGGCGAAGCTATTTCCAGGCTTCCTGTGTCTCTGTCCTGTGACCATCCGGTGCGGCGCCCAGATCCCGCCCCACGCCCCCCGTCGAGGGCGGCCTGGCCATGGGCGCTGTCACAGGACCCACCAGACGTGATGTCATTAACCTGGAAGTGATGTTGTTGCAGGAAGTGACGTCATCAAGCATATATTTGTAACATAATAAAATGGCACTCCTGAAATGCAAATTGGCATTCTTGGCCTGCAGCAATTGTACAACCATGAAACATCCCTGACAGAAAGTAAGATTAGGACAAAATATGATGTAAGAACCAATTTTTTTAAACAACTCTCACTTGATAATTAAAACTGTTACCACTCACAAAAGTAATATAATAAGAGTAAAGTCTGCAGTTTCCAAGATGGTTGCTCTCAGCTTTCCGCAACTCACTTGACATCAGGTCGCGACCCACCAAGTGGGTCCTGACCCACAGTTTGAATAACACTGCTGTAAAGTATGTTCGGATAATTCTTGGAGGCACAGAGGCCAGCATGCAGACATGTGCCATCCTCCCTCCAAACGCACTTTATGGCGTCCCTTGTGCCAGCCTAACTGTGCCAGCCTAACTCCAGGTCAGGATCAAGTCCTTAATCTTAAATAACTCCCTTTTCCAAAAAGGCTCACAATCTAAAACAAAAAATTAAGTACCCTACTAGCAACAACCACTAGAAAAAGACACTGCACGGGGGTGAAGAAGTACAGTTACTCTCCCCCCTGCCAAATATAGGAGGAACACTACTTGCAAACATGGCTCTTGGCCAGTTAGCAGGGGTTAACTGATAGGCTGAGAGGACTAAACTTTGTTCTTAATTCTTAGCATCCAAAGTGTAATTTGATTTTGCCTCAGTGGTATAGGAGCCGTTACATTGTGCTTGCTTTTTATGCTGTGGAAGCAACATCTGGGGAGATTTGGAGCCCAATTCTATACTGACCTTGCAACATCGTCCAGCATCTTCTGCTGGCTCTGATTGCTGTAAATCAGTCAGCACGAGTCATAAAAAACACTCCAACAGCACAGTAGCCAATGCACTGCTGGGACTGCTGGTGGGAAGGCCAGTAAGGAAAAATAAACATTGCTGAAACACTAGACACACACAAGCTGTCTAGACACTAGACAGAACCAAGCAATGTGTAGCTAACATGGCTAGCCTTAAACCAATGTGACCAATGTCATGACATTGGGCCCCGCACTTTGTGGGTCCCTGCACCAGTGCAGTGAGCATACTGCCTGCTGCATCAGCTGCAATTTCTATGAACTATAAGTCAGTGGGGTGAGCAGAGCTGCTTTACCTTGGGCCCTCCCACCTGCCCCTTCCTCCCAATATCCAAAAATGGGCCTCCTAGAAGTAGTTGGCAGTGACATCATCATGTCACAGCCAACTACTTCCAGGTGTGGCACCAGGAAAGCTTTTCTTGGTGAGTGGGGGCCCTGCAGGAGTGCCCTGCAGGGGCACCTGTGGGAGTACCCCACATTGGGCCCTGCTGCTCCTAGGTCAGGCTCTAGTAGCTAGCCTAAGGGGGCCAGGGCAGAGACTTTGCTGCTCGCTTGCCCACTGTACAGCTTAGTTTTTCTCTCTTCTGCAGAAGAAACTTGGAAGCATTCCAAACTTCAAACCTGTTGCATTATTATTATTTTTTTTGCCACACCAGGGACAAATCACAAGCTTCCTAGGAATTTTAGCAATTTAGCCAACAGTCCTGCATTGTCCCACCTGTGCCAGCAGATCCTTACATGCCTGCTGCTGAAGGTGGAAGGGCTGGTGGGAGGACAGAGAGGGGTGGGGGATGGCAGAACAGGGTGGCAATGGGGGCGGGGCGATTGGCAGATCAGTTCCAGTAAAGTGTGGCTTCAATGGCAGTGGTGTCCACTGAATAATAACCCCCTTCCTGGACCTGATCCTGCAGGGCAGGCCCTTGTGAACCTGTGCCAGCTATTTAGCTAGTGCAGTGTCCGAATAGACAACCCCTCTTGCATCACAAAGGCTTACTGCCAGGTAAGGGAACGTCTGCCCTTAACACAGGATGCAGGGGTAGCAGCAGTGTCATCTTACCGGTACGCTGGGCGAGTCATCCGGGTGATCGGCAGCACGCTCGCTGCGCTCCATTGCGTAACGGCGAAAGCCCACCCGCCGCAGCGGGCGGGCTTTCGCCATTATGCAACGGAACGCAGCGAGCACGCTGCCGATCACCCGGATGACCCGCCCAGCGTACTGGTAAGATGACACTACTGAGGGGTAGCCCTGCTTCATTTTGGCACCCCTGCCTCAGCAGGGATTGGGCTGCCAGCGACATAGATACAGGTCCAACATTTTTATAGATTGTTGATCCACGGATTAAACTGTACACTGATGATTACAGTGCAGATAAGAAGAATCCTGCTGATCTCTGAAGAAGGGAGAGAACATTTCCCTTTACAATCCCCATTCTAAAAATTGCTTTTCTAGGGAGACAGAGCCCAGGCCTGTCCAAATTTCTGACGCCAATGCAACCGCAATGCAGTTCCAAAATAAGAGAATAAATGTTCCCTTATCTTGATGGGTCTCAATGACTGTCTTCCCACCATAAGATACTGCACATGCCCCTTTGGCACGACTGCACCAGCACTGGAAATCTGGATAGGGACAGGCCCTCAGTCAGGGAGTCAGATTGTTAGAACTGCTATTATATTTTGCAGCTCACTTGTAGAAAAGTTACCTCCTCCCTTTGCCATGGCTTGCTGAAGAATGGAATGCAGAAGGGATTAATCACTTTCATATTCCATTCTTCAGCGAGCGAGGGCTAAGAGAGGGGGTCATTTTTCGCAGAACGAGCTGCAAAATAGCAGTTCTAACTGCCTGACTCATGTTTTATTTTGTATTAATTGCTTTTACTTAACTCAGTTTTTGTATCAACACATTTTTGCATCCTAGAATCAAACTCCAGTGGATACTGAGGTCCCACCTGTACACAAGTGTTGGCCCAACTCTGGGAGTGACATCAGCAGCAAGCATCAGAGTTGCCTTTCTCACTCCTCCCAGATGGCATGGGATTTCTGGTGTTCCCTAAGTGGCACAGAAGGGAATCTGCTGTCACAGCTGTTACTCCACTGCCACAGCTGAGGTGATGCTGGAAAAGGTCCCAAGTAAACCTAATTGCATTAAATAAAAGGAGCCTATTCATCATTTGTTCTGTTTTCACCTCCCAAGTCATGGGTCCCTCTGATGCTCTCATGTATACAGTAGGCTGTTTATGAGTACTTGGAATATATTGGAATAGTTTAATATAAACATCTAGCCTGATGGTTCTCAAACATTTTGCACAAGGACCCACTTTTTCAAAAGGTATTCATGTCAGGATCCACCAGAAGTGATGCCATGGTCAAAAGTGACATCATCAAAGTAGGAAGTGACATAATAAAATGAGACTCCTGGAACGCAAACTCTTGGGCTGCAGCAGTTACACAATGATGAAACATTCCTGACAAAAGTAAGATGAGAATAAAATATATAAAAGCACTGAACTAAAAACAAAATTAACAACAAAAATCCTCACTTGGAGATTCAAACTATTAACACTCACAAAAGGAATATAACGCAAGAGTAAGGTTTCCAGCTGCTCCCAGCTTCCTGCGACCCACTTGACATCAGGTCGCGACTCACCAAGTGGGTCCTGACCCACAGTTCAAGAAACACTGGTCTAGCCAGTTGAAATTACTAGACCCATTTAAAAAATATTTTCATTAGTAATTCACCCCCTTCTGGGGCTTCATGTTCCTAAGAAACCCCCATCTCCCAAATGCTGTTTTCCGCTAAGCCATTTTATCACTTTCTCACAACACGCATTCCATTTAAATTTTAAAAATCCCTTCATTTGTTTGTTGTTGTTGTTTTGAAAAATCAAAAGAGCACCCACAACACAATGCAGTGGAGACATTTTCTCACTTTCTTTTACATTTGAGAGATATGAATTACAGGGGGAAATACGTTCCTCTATAATATGAAATATATAGTCTCTCTTCTGCCTGCCCGAAACATCAGTGCTGAGATGGTGTTTTATTATTTATTTACATTACCTTTTTGCTAAGCTGGGATCCTCATTTCATGGTTTGGTGAGTTGAAAGTTGTTTATTGCTCTGTTTTTCTTATCGCCCAGGAACATGTTGAAACTTCCTGTCACTTATCTGTCTTCAAGGACTTATGGACTGGACCTGAGTGTGCCTTGTGGATGGAGGTTAGCATGCCTTTGTTTTGTGCCACCAGAGAGCACTGTTGGATTGCAAAGAGTGGGCTGCTCCGTTCCTTCCGGACATTAGCTGCTTTAATGAGAACCAGGGAGACAAATAAAAACTTTGCTAAATATTCCTTTGTTGCTGCCATATGACAAATGTCACTGGTGCAGAAGGCATAATAAATCAATTGGTCTTTTTGTGTGTCTGGAGCTTGGCATTCCTTTGACATTCTTCCCCCTTATAAATAAATGAGTCCAGTGTTCCCAAGGTTGCAATTAGCAGTGTCGCGTCTACCAGGCTTTCATAAATGTTGCTGTGTTTGCTTGTCCAATGGTGCCGTGGGATGCAGAAACCCCCTTGGGAACTGGGTGTCAAAGTCTAATCTCCGGTTGCTCCGTCTCAGAGTTCCGGGAATGCAGGAAAGCCACCTGGGTAATACGCTTGAAAGCACAGGCCGATCACACCCATCAATCCAGCTTTGTGGAGACGCTTCATCCATGCTTCTCACTTAAGAGGCAGGGATTGCTTCAGTGTTCTCAGAGGTCAAGGCATTGGAGCTGGCACCAAGACAAAATGAGTCCAAAACCAATGGGTTGGGAGGATCGAGGGGAAGGCAAAATGGATAGATGGGTGGTCTTCAGGTCTCATAGATTTTCCATCACAATCCCTGCCATGATAGAAGTGGTAGATACAATGCTTATTAGGAAATCAGTCTGGTTCAGGCATGCCCTGGTATCCACTGGGGTTCCATTCTGGACCTCACTGTAGATACCTGAAACCGTGGATACTAGGGACGCCTTTTTAAAGATAGGGGAACATCAGTGGTTTTTTTTGCAACAAGGTTTTTTTTAAAAACAAACCAAAGAATTTAAGAACTTAAAAACAAACATATCTATGCAGTCAATCAGTCAGCATCTCAGTGGGGGCTACCCAGTGTTTTGCACCGAGTGCCACATGTGTGATTATATGCAGTGGTGTCATGCAGCCGGAACGCTGGGTGGGAGGAACGGGTGAGCGGCAGCCCGCCCGTTGCGTTCCGGTCCGTTTCGCCGTCTTCCCCGCCCCCGCCTGGAATGGAGGGAATCAATCCCCCAGTGGGGACCCCTTCTTCCAGTGACGAGCCCACATTCAGTCGCACTAAGGATGCTCCTCGATGGGAGGGGGGTCATGCACTCCTTGTAATAGGTAAATACTATATATAGTTAGGAATATAGAGAGGGGGGATCTGTGATGGATATGAGGGCCGCATGGTGACTTGCCTGCCTGGTGCGAAGGTTGAAGACATCACGTCTCATCTAGATAGGCTGGTAGAGAGTGCTGGGGAGGAGGTAGCGGTTGTGGCGCATGTTGGCACCAACGACATGGGGAAATGTAGCCGGGAGGCCCTGGAAGCCAAATTTAGGTTGCCAGGCAGGATGCTGAAGGCCAGGCCTCCTAGGATAGTGTTCTTAGAAGTCCTACCTGTTCCATGCGCAGGGCCAGCTAGGCAGGTGCTCAGGGGTCTCAATGCGTGGATGAGACGGTGGTGTTGGGAAGAGGGGTTTAGATTCGTTAGGCACTGGGGGACATTCTGGGACAAGCCAGGCCTGTACAAGAGGGACGGGCTTCACTTGAACCAAAATGGAACCAGGCTGCTGGCGCTTAATATTAAAAAGGTGGCAGAGCAGCTTTTAAACTGATCCCTGGGGGAAAGCCTGTTGTGTATTTGTGAAAATAGCAGCAGAGTTGGGGGCTTGGAGACCCATTTCAGCGCTTGCCTTAGCGCTCCGATGCGAAGGACTGAAGCAATCGCCACATTTCCATAACAAAGTCTCTTTATTGTAGCGAAAGTAAGAAAGGTACAAAGGTTCAATCTGCCGGCTAGGAAGCCGGTGAAGTTTGGGCCGCTCGCAGGCGGCCGTTTTCAGTGCAGCTTTACATCTTAAGCACACACAGTGAAAAACTCCTTCTAACAACAGAACAAAGGGATGCAGCCAGAGTGTATCTGGTAGGTGGATACCTGAAGACCCCTTGTGCCCCATTTTACCCAATGGGGTGACTCTTAGAACACTATGAGCTCATGGGAATGTGCAGTGTTTCCAGCCAGGGCTTCCCGTGTGAAACTGTCTGCTTATTCTACACTATCAAGAAAGGGAGTACAACTACTATCCCTAACAAGCTGGGAAGCTGACCTGCTCAAGGACTCACAGGTGTTTATCTGATCCTCAGACGGAGAGACGGAATGCCAGTTTCTACCAGTTCTGGACCGTGAGATATGAAACTGCAACA
>JAJKFI010000010.1:16202200-16214493 GCA_029204185.1 Lerista edwardsae
TAATAATAATAATAATAATAATAATAATAATAATAATAATAATAATATAGGAGTCAGTGAGGATGGAGCACGTCTGTGTGCTGGCCTCTCTTGACTCAGAGAGTGGTCCAAACATACCTTAAGCTGTCCCTTGTGTTGGCCTAACTGTGCCGGCCTAACTCAAGATTAGGATTGCTCTCCCAGCCCTGCTCAGGTTCTTAGCAATTGTTCTAAAATATATTTCACTATTGCCATGCTTCAGGGTCACTTTTCCTGCTCTAACAAAAATATTTGGATATAGTGAACATAGCTGCCCCCCTAGGAATCCGGAGTCGCTCCCTTTAACCCTCTGAGTGCCGGCCAACCAAGAAGAAAAGCTCTTTGCAGAGGAATTGGGAGGGGAGAGGAGGGAGAGTGAAATGGGCGGAGTCAGCCCTAATTTTAACTAGTGGAACTGAGTTCCCCCACGTCCCCCCTGCATGACATCACTGCTTGGAGGGCATAATAAGGGGTGGTGGTGATGGGGGTCAGGACGTGAGTAGATAGGGCCCTAGTAGGGTGCAGGACCAAAGGTGGGTCCCCAGTTTCACTATTTCACATATTTATTCTAAATAGAATTAGACCGACAACTAGAGAGGTAAAGGTGTGGCCTGATGGTGCATCTGAGCAACTTCAAGATTGTTTCAGGAACACTGAATGGGCACTGTTTAAGGAGGACAACATCGAGACTTATACTTCAACAGTTTTGTTCTATATCAAAAGCTGTATTGATGTTGTTACTACTACTAGACAGGTACGGGAGTTTTCAAATAACAAGCCCTGGGTTAACAAGGAGGTGCGTCTTTTATTAAGGGCTAGGAATGCTGCTTTCCATTCTGGCAATATGATACAGTATCGAGAGGCTAGAGCTAAACTGAAAAGGGGCATTAAGGATGCCAAAGCTGTATATAAACGAAGGATTGAACAACTTTTTGAGAGCTCGGACTCCCGTCAGGTATGGCAAGGTTTGCGACAAATTACGGGACAGAGTAACAAGAACAGCTTGACTTGCTGCAGTGATTCCTTGGCAGAGCAACTAAATCAATTCTTCGGCCGCTTTGAGGCGGGAACAGGAACAACTATCGCCCCGGCATCTGAAATTGAGAGAACATCAATGTCTAACACTGACATACAACCTCTCCTACTGCAAATTTCTGATGTGAGGCAGGTCTTCCAGAAGGTTAATATTCGTAAAGCAGCTGGACCAGATGGAATTATGGGACGAGTTGTTAGGGACTGTGCTGCAGAGTTGGCTGGAGTATTTATGGATATATTCAACCTATCTTTGCTGCTGTGTTCTGTCCCAACGTGTTTGAAAACATCTATCATAGTACCAGTCCCTAAGCAGTCCGTAGTGGCATCTCTTAACGATTATAGACCTGTGGCCCTAACACCTGTCATCATGAAATGTTTTGAGAGACTGGTGTTGAATTATGTTAAGGCTAGTCTACCACCCACTTTGGACTCATATCAATTTGCCTATAGGAGCAACAGATCTACGGATGATGCTGTGTCTATTGTTGTTCACATGGTATTGCGACATTTGGAACAACAAGGTACTTATGCAAGGCTGTTATTTGTGGACTACAGTTCGGCTTTTAATACGATATTACCTAGTAGGCTGTTTCTCAAGATGCGTAGTCTGGGCATACATCAGAAGATCTGCCTGTGGTTAAAGGATTTTCTGACAAACAGGCCACAGTCAGTAAGGATGGGATCCCATTACTCTTCTACTCTAATATTAAGCACAGGAGCCCCTCAAGGCTGTGTGCTAAGCCCCTTCCTTTATTCCCTGTACACATATGACTGCACGCCACTGTATAGCACCAATGCTATTATTAAATTTGCAGATGATACAACAGTAGTGGGGCTCATCAATGAGAACAACGAGACTGTGTACAGAAAGGAAGTACAAGGGCTGATATTGTGGTGTAAAGAAAACCATCTTACACTTAATGCCAAAAAAACTAAAGAGCTTATCATTGATTTTAGGAGGAAGAGAGATGCGCATTTGCCTTTGCTCATAAATGGTGAGGAGGTGGAAAGGGTTGGCAGTTTCAAATTTCTGGGTACCTACATTTCATCGGACCTCACATGGACATTAAATACCGATATGCTAGTGAAGAAGGCGCAGAAGAGGCTGTACTTCCTAAGGGTGCTTGGGAGGATGAACCTTTCTCAGCGTCTACTTCTGGCTTACTACCGTAGCACCATTGAGAGTGTCCTCACATACAACATTTTAGTATGGTATGGGAGCAGCTCTGTAGGGGATAAAAAGGCACTACAGAGAATTATTAAAGTGGCCCAGCATACCATCGGGCTCCAGCTACCCACCCTTGAAGATATTTTCGCCACCCGCTGTTTAAGGAAAGCACATAATATCCTTAGAGACTTTTCCCATCCAGCTTACAACTTTTTTGAATTGTTGCCTTCTGGCAGAAGGTATAGGACTATTAAAACTCGGACAACACGTTTTAAGAACAGTTTTTACTCTAGAGCCATAACAGCATTGAACAATGAACTGAAGTACCAGTAGATAGGGGCAGTCGGACTGTATTATTTCCTATTGTGTGGATGTTTATCATTCCCTATTGTGTGGATTTCCTGTTGTGTATTATTTCCTATTGTGTGGATGTTTGTGTTTCAGAGGAGGAATTTTTTGAAGGGGGGCGGGGAGTGTGGGGATTGGGGGGGGATTGTTGGGAATTCAATGTGTGTGTTGGTTTGGTCTCCGGGTGTCAACGAATTTCATTGTATTGTGTAATACAATGACAATAAATAATAATAATAATAATAATAATAATATTTATTGGGGTCAAAGCACAAAAAAGGTTGAAGACCACTGCCCTAACAAATACTTTGAAATTGTACTTAAAATAGAGATAGCATTATGAGTAGGACCTTACATTCTAACAATCACTGTGTGCAGTTTGGTATCATGCTCAAGGCTCTTTACTCTTTGGTGCAAAAGTATTGCACCGAATGGAGATCAAAATCATCTGATTACTCTCTTGGATGACATTCATTTTCTACAGCTGTGTAATTAACATCTAAATATGGTCATATTTGTTCCTTAATTAAGATGCCAGATTGTCACCAGTTCTGCAGCTAGAGGAAAGCATGCTTGTTTGGGTCTTTGTCACTATTATGAAGGGCTTTGAAAAACTCCTGCTTTTAAATACATCATGAGTATCTAAAGCACCAGGGATCTGGGGAAAAGTGAGAGCATTTGAACTGAAATTCTTCCCTTTTGAAGAGACATGGGAAAATCAAACATCAGTGAAAAGTGGACTCTAAAGTTCAGAAGGATCATGAATGGCTCTCTGAAGTCTCAGCGCATGAAAATTTTATGTCACGCTGGACATCTTCTTTTTACTTTACTCATGTTGGACTGGAATGCAAACCTATTGGCTCTATAGGCAGCAATTCCGCAGACACAAGTATAACAACTTTATTGTACATATGTTATCATTTTAATTATAGTCAGCACAACACCGACAACTGGCAAGGAGTGTATAGTGCAGTTGTTCTCAAACTTTTTAGACCAGGACCCACTTTTTAAGAATGGCACTCCTGTTGGGACCCTCTGGAAGTGGGGTCATTAACCTGGAAGTGATGTCATAACCGGAAACAACATCATCAAGCAGGAAGTGCTCCCATTGTGACATCATCAAATGACACCCTGAAATGCAAACTGGCATTCTTGGACTGCGGCAATTGCACAACTATGAAACGCCCCTGACAGAAAGCAAGATTAGGGTAAAATATTATGGAAAAGCAGTGACCTAGAAAAAACAAAACAAAAAAACCCCTCACTTGAAAATTCTCTTTTTCCATATTTCTCTTGCTTTTTTAACAAAAGGCAGGAGAGCACTGCTGTAAGGTAAAATGGACAGGGAAACAAGCACAGTGCCTCGTAGTAAGTGACAACACCCACATGTGCTGTTGGGGAAAGCATATTGAAGCCATATGAAGAGACAGAAGGTACAGGTTGAGGAACCAAGGAACTGAGGGAGTGATTATAACAATCACAAATTAAATTGTGTCAGGTATTTTCTGGGTGTTTCACACACTATGTTTGACACACAATATTTCATAATCTATGTGGGAAATTCTGCCTTCAAGCAAAGTAAATGATCAGTCTCTTGATGTATTGCATTATGGAGACACTTATGCATCTATGGGCATCACAAACTGAACAGGAAAAGATTATAAGAACATAAGAAAAGCCCTGCTAGATCAGGCCAAAGGCCCATCTAGTCCAGCTTCCTATATTTCACAGGGGCCCACCAAGTGCCTAAGGGAGCTCAGTAGGGAGCCCTTGGCTAAGGGCTAAGGGAGCCCTTGCACCAGGCATTCTGAAGTAGTCTACTATTAACGTAAGGAGGTTGCACCGCCCATCATGGCCTATAGCCCACGATTGACTTTTCCTCCAGAAATCCATCCAGTCCCCTTTTAAAGGCATCTAGGTCAGATGCCATCACCACATCCTGTGGCAAGGGGTTCCACAGCTTAATTACCCACTGGGTAAAAAAGTATTTCCTTTTATATGTTTTAACTCTCCCAACACTCAATTTCAGTGGATATCCTGGTATTGTGAGAAAGGGAAAAGAACATCCCTCTATCGACTCTATCCCTGTGCATAATGTTGTATGTCTCAATCATGTCCCCCCCCCCCTCAGCTGCCTTTTTTCCAGACTGAGGAGCCCATAATACTGGAGTCTTTCCTCATAAGAGAGGTGCCCCAGCCCCATAATCATTTTGGTTGCTCTCTTCTGCACCTTTTCCATCTCCAATATGTCCTTTTTGAGATGTGGAGACCAGAACTGTACTCAACACTCTAGATGTGGCCTTACCATTGATTTGTACAATGGCATGATAATATTGGCTGTTTTATTCTCAACCCCTTTTTTAATTACCCCAGGCATGGAATTGGCTTTCTTAATTGCTGCCGCACACTAGGTTAACACCTTCATCGAGTTGTCCACTAGCACCCCAAGACCTCTCTCCTGAGCTGTCACAGACAACTCAGAACCCATCAATTTATGTGTGAAGTTTTGATTTTTTGCCCCAATGTGCATCACCTTACACTTATCTACATTGAAATGCATCTGCCATTTTACTGCCCATTCCCCCAACATGGAGAGATCCTTCTGGAGCTCTTCACAATCCCTTCTGGTTTTCACCACCCGGAAAAGTTTTGTGTCATCCGCAAACTTGGCCGTTTCACTACTTATGCCTGTTTCCAGGTCATTTATGAACAAGTTGAAAAGCACCAGCCCCAAAACAGAGCCTAAGGGTCTCCAGTCATCACCCCCGAGCTGGACAGTCTCTTGAGATAAGTACTGACTTCCCCTCTGACCTTTGCATGCCTTCCTGGAACCCTCACAGATAAATCCACAGGTAATTCAGTCCTCAGATTTTGCCCATACACAGCCCTCTGAACTGCTTCCCTGGGCTTCATAATGCCTTAAAAGGCATTAAAAGTGTCACTTCTGATAGGCATTAAAAGGCATTAAAAGTTTACCCTTACTAACTGGGCAAGAGGCACTTTTTCAAGTGGTGTTCCCTTATATTTAGCAGGGGGAGAGTAATTGTCCCTCTTCAACCCTTACCTGCACAGTCTCCTTTCTAGTGGCTGTTGCTGGTAATGTTCTGCATTTTTTTAGATTGTGAGCCCTTTGGGGACAGGGAGCCATTTAACGTTGTTGTTGTTGTTGTTGTTGTTGTTGTTGTTGTTGTAGTTAGCCTGTAAATTTTGTGAACTTTCTGATGAAAAGCGGTATATAAATACTGTTGATTGATTGATTGATCTGCCCTTTAATTATCAAGACACTTAGGAAACACTTCTGGTTTTTGCCAAAAACTGGAAGTAATGTTTTTCAGCTGAAATGGCCATTCTGAGGGCTTTTGAGGTCCCATGCAGGTGTGTGCGGCCTCAGTGGGCCTCAGAAGAGCCTCTGGAGGTGCCAGGAGTACTGCTCCAGTCACCTTCAGAGGCTTCGAATTGAGCCTAATCTGGCTGAATGAGGGTCCAGGGGATGTGATGTTACATCATATTTTGACCTAATCCTGTTTTCTGTCAGGGATGTTTCATGGTCGTACAATTGCTGCAGTCCAAGAAAGCCCATTTGCATTTCAGGAGTGCCATTTTATTATGTTACAATGGCAGCACTTTCTGCTTGATGATGTCACTTCCTGCCACAACATCACTTCCAGGTTAATGACCACTTCTGGTGGGTCCCAACACAGGTGCTATTCTAAAAAGTGAGTCCCAGTCTAAAAAGTTTGAATACCACTGCTTTATAATATTCCTTGCCTTGTGACTTTAGATGTTTGTACAAATATATGCCAATTTCTCCCCTGTTCCTAACCATCTGGACAAAGCTTTTTTTTTTTTTTTCCAACAAGCTCATTTTATATTTTGATTAAGTAGCAGAGTCCATGGTGAAGTGCTCTTAGATTTTTAAATGTGATAGACTTCACTTTATATTTTGATCAAGCAGTAACAAAGAGCATGTGAATGTTTCTATTGAGGTCATCATTTTAAACATGATTAATGTATCCCTCTTTTCCCTGCCGGTTTGGAAAAAGTATTGCTGTTGCAGGAGAGAATGCCTTGCTGGGGATAAACGTACTGCTGCTTAACCCAATCTACTCTCTAAGTATGTGACTGAGCTTGTTGAAATTTCCTACTAGGATAACGTTGCAATCAAAGAGAGACTTTGTACAGCCAAGTCACATATATAAAGTAGGCATTGCTATTTTTTTTCCATGCAAAAGATTACTTTGGAAAGTGCCTACATGGATCTAGCTGTTTAAACATAGATACATCATGCCATGGAGGCCAATAGACATATCTGCAGGTCTTGCAGGAATTTATTGCTGTGGCCACTGTAGACTATGCCTGTGTGTTAGTAAACACAGATATTTCTCCATATGATCACTTGCACAGAAGGTATTACTCAGAGACAAGCAGTAGCATGTGTGAACTAGGCCAGGTTCGGCCAGAGCAGAGGCTTTTCTGAACAGGGAGAAAGCAGGAGTGGGGCAAAACAGGGGTGGCTGTTTCCCGTGGGTGGGGCAGCCCAGGGACGGGGGAAACACCCATCCAAATACCCATCCCTGGGCTGTGTGGCCCTGATTCGGGCCACTGCAGCCTGCTTGGCAGGTGCAGATCCAAGCACCTGCACCAAGTGCTTGCACAACCACCAAGCATGGATCCAAGATCCATAGGGCAGGTAGTGACTACCCTGGGGTAAGGGAACAAAAATACCCTTTCCCCATGTAGGCTCTGTTCCCATGCAGGTTAGGATTGCTCCCTCAATTTACTGTAATGTATAACAGTATAGGTCACCCAACAAATTAGTAACCAATGAAAACAGTGGCCAACTTCATGACACTCATGGGCAGCGCAATCCTAGCGTGCCCCTTACGTCGACACTACGTCATAGCAGCGTCAGGGTGCGCCGAGCAGCACCCCCGCATCAGCGCTCCATCTCTGAAGCTGATGCTACTTGCAGCATCTGCTTCAGAGTGCCGATGGAGAGCCTCCCTTGTGCTGACCGAAGACAGTCGGCGCAAGGGATTCTCTCTCCCATATCGGGATGGGGATTGGGGGGAGGGGGGAGGGGGGACCTGGGTGGGCTTGGGAGGTGGCTGCACGGCCACATCCTAAGCCCATCAGCAAGGCCGCCTGGCCCCGATTCGGGCCACACGGTCTCCTCGGATCTGCCCCCCTCTCTTAAGCAGGCGCAGATCCGAGGAGCACATAGGGGAGGCTGAAGCAAAAGAGCATGGAGCCTCCCCTATGGTAAGGGAGTGTATGTTCCCTTGCTGTGGGGAGGCTCCAGCCTCTCCTAATATAAGCAGCGCTGGATATGGCGCTAGTCCGTTGGCCTTGCCAGTCCAGCGTTGCTTAGGATTGTGCCTACAATTGAGTAAGAGTTCTATTATTAAGTCCAATACATGGAAATGAGAGCTGACTCATACTAACATTTTCTTGGTTCCCTGCTGTGTCATACTAATACCTCATTGGCTCTCAAAACCAACCATTGGTCAGTTTTGAGTTAAGAAAATCCCCCTTTTTTACATAAGGCAGTTGTGTTTTCCTTTTCTGGTTAATACAGCTAATTTCATTTCATTCTGCATGAAATTACCTTTCCTATGGTGTATAACACGAATGAATTATTCATCAAGGCACATTTTCCAAAAGGGTTCCAAAATGTTGGCACTCGTGGCATCACCCCTCCTGAGGGTGTAACCCAGTGTGGTCCACCACCCCCCCTCCATATCCCCTAGTGATGCCACTGGTCAAATGTATTGTGTTTCAAGTCCTAGGTATTCCTGATATCACAAAACAACAGCATGAAGGAGAACGTCTCTATTCCATGTAATGTATAACTTTAAAAGGGTAAATTTATTCATGCATTCAGCAGTAAAATGTAAAGGACTTTTAGTCCTTCCCATGAACTGGACCTGGTTCAAGGAAACACAGGGCCATCCAAATCTCTATACAGGGCAATCAATTGCAAAACCAAACCAAACAAAAACACCTTCTCTCTTTGTGTATGTCTGTGTGTTTTAATTCTAGGTCACCTTGTTTTCCAACATTATTTACTTGATCTTTGTAAGCTGCAATGACTAACATTTGGGCTTAAGCTTGCTGATTGTATTGAGTTTGTTTATCCTATGTGATAAGTTGGCACTAAGAAGGATTTTGATCTTTAATCTGGTTCCGAGTCTTCTAAGGCACTGTGATTGCAGCCACAGGCAGTCCATGCTCTAAATGAGATTGGGAAGCAAATTAAAATAAAGAATGTTTCAGCAAATCGCATTGTCCGAGCTCAATGCACTTAGCAGTTTCATTTGCACGGGCTGAGCTGATTTCAAGGAAATTAATGATCAATTTGTGCTGGCGATGGAAGAAGTGTGCAGAAGGGTTCGCAGGTAAGGCGAGTGTGTTCAAAGCTGGGGTGTCGCTTCCCCCATGGGTTGCCCCATCACTAAAGCATGGGCCGCTAAGGAAAAGTCAGAGCACTGTATAGAAAATCTATCACTATGTGGATCGCTAGAGGCAAGGCATGGTAAATTGGCTAAGGCTTTCTTAACAATCGCAGCTCACTTAAGCAAGGATGTTAGGCTTTTTGACGGCCGCGGCCCTTGCAACCAGACAATAGCCAACTTTTGTACTGTTTGCCTTGCTGCAAGGGACAGCGTGAAATAATGAATCAGGAAAGGAATCTTGCCAGGCAGCTGAGGCTATTTGATCCATTTATTGATATGATCTCTCCGGCCATTACTGCACTTTGTGCACATGGTGGCTTCCCTTTTCAGAAAGAAAGGGGAGTTCCTGAAACATGAACCCATTCCTAGAAGGGCAAGGAAGCTGCAGAGAACTGATGCATGTATATTTGAAAGACGATTGGCCCAAGGGAATAAATTAATGGCTTAGCCAGGGTCACTCAGCTTAATAAACAGGTTAGCCAAGTGAAATGTTGGAATCCCTTTACCAGGAAAAATGCTGTGTATGTGTGGGTGGGTGGTTTGAATATTAATACATGCTCCAAAAGAAGACTTTTGGCTTCCCTGATGTTTCTTTTAGTTGAAACATAAATAGTCATTACTTCAATGTATTTATCTGAAGAATTTCTATCCCCCCTTTCCCAGGCCGAAGCAAATGCCCAAGGCAGCTTACATGAACAGGCTAGACTAAATCATTTTTCAATGGGGTTTTAGCACATATATAGTATTCTGTGATTCACCGAATCCTCAGTCCCAGATGTAGCCTTCAGAGTGTGGTTCTCTCCTCTGGCTGCACGCCGTCTCTATACACACTCTGGGCAGCGGTGTTATGCTGCCAGAATGCTGGGCGGGACATCCGGGTGATCGACAGCCCGCCCGTCACATTCCTCAGCGTTACGCCATTTGTGTAACGTACGCAAGCGGCGTAATTGGTTACGCAAACGGCATAACGTTGCAGAACGCGACGGGCGGGCTGTCGATCACCCGGCAGCATAACACCGCTGACTCTGGGGGAGGGGAGTAGTATTGGGCTGAAAGCCTCCCCAAAAGCATGGGTGGGTACAAAATTACCAGGAGAAGCTACTACAGACATGGATGGAATGAACAAGAGGCCAAGAACCTTGAAATTCCATCCCAAAGGAGACTGGAACAGGCTTCTCTCCATTTGTTTCAGTATGTGTGTGTGTCTTGGTGAGGGCCAGGGCGAAGGGAAAAGATCTTGCCTCATCTAAGCCATTATCGCCGGCTCTGAGCAACTGCCTGGCCAAAGCCCACCCCGCACCACCCAGAAGGAGCACAGCAGGCTGGGAAGCAGCGAGTCCACCAGTCTCAGGTGTTGCAGTCTTTTTGGGTACGGCAGAAGGGTGTTCCTGGACAGGGGAGGAGTGGAGCAGGGGTGGGACCGGCGGCAACGTTCGCCACCAATGCCGATCTTTGTGTAGGGCCACTCAGCCCTATGCAGACGCCCTCGCGTCTGTGGCAGCTAAATAGCCGGCGCAGAGGCGAGTAGACCGCCCGCCCATGCCCTTATATTACTGTGGGGAAAGGGGATGAACATCAGCTTCTCCTGCAGAGCCTCCCATGATTGCCTGGCTGCCGCAGGATGCAGCAGAAGCCACCTGGCTACCACTGCTCGCTCCGGCGGCTGGGCAGCTCAGGATTGGGCTGTAAGGCAAGGATTTTATTGACTCAGAGCACAATCCTAAGCTGCGCTGGAACAGCAAGGCCAGTGGGCCTGCGATGGATCCAGGGCAGCTTGGAGTGCTCAGGAGTCTCCCCAGGGCAAAGGCATGTTTGCGCCCTTGCCCCAAGGGAGTGCTAGCCTCCGCTATGGGTTCCTCGGATCTGTGCCTGCTATTTAGCAGGCTCAGAGCCAAGGATGCCAAGCGGCCCGAATCGGGGGGATTCAGGCCTGGGGACTCAGGCTTGGATGTGGCCTAACGGTTCTGCCCGCTCCCTGGGCATGCCCACCTCCCAGCCTGCCCACCCTGCCCAGTTCCTCTCTCCCACCTGCCTTCCCCCTGCCCAGGACCACTCTTGCACCAGCCATGTTCGGTGCATGAGTGCCGTAGCCTTGGGCCAGCGCCCGTAAGCTGCTGCTGCTGCTAGCATGTTTCCAAGGGCACCAACATGGAGATGACGGTTGGCTCCCCCATGCCTAAGGGGAGTCACAAGTGGCTATCGTTGGCCCAAGGATGCCCTCAGTTAATTAACGTCCTCTTCTTACATGCGCAATCAATCCTCATTATCTGCTAAGGTTAGGTTCCTGGAAATCCTTGCAGGTAGTGAATTTGCAAATAACCAATAATTGATCTTATGGGATCAATGGATTAGGTGCAGGAGGTACCTTACCTGCCAGCAGAGGCACTCAGGAAGCCAGCAGAGTGCAGCAGGAAGTGCTACAAGATATCTGAGTGCTGCAGAGACCTTCCAGAGGCTGCAGGGAGTTTCAGAATGTCACCTGCGACCAGCATGGACCCCTGAAACATGGCCAGAGGATGCTTCTGGCAGCCGTTTTAAAAGTGTCAGTGCTGGTCGCAGGTGCTGTTCTTAAGTTCCCTGAAGCCTTTGGAAGATCTCTGCATAGTGGATAGTAAAGACAGAGGTGCAGACAAGGAGGGAAGGAGCAATTCTGCCCCTCACAAATAAGCAAATGAGCGGATAGCAAGGTCGCATATAAAGAGGACTGTATCTGTAAGGCTGTTATGTGAATGTTGTTTTTGCTGCCAATGCTTTTAGAGTTTTTTTTTTTTCCTGGAACATGGCTTACATTCTTGTTTCAAAAGTTATTTTCAACTGTTGGCTTTTTCAAAAAGGTGGTGTAAAATATTGGTGTGTGTGTGTGTGTGTGTGTGTGTGTGTGTGTGTGTGTGTGTGTGTGTGTGTGTGTGTGTGTGTGTGTGTGTGTACTTTTCCCCCCCCCAAACTCTGTTTTGTAGGAGAACAGCCTCAGGCCTCTCCTCTCAAACAAATCCCCTTGACTAAACTCTCAACTGTGCTGTATAAAGTTGGATAGAACTTTTAAGGTTCCATCCCTCCAGTGAGCCTGAGGCTTTTGGTTGAGAGTTTTTGTTTGGTAGGGGAGACAGGTTCCCCCAAGCAGGTTTACCGGTTGGCCTATTCGCACAGAAGTCTTGTCTCCAGCCTTCCCTTGAAGCCACTGTGAATGAAACCCATTCCAGGCACACACAACACATGCCAATTTTATTATTATTATTATTATTATTATTATTATTATTATTATTATTATT
>JAJKFI010000010.1:16214893-16249332 GCA_029204185.1 Lerista edwardsae
ATAATAATAATAATAATAATAATAATAATAATAATAATAATAATAATCTAACACCTGTTAGACAGGTGCATCTGGGGACAGTATACTTCCTACATCACATGCCTCGCATAAAGTGATTGTAATTTATAATTAAGGGATGTGGTGGTGCTGCGGGTTAAACTGCTGAGCTGAGCTTGTTGATCAGAAGGTTGGCAGTTCGAGACTGCGTTACGGAGTGAGCTCCTGTTGCTTGTCCCAGTTCCTGCCAACCTAGCAGTTCAAAAGCAAGTAAAAATGCGAGTAGATAAATAGGGACCACTTCGGTGGGAAGGTAATGGCATCCCGTGCGCTATGGCGTATAGTCATGGTGGCCACATGACCACGGAAGTTTGTCCTTGGACAAACGCCGGCTCTTTGGCTTAGAAACGGAGATGAGCACCGCCCCCTACAGTCGGTCACGACTAGACCATTCGGTCTTGGGAAACCTTTACCTTTTAATTTATAATTACAATTTATAAAGTGCACCCTTGGAAGAAAAATGTATAACACAGCTTTCTGCACTTTAGAAAACACTGCTATCCATGAAAAAAATAAAACCATTTTCTACTACCTCTACTGCTAACTTGATGTCCTTTAGATTTTGAAGCTTAATAGTGTGATATAAAATTCATGCACTAATACGTGGGTAAGAATACTTCTTGGACTACAAATCATTACTGATAACAAGAAGTTGTTATACAAACAGGGTATGAATTTCAATGCTATGGATAAGAACAACATCTTTACAGAGAACACCCCAGACCCAGTGGTGTCATCTAAATGATTTAAGAAGAGGTACTCACTTTTGATTGGCACGTGTCGGGACCCGCCCACCGGAAGTGACGTCATAAGCCAGAAGTGATGTCGTGGCAGGAAGTGACATGAAAAAAGCCCTTTTTGAGGCCTCAGAGGATTTTAAACTGACCCAACAGTTGCAACAGTATTCCACAGCACCCCCCAGAACATGTTAAGGAGGCCTGGCATCATGTTAAAACCCCAGAGCAACTCATTTTTCAGTGGCAAGGAAAGGAAAGGCTCTGCTCGCTGCCTGCCTGCCTGCCTGGCTCTGAGAAAATGCAGGCAACTCAAACATGCAGGAAATTCAAACGTTGCAGAGGACGGAGTCGATGAGTGGACGGGCGAATGGGCGGGGCCAGCTGTAATTCTAGAAACCGGTACTTGCGTACCCCCGCGTACCCCCTGCATGACATCACTGCCCAGACCCAATTTCCTTGCAAGTTCCATTTATTTCTTTTCAGCATGAAACCCAAATCCAGCTCTTCCGACAGTTCATTCTCTTGAAGCGGCTCAGCCAGACCTGCTAATTTCTTCCAGTTCTTCAGAAACTTAACACTGATGAGATGAAATGTGTAAATTGTAAGACAGAAAAATGTTACAATGGCTACATTATATAACACAATTATGATAGGCTGAAAGCATTAAATATAGACAAGTTATAGCAGTGAATAGCCTTGGGACCTTAAAATTTAATAAGCTGTATCTGCAGGCAAAAAAATCTAGCAGATGTAAGAACTGGGGGGGGGTGTAATCTATTTAGTCGTTTAGCAGGTAAAAGCAACATATGGATAATAATATTTTTATTTTTCTAATTATATAATTATTTCACAAACTGCCATCTAACACAAAAGTTTGCAAGGACGCACTAGAAAAGGAAGAAATGGTATTTGTGTGATGATGTACAGGTGTATTTTACAAATGTAAAGCAATAAAGATTATTTTGTGTATTTGTCATGCGTCTTATAGTCAAGGTTTAGAGCTGCTTAAAACATGTTAGAAGTATATCTGCTTCCCATTTTTTTCATACTCATTTCTTTTCCCAACTTTTTCTAATGCCACTGAACATTAAATTTTTTGGTCCTTATTTCAGACATCCTGTCAGTGGTCTACAATATGATCTACAGTGAATGGAACCCCCATAGAGTTCAGGAAAAAAATATTGTTCCTTAATTTATAAGGGGGGTAGCAAAGCACCTAGGACAGCCATTTTATGGGAAGATGGGGTGCTGGAAAGTTTGAGCAGACCTCCGGAGCCCAGATCTACCCATTCTAAGTATAGCCCGTAGACCTGGGCTCCGGAGCTCCCTCGGTCAGGAGAGCAGACATCGTGTGCCAGGAGTCAAAATGGCATCGCACGCTTCACTAGTCTGTCTCCCAAAGACCATGCAGGTTAGCTGTGGGTGCTGCAGTCTGGATTGGGTGTGGATGCTGGATGCCAGAGGGGGCTGGCATTAATGTGTGGGCTCTGCCCCCATGGAAAAAACCAGTGGGTGCTGAAAAACCCAGAGCCCCCCCTAGATGGCGCCTATGGATGGGTATGTTCATATGAAGTTTCTGATAGTTCTGATATATGAGTGTAAGAGAACTAAAATAGCAAGGGTCTGGATTAGAAAACGGCACTGACAAACTTCCGAAAAGGTTTGATGTGATTAATGTTACCAACCCATTGTATCAAGGTATTCCTGACTTGAATCTCAACTGGTCAAGTGATTAATTTCTTTCCCTTCTCATTTCTTCCCTTGAGGGCACAATGCTAACCTGAAGTTTGGCTGGCACAGTTAGACCAGCAAAGTTTGGCCGGTGCAACGGCCACTGTAAAGCGTGCTTGGACCACTCTCTGAGTCAGGGAGGAGGATACAGGTCTGGGTGCTGGCCTGTCTTGACTCCGAGAGTGGTCCAAACATACTTTACGATGTCCCTTGTGCTGGCCAAACCTTGCTGGCCTAACTGTGCTGGCCTAACTCCAGATTAGGATTGCAGTTTGAATTTGTATTCAGCAGCTTTATGCTAACTAATGCCCACCTGCCTATGCAAGAGAATGCACTACATCCTGTGGGGACAGCCTCAGAGTAAATTAACTTTTATTCTTTCACCGTGAGACAAGCCATCTGGAGGTAAGCCTCTTCTTCACCAATGGGTCTCCTTAGATACGCACCAGTCATTTCACTGGTGCAGAACCAAGGAGAATAAAGGAAAGGGAAAACAACAGGAATGTAATCATGTTGTAGGCCAGGTCCTCTGGGATCTACCCCTTCCTCTCCCATTCCTCCTACTGCCTGCCCACTCCCCACCCTGACACTTCCTTGTTCCTCCCCCTCTCCACCCTGCCCCTCCCACAGCCCACCCACTACACTGGCTTACCTTCGGCCTCACCTAGCCAGCTGTGGCAGTGGGCCCCCAACCCAACTGCCATTTTGTAAATGTCATCAAGCACAGTTAGGACTGGGCAACTGTATATGATTGCAAAGATTATACCAGTGGTCTCCAAACTGGAGACCGCTGCAGTGCCAAAAAGGTTCCCCATTGCAACTGGTGTTTTTTTTGTTCCACCAGGGAGCGTTGGGAAAGCCCTGCCTGCAGCCCCCAGTGCACCATGTTCACAGCCTGCTGGGGTGACAGAACCAGGAAGCAGCTGGCCACAGCAACACTGGGGAGCTGTATTTGTGGCTTTCCCAATGCTCCTTGGTGTAACAAAGAGTGCCAGTCACCAATGACCACAATGATAAGGAACCAACAAAAACTTCAAGAACGTATTGCATTAAGATGATGTGGACAAAAACAAAGATATGGTAATGGAGTCAGGGAGATGAGGCAGACTTAAAAGTTGGGAGCCAGCCATTAGACAAGGCGTCATTATTGAGCGTCCCTAAGGAAAATGACACAGTCCCAATGCGCTGGGACAGAACAGCAGAGATAATTTATGTCTAGGCAACATACTCTCAGCGTGTCTCAAGGCAAGTATAAGGTAATTAGAGATGTCACCAAAAGTTGCAATTACCGGGTTCAGAATACAAATCTGCCCAGCTCATAAAGCTTGGGTGAGTTAACGATCCATCATAATTTCCGACAGAGGTTGTCCTGCAGTTTAGAAGGTAAAACAAGCTTCAGCACAAAGATGATCAGGTGGAGCCATCAGTTGGCCCAATTCCAATGTTCCCTTTCTCCTGAGGGATCTGCAGAATATCCCTGAGAAATGTCTCTTGCAGTATATGAACTTCTTTGGCTTCCCTTGATTTTAGATGTTTCACCTGGGGAGCAGCCCTGAAATTTTCTGAGCCAATGCTAATCAGTTCTAGATAATCTTCCAGTTTTTTTATTTTTTCACAAGGAAGGGCCCAATGGGATAATATTGATCCTATTGGCTTAAGGCCAGCCCTGGTCTTCAGAGTGCTGCTTAACTGATAGAGCAATCCTAACCTGGAGTTAGGCCAGCACCATTAGGCCAGCGTAATTCCAGGTTAGGATTGCGCTCTGGGGCTGGATTACATCATTGCTTTGCCCAGTTCTAGCCATATTATAGCATGCACACAGGATCCCTCCTTGCATGCTCTCTGTCTTTAACTAATGTGCTTAGAACTGGATTGAATTACAGTCACAGGGTCCATGCCCTGCAGTGCAATTACACATCTGCAGTGTGGTCACACCTCTGCAACATGCATTTGCATGTTTCTACAGAGTTCTCAAAAGCATGGAGAGCTGCTTGCATACATACACATGTATGCTCACAGGCACATTGCAACTATGGGAACAATGCTTATAGAGGGGAGAGGACACCGCTCACCATGCAGCCATTGGAATATCCTGCCACTGGAACATAAGAAGAGCCCCACTGGATCAGGCCAAAGGCCCATCTAGTCCAGCTTCCTGTATCTCACAGTGCCTCAGGGTGCCTCAGGGAACATACAAGACAACTAGATATGTGCATCTCGGTGCCACTCCCTGCATCCTGCGCTCTGAGGTAGCCTACCTCTAAAATAAGGAGGTTGCACATCATGGCCTGGAGCCTGCAGTGGACTTTTCCTCCAGAAATCTGTCCAATCCCCTTGTAAAGGCATCTAGGCTTGATGCCATCACCACCTCCTGTGGCAAGGAGTTCCACAGAGTTCCACAGTACCCACTGGGTAAAGAAGTATTTCCTTTTATCTGTTCTCACTCTCCCAACACTCAATTTTAGTGGGTATCCCCTGGTTCTGGTATTGTGAGTGAGGGAAACCAATATCAGGGAGAAATGTGATGTACATTTCCCACAGTGGTCACAGATTGTACTGGCTTCCATTTACCCAGCTGGTGACTGGAACATATAGTAAAGGCAACACTGGAGAAATGAATCCTTAAATGCCCTTTGCAGAATTCTCCTTGGTTCCATAAGTCATACTCCCCTCTCTTGTACCAATATGTTGAGCATATATGTCTATCTGATAGCTTAATATGATACTAGGTTGCTTTTTTTAAATGAAAAAAATAGTCAAAAGCATTTTTTTTAAAATAAATCCAAATATATTAAAAGGGCAATTTGAAGTCATTATGATTCTATAATTCTTTCATTTAACTACCTAACTTTTGAAGAGCAATGGATTTCCCTGTAGAAAGAACTGATTTCAACCGAATATTGTACAGGTATTTTCTATGTGCTGGTACACATTGTATTCCAAATGGAGTAAGTGGGGAAAAAAATGGAACATACCCAAACACAGCTTCTCTGAAGTTAGCAATTTCAGCTTTTGTTAAAAACCAATTCCCTTTTGTCATTAAGCATTTATTTCCTCTTTTATATCAAATGCATTATTTATTGTGTCTGAACAAGTTTGGGGCGATAAATTATATTTGCTACATTTCCCTTTTGCGAACGGCGGGTTCTTCCATATACTTAAATACAACGAAACAAAAAAAGGTATTTTCCGAGAAGCATCTGAAAGAGAAACACGCAAATGGAGTTGCCAAATATCTCCTCCCAGCAAGGTGCGGAATTTCTCTCTCCCCCTTCGCTAACTTGCATGGGGTATACTGTGCTTGGTTCCCCTGTTGGGTTTGTGAGGTAGAGGGGTACAGGAGCGACACGGGGTGTCCCAGTTGCCATACTGGGAGGCACCCAGTTACCAGGGCTCTGGAACACAGAGCCCAGCTGTGTTTGCAGAGGAAGCAGCGCCCTACTGGTGTACAGCTCGGCAATCCGGCGCTGAGGCGAAGGAGTCACAGACACAAAGCGTTGATAAGATAGAAGTGTATTCAAGTTCTTCATAGTCAGATCCAAGCCAAGGTCACATACCAGAACATCAGTCAGACAGCAGGATGCAGCAGACAGATCTTGTACACAGCAAATAGTAACACAATCGGGCAGCATTTCCCCCTCCTTCCATTCAACCCACACTGATAGGGGGCAATGCCCTTCCTCTTGCGTTCCTTACCACCAATCAGAGCCCTGACTGGGGGCGCCATAGAGAACGTGCTGTTTGGCACGTCCTCACCTCTCCACAGCGGCTCTCATCACTGCGCAGAGGCCAGCACACAGGCGCAACTAATGGCTGGCCTCATGCCAAGGTCTGTTGTTCCCAGAGCCAAAAGAGTATCTCAGGTCTGGACTCTTGTACCAGGCCTGACAAGGAGCTGGTTGCTTGTGTGTAGAATCCTCCTGGGGAGGAATACCTTGCCATTCATGTTGTGAGGGACAAGTGATTGTGCAAAGGGTACCCTTTGTGCATTAAGTGCCCTTTCACCATCACTCAAGTTCCTGTTGGGAGGTCAGAAAGGAATTGACCCACTTGATGGGTAGCGACCTGATGTCAGGTGGGTCACGGAAAGCTGGGAGCCGCCATCTGGGAGGTGCCAGATCTTGTAATCCTGTAGCTAATATGAAACTAAACAGTGAACTTTCAAAGAAGAAAAAAGTGTGATAAAAGCAAATCTGTGTTTCTTTAAAGCAAATCTTTGAATACACAGATCTTGTTTCAGCAACGTATTGAGCAATGATAACAATGAAAAACCTTTTGCACTGAGACCCACTTTTTAGAATGGCACTTGTGTTGGGACCCACCAGAAATGATGTCATGACCGGAAGTGGCATCATCGAGCAGGAAGTGCCATCATTGAAACTTTTTAGACCAGAACCCACTTTTTAGAATGGCACTCGTCTTGGGACCCACCATAAGTGATGTCATTAAGCTGGAAGTGATGTTGTAGCAGGAAATTATATCATCAAGCAGGAAGTGCTGTCATTGTAATAAAACGACACTCCTGAAATGCAAATTGGCATTCTTGGACTGCCAAGGTTGCCTTGGACAACCATGAAGCATCCCTTACAGAAAGCAAGATTAGGACAAAATATTACAGAAAAGCATGCAAATAAAAACAAAATTTTAAAAAACCTCTCACTTGAAAATTCAAACTATTAACACTTACAAAAGGAATATAAAAAGAGTAAGGTCTGCAATTTCCAAGATGGCTGCTCCCAGCTTTCTTTGGCCCACCAGACATGAGGTTGCGACCCACCAAGTGGGTACCGACCCACAGATTGAATAACACTGGTTTAGCAGATACCCTGGCCCCAAGCTATATAGGGCTTTACAGATCTATAGGGCTATGCATATACAGAGCCGGAGCAGGCTCTGACTGCATCTGGAGTGGGGCAAAGATGAAAGACTTAAACATGCCCTCTGTTTACCATGCCTTGCCACACCCCCGCTTCCAGAATTGCTCCATTTCAGAGTGTAACAGAGGCAGGGGCAGGCGGGAGGGCCCATTTCCATAACACTTCCTTCCCCAGCATGCCCAGATTCCCCAGTAGTGCCCGTGGCAGGTGCCCATTGTGCCCATTGGCACAACGCTTCTGCGCATAGAATAGACAATGCCCCATCTAGTGGCTAACAGCAGATCACTTACAGAAGTTCTCTGCACTCAACAAGTTACCTATTTCTTCATTTGTATGAATCTTATTTGTTTAGTTACCTGGATTTTCGGTACATCTGGGTTAAATGTTTTAATGTTTCCAATTCTGTGAAATATGTAGAATGTTTATGGCTATAGCATAAAAACATGACAAACTGGAAGAAGAAACAGGGAATAGAAAGCCCTCCATAATTTTAGGCTACACAGACCAGCCACAAAATTTGACATACAGCTCAATCCTATGTATGTATATTCATAAGTAAGTCCCACTCTATTCCTGCAGTTTACTCTCAGGACAGTGTATAAAGGATTGCAATAAAATTGTAATGAGTCTGAGAGCCCAATCCTGCGCATGTCTACTCATCTCCAATGAATTCAATGGGACTTATTCTCAGGTACGATTGTACAGGATTGTGGCCCGAGTCTGCCTCTGCTGTCTTTTGTGTAATGAAATTGCTGAATCACAAGGAAGTTTCTTTCATTCTTTTCAACTATATCCAATTCTGTCATTTTCTTGTTTTCCTGAAATGGGATTTAAATATCCGGAAATGTACATTGCAACCCAGTTCAATCTTTTTTAAGGAAATAGATAGCTAAGGCCATGATGCCATCTGTTAATAAAAGTTTCAAAATGCACGCGCAATAAATCTGATGTTGGTACTTGACAACTGCAATTAAGATATGGCTATTATATTTGCATAGTTTGCTTTAAAAAAAAATGAAGTGCAGTTCTCAGGCACCAAATCTGCATAATATATGTAGCACACACACCAACCGTAATTGAATATATTGCTATCAAACAGTATGCGAAAAACCTTGTACGCTTCTTGTAAACTTTGATTGATTGTCTCTATTTAACTTATGCCCTTGTGTATATCTTCGTAGAACTATGTTAAAGTTATGCAGTATTAAATGCTCTGCAGTTGTAGTAAGCCCCCATCACGTTTTCTTTAAAAATGAAGCTTTATTTTAAACGAAAACCTTTTTATTTTTGTCTCTTTTTTTTTGGTAAAATCATAGATTTGATTGGGGGTGGGGGGGAATCAGTTTAACCATCCGAAAGATACCAGCCACAAACACTGATAATAGCAGCACTCATTATAACCCGAGGCTGTGCTGTGTCTATTTATACGGACAACTCACACCAAAATGATTTAACATATTGTTATTCCAAAGTGAAAACTTTGATAATGGAAGCAATTTAGAAGACATTACAGAATGGTATTTTAAAGGAAGAAGGACACCAAAGGACACCGAAGGACATTTTAAAGTGATGTTTATAAGGAAAAAGCTGGTGTCTGTCCCTACATGAATAATTATTGTTTCTTTTAGAAATCCTCAAAAGAACAGATTTTCAAACATGTTGAAAAGGCTTCAGGAGAGTAGTTGTAGTCACTTCCTTTAGATCAAGAAATACATACATGGGAAATTTCAAAGGTCTGTAAGAGAAAGATTTCATTTGCAATCTGTAGCATAGGAAGTGGGTGGCAGGGGTGGTCTGCCCTGGGTGATGTGCCCAGTAGTGTCATTCAGTAATGAACAAACGGAACGCTGGGCGGGACTTACCGCCTGATTGGCTGCGCGTTGCTGACGCGGCGCTGCCTTTCCGAGCGCCGCGCAGGCACCCCTGGCTTCGGAGGGGGTGCCCGCTTGCCTGGGGTGCGCGCTGGATGCTGCGGAGAGCCGCGGAGGGGCACGCCACCCGGAAGAAGCCCCCGCGGCGGAATGGCAGGTGGCGACGCGTCACGGGCTCCCTGTCAATCAAGGGGTAAGTCCCGCCTAGGTAAGAAGGGGTAAGTCCCGCTTCTTCATTACTGAATGACACTACTGGATGTGCCCCAGGGGTGATGGGTGAGCCACCTAAACTGAGCCCCTGCTGAGTGGAGGCCCACGCTGCAGTTGGCAATGGACGTGGGCTCCCCCCCTCCCCCAGGCTCTGAAAAGAAACCCTAGAAGTGATTTGGTGTTATTTGTGATGATGTATTGACATAAAGGGTGCAGTGGGTTAAACTGCAGAGCTGTTGAGCTTGCTGACCGGAAGGTTGGCGGTTTGAGACCGCACGATGGAGTGTGCTCCTGCCAACCTAGGAGTTCAAAAGCATGTAAAAACGTGAATAGATAAATAGGGACCACTTCGGTGGGAAGGTAACGGCGTTCCGTGCGCCTTTGGTCATGGGGAAACCTTTACCTTTTAATGATATAATCACTGTGCAGCCAAATCACTTCCGGGTGCTGTTCATCACTCCTGGTAAGTATGGGAATATTGAGCGGCATGGAGGGGTGACGCCCACACTGGTGATGCCACTGATTACGATTTCCTCCTTTTCTTTTTTTATAATCCAACAATATGATATAGATCCAACTCTCGGTTCCTAAAAATAACCTTCAGAAGGCTTTACATTTAGGATCTGGGTAAAGTCTACTGACATTTAAAAAAAGAGATGTATCAATGTGTACTGTGCCCTCTTTGAAATTTAAATGGCAGACCATCAATTGACCCAAACATACAATGAGTTTACAAATAAGTTTCTTCTGCTTTCTGTAGTGTAGTAAGATCATTCACAACAAGCAGCATAAATGAACTGCCAAAAGAGGTTCTTGGTGTCATTTTTGGAAACAACACCCCCTGTTGAATATGTTTCATCCAGGTTTACATTGTCAAATTGCATTGCACAAGCAACCAAAATGAAAGAACAGGAGGGACTGCCGACATATGGCAAACAGATTTATTTGGAGATTTAGAATTTATGTTTTTCCCCATTTGTTTTTGCTGACATGTTTGGCACTTGTAGCTGAGCACTTGTGGCTCTGGTAGCATTGTAATCACTCATGGGATTCTCTCATGGGACTCTTCACCACAAGATGGCAGTAACTGCATGAAGGGTTCAGAAGCTGAGGACTGGGGAAATGCTCAGAACATTGGAAGCTACAACCAGGTTTAAGCTCTCAAGAGGCCACATGTGGTGGTGAGACCATTCTCATTGAGGGTGCTGGCCTTCTGACTCCGAGAGTGGTCCAAACATTTGCGGTGGCCCTTGCACCGGCCAAACTATGCCGGCCTAACTGTGCCAGCCTAACTCCAGGTTAGGATTGTGCTCTGAACAAAATAAAGACTACAACTTTGTTAAAGAAAAAAAAATCCACAATCATGGTCTAACGCAGTGTTTCTCAAACTGTAGCCTGGGAACCAATTCCAGGTGGGTCCCCATTCATTTCAATGTTGTACTTTTATTCTTAATATATTTGATTCTACTGCATGTGACTGCATTTGGGGAAATGTTACAGATCAGTACTTTTAACAGGCTTCTATGTGTATGTTGTTAACAATGCTATCAATGGGGTTTACTCAGTGGTGGGATTCAAATAAATTAATAACCGGTTCTATGTCCTCCAGGGCGGCCTGCAGGGCCATCTGCTGCCTTTCTTCCCTCTCCCAACCTAAAATTAGCAACCGATTCTGCAGAATAGGTGAGAACTGGCTGAATTTCACCACTGGGTTTACTCCCAGGAGCCTTTTCTATGTTTGGCGATTTTTTTTTTAAATAAAATAACAGATCAGCAACTGCTTGTGAGGGTTAGGAGGGTTCTTCTTTAAATAAATGTTAAAATTTATTTATTTATCTATACTTATTGGGAACATTTTGCCCCCCTAGGAATCCGGAGTTGCTCCCTTTAACCCTCTGAGTGCTGGCCCACCAAGAAGAAAAGCTCTTTGCAGAGGAATTGGGAGGGGGGAGGAGGGAGAGTGAAGTGGGCGGAGTCAGCCCTAATTTTAACTAGTGGAACTGAGTTCCCCCGCATTCCCCCCGCATTCCCCCTGCATGACATCACTGCTTTTAAGTGACTTGCTTACTTAATTCACAGCCCAGTTCTAAGCTGTGTTGGAGCAGGCAGGCTGGCGGGCCTGCACTGCTTCCTTGGATCTGCGCCCATGAAATCCCGGCCACGACCCCAACCCACCCCCTCTCTGGGCTGGCACACCCACCGGCCCACCCACCACCCAGTTCTGCCCATCCCCTGCCTGGTTCTGCCTTATCAAAACTGAGTTCATGGTCTAATCCTGCCCAGCCTGGGCGCCTTGCCCTGCAGCTCCTAAGACCAGCCCTGTTCAACCTCTCAGGTTAGTTGTGAAGACACAAGAGGTAGCAGAAGATGGAGTGGATGGAGGTGGGGTGGGTGGTGATGGGGTGGAGAGGGTGGATTGATTCCTGGGGGGCGGGGTTAGTGTTGATGTTGGGTCCCCAGACTCATACTTGCTTTCTTTTTTATGGCTGTTGCATGAAAAAGGTTGAAGACCATCACTCAAAACCCTCTACCCACACCAACACCCTGTTGTAACCATAGCAAACCCTCAACAAATAAAATCAGTTTTCTTGCACAATTCCTCATCCCTGAGATTAATGCCTGGCAACAGACATTAGAGTCAGGCATCCACAAACCATGTCAATATGCACAGGTATTTGTCACATGGTCTAATGTGTTTCTTCTCTGATTCTAAAGCAATACTGAATTATCTAGGAGCACAATTCTTTGTTATAACACATGTTTTACTACCAATAGCCAACATTTATTGGTCCTTTTTCTTGCAAGTATAACTATAGAATTAACAGACGTTTTTCTGTCACATGCTATGTTCCACTGACTATTTCCAGCTTTCTAACACCTTAACATTTCCAATTTCTACAATTTCTAATTGTAGTGAAATATTCATGGTAGCACACTAATGATTCCAGGAGCAATGTCTGTTATAAGCTAGGAATAAATTCCTCTTTCTCAATGAAAGCACAAGTTAATCAGCTTTTGTAAGTAAAAGGCTATTTTTGATCTTAAAAAAAAAAAAAGCTTTTTTTTTTCCTTCCCCCACCCCCTCTCTTTTAGCCTAACCTTCTGGAAATTTGAAATAACCGAGGCAGTTAAAATTCATGATCTACATTTTGTGTCATTATTATTACATTAGCATGAAATTATGGTCCTAGTTAGTCATAATTATACTCATAATTATTCAATTTATCACTATAGATCCTCCTGGAAACTTTATTGGAAGAGTTATTAACATTAATAAATTGTTTTTCTTCATATCCATATTATTAATTCACCTCATGTGTGATAGAAACTGTAAGCCATAAAATTAATGCCAGGTCTTTACTTTGTATAGCTAACTTAATGAAAGATACTTTGATAGCCTTTTGCTATTCTCCTGTTTTGTTATTTATTCTTGTTTCTTCACTAAACAGGGAAATATTGGTAGTGGTGTGGGCAGAATGTTTATCGCAGTGGTTCTCAACCTGTTAGTCATGGCTCCTCAGGGAACCACGGAATCCTTGTGAAAAACTCACTGCCCTATACAATGTACAGGATTGTAGCCCTAATGGGGAGCACCAATCAGTGGCCTAGTACAGTGGCCTAGTGGCCTAGTACAAACCTTTTTGGTTTGCCGTGTCAAAAATGACTAACGCTGCTGGCCAGAGGCGGATCTACAGGGAGGGCAAAGCTCTAAGTGTTGCAAGAAGCCTTACCCTGTCATGTAAATCCCTCCTCTCCCTTGCTGCTGTAGCCAGTAAGCAACGCCAAGATGTTGCTTTTCCCTGTGAGGATTGGCTAAAACGGTGCAGGAGAGGAGTGATTTCCACTGCAAGGTAAGGCTTCTTGCAAAACTTAGAGCTTTGCCCTCCCTTAGATCTGCCTCTGCTGCTGGCATGTCACTACCGACCCTGAACAAAAGAGAAACAATTATTTACATATTCATTCATTTAAAAAAAATCATGTGGGGGCTATGCATTATATAAAGAAACATCAAATCGTTGCAAATCATTATACAAAATCAAATCATTACAAAAAGAAACTCACTTGTTGGTGTGTTACCAGTTGTGTAAGTGCCATTCTAGGAAGCGTGGTCGGTGGTAGGGTAGACCAGTGGTTCTCAAAACAGGACTCACTTTTTAAAATGACACTCTTTCAGGACCCACCTTGCTTTAGGAGCCTAAAAAAAGTTTAACTTTAGCAGCTGCTGAAGCCTATGGTTTTTATCTTTTTTACTATGGTAGGGAGCATTTGCTGAGCTCCATGTGCATCTAATTGGGACCATTCTGGTGGCCTACTTGCAAATAAATATGTACATGTTGCTCAGTTTCCATTGGGTTCAAAACATTTTCCTTGTCAGCCTGGAAAAAGGGGTGGGACTTCCTTCTTGAGTTTTTTTTTTGGGGGGGGTCCTCCATTCAGCGATTTGGAACCATTCTGGTGGAATTGCATTCGTCTCAGCCTGCCCTTCTTGGTGGACTGAGGCTTGCTCACCTACACAGAATGAAATACATGCGTGGCTCAGGGCGCAATCCTAACCTGGAGTTAGGCCAGCACAGTTAGGCCAGCAAAGTTTGGCTGGCATAAGGGACACCATAAAGTATGTTTGGACCGCTCAGAGGGGCCGGCACACAGATGTGCACCATCCTCCCTGACTGAGAGAGTGGTCAAATGTACTTTACAGTGGCCCTTGTGCCGGCCAAACTTTGCTGGCCTAACTTTGCCAGCCTAACTCCAGGTTAGGATTGTGCTCTCAGTTTCACTTTCTGTGGGGCTCAATACATTTTCCTCATCAGCTTTCGGCTTGTCAGTTTCACAACCCATCAGGTTGCAACCCACAATTTGGGAAACACTAGGTTAGATGATATATTAGGAGACTGTCACGAAAAGAGACAGATTTTTTTTTCCTATACATCTGCGAATCTGAAATGAGTTAAATTAAGTCACTTTGTAATTTGCAATATTTCTTTGTAAGCAGCGTGCATTAAAACAATACTCTTTGTTCATTCTGTAACTGCATAGAAGTTTCAGGTAAATGAACCTTGCATAAATGGGTCTTAATGAATGTTAATGTGTTACAAACAAAAATGTACAAATTAGAAGTTCCGTTGAAACCTCCTAAACCCTGGGCTTCTGAATTCAGTCATGCTGTCGACGTGGAAATGTCGCTCAAGATAATAGAAAGAATGCTAATATATTCTTGAATAATACATATTGAACGTGCATTTTACATATATATTCTGCTCCACCTATGTTCTTTGGTTCAAAGCCTGAAATCATAACATTACATCAGTTTCACAGGAAGAAAAATCCAATTATGCACATCATAAGGGGTGTTTTTTTTGAATTATAAAGGAAAGTAGGAAACAAACACTTGCCCCTTATTGTCTTGTTTGGCATTAACTTGGCGTTCTCGGATTGTGAACTGGGTAAGCTGATTTTTTTCACCTTCTGGTTCCTATAAGTCTCGTGCATACTGGAAGCTGCCAAATCTATGTCGAAATTATTATTTGTACTCTTAGCTGTCGCTTAGGAAAGTGCTGTTCATAGTGGCTGTTTGAGTCACTTCCCTGCCTGATAACTGGTCTTCGAAGAAGGTTGTGGAAATGAACTGTCCTGCAAGATGGATTATCTTCAAATCCTGCTTACAGTAGCAGCTGTTGCTTTCTGTCTCTCTGGGATGCATTGTGAACCCAGCTCTGAGGCATGTATAGCTTAGATTTGCAGTTGTTTTGTATCCATGAGTTTCTTCGCTCTTAGAGCAAAATGACCATGTAACCAAACGTCACAGACTAACACAGTAAAACCAAGGCTATTAAACAGTGTGTAAGGACCTACTTGTTGAGTCACAAGCAGGGACATGTTAACCCATGGCTAGGCTCTTAGGCTTTCAGGTATTTTGGGCCCCCTCCAAAACTCTTCTGGAAAAGGAGGTCATGCGCCTAGCCCTTGTTACTCTCCCTGTAACTGTTTCTCTCTGCTCCTCCTCTGTTTCCCTCCTGCTGGCAGGCAGCTCATGCTGTGAGTCCAGCTGACACTGCAGGGAACCCTGGCTGGCCATGGAGAAAGGAAGGGGGTGCAGAGGCAGATCTAAGGGAGGGCAAAGCTCTAAGTTTTGCAAGAAGCCTTACCTTGCAGTGGAAATCACTCCTCTCCTGCACCGTTTTAGCCAATCCTCACAGGGAAAAGCAACATCTTGGCGTTGCTTACTGGCTACAGCAGCAAGGGAGAGGAGAGATTTACATGACAGGGTAGGGCTTCTTGCAACACTTAGAGCTTTGCCCTCCCTGTAGATCCGCCTCTGGGGGGGGGTGTCAGTGTTTTGTCACCTGCCTCCAGGAGCTGGGTTGGTGGGCAGCCGAGTGCACAGGCACCTCTCAGCCCTGGTGCACTGAACATGCTCAGCCCTGCAACATCCTCTCCACCCACACCCAGAAGCAGGGCCGGGCATCTGGCCACACTGGTGCCATTCAGCCCTGGCTTGCTGACTGCCCCGGGTCATGCAGGCCAGGCTGGGCCAGGCCCTCATGGGAGCTCTGCATTGCAATGGCTTGGCTTCCTGAGGCAGGGGCACACTGCTTGTGGCCATCTGCCATGAGTGACAGGACCTGACTTGAGCCTTGTGCGCCAATATTGGGCTAGGTTAGGACACAGATAACAGTGCCATATTGATGGGCCCTAGTATAGTCCCTGCAGGGTTCCCAGGCAGTAGTGGGATCTAAATGATCTAGGAACAGGAACTCACTTTTGATTGGCACTTGTCGGGAACCCGGAAGCAGCCACAGAGCCCGTTAGGATCCGGAACTCCCGTTCTGGTCCGTTCCCCCTGAATGACATCACTGTTTCGCCCCCCTAGGAATCCGGAGTCGCTCCCTTTAACCCTCTGAGTGCCGGCCAACGAAGAAGAAAAGCTCTTTGCAGAGGAATTGGGAGGGGGAGGAGGGAGAGTGAAGTGGGCGGAGTCAGCCCTAATTTTAACTAGTGGAACTGAGTTCCCCCGCGTTCCCCCTCAATCCCACCACTGCTCCCAGGGCTCAATCTAGTTAGCCTAATACCTAATACAGCTCTGATCATCACTTGATGTCAGGTGGGTCACAGAAAGCTGGGAGCAGCCATCTTGGAAACTGCAGATCTTATTCTATTCTTATTCTTGCAGACTTTCCTCACTTTTGTGAGTGTTAACAGTTTGAATTTTCAAGTGAGTTTTTTTTAAAAAAAAATTGTTCAGTGTTTTTACTTCATATTTTGTCCTCATCTTGCTTTCTGTCAGGGATGTTTCATGGTTGTACAATTGCTGCAGTCCAAGAATGCCAATTTGCATTTCAGGAGTGTCTTTTTAATATGTTACAATGACAGCACTTCCTGCTTGATGATGTCACTTCCTGATACAATATCACTTCCAGGTTAATGACATCACTTCTGGTGGGTCCCAAGACAAGTGCCATTCTAAAAAGTGGGTGCCGGTCTAAAAAATTTGAATACCACTGCTATGCAACATATCAGAAATTCATTAGGCTATCAAACAAATATGCAGTTTCCAATACTTCGATGCAAACACTGACAAATAGATATAGAATTTTGCTGTTTTTCTTTGTTCTTTTTGTTATATAACATGTCTGAAAGATTTGTTTTTAATAGTTTTTTCCCTTTTTTGCATGATTTTTTTCCTCCCAGAAGCGCTTCCTCAAACTCTAGATTTGAACACTTCAAATCTTTAAATTATTCTTTAAACAATTCTTTAAAGAACACTTTAAATTGTTCTTTAATTATAGAGATCTAACAGTAATAAATTGCCACGTTAGGAATGCGCCCTCAGAGTTGGAGTGGCCAGCACAGAGACATGCGCTATCCTCCCTGACTCTAAGAGTGGTCCAAAAGCACTCTATGCTGGCCCCTGTGCCAGCCAAATTTCACTGGCCTACCTCCAGGTTAGGATTGCACCCTTAATTAGTGTTTCTGCCCTTACTCAGAGTAACACAGCTGCAGGGTTTCCACCCTGAGGCTCTCTGTGCTTTACAGCAAATTCACAACACCTGAAGCTGACAGTACGTTGATACTGCCAGGAATAGAACCCTCAGGATTGGGCTTTTAGTGGACTGGTAGGATGCTTATGGCAACCACATTATCATGTAGACTGACTAATATCTTCAGACAACTCAACTTTTTTTTTTTTTTGTGGATTTAGGGGTCAGGGATTGGAATAGGAACAAAAATGTGGAATAAAAATGAGGGCGCAATCCTTACCCACTTTCCAGCATGGACTTTTAATGTTGCAGCCGTCTTCAGTTTGGAGACCGCTGTTCTATAGCTACCAACATAAGGCCCATGAGTTTAATGGGACATACCCCCCCCCCAGATTACTATGCATGGATTACAGCCAATTAACAGATTCTACCTTGCAAATGTAATATACTCGCAGACCCATATTATTCATGCCTTGTTACACACGATTTGGCTAGTGAGTAAAATATATTTTATGGTTTATTCTGTGGTCATTCATTTCACAAATCAAACATTATGTAAACATATTGACAAAAAACCATTAGCCAGTCATTTCCCCCCCTGTGCTTAATATTCCACATCGTGTTTTACAAGAACACTAATCAAACTATAGAACAGAAATATTAGTGCATCCTTTCAAATGTAGGAGAATGGAAAATAAGAGTCCCTTTATTGAAATAAAACTCACGTCAGATTCAAATAAGTGATCTACATTTTAATACTTCTATAGCTTGACTTCTTTTAAAAATGAAATCCTTGGGATGAGTTTGTGGAACAAAATTAGGCACCATCTTTTGATGCCAAGCACATAAATATGCGCCCAATGAGTGTGTCAAAATGGTGCCATTGAACGCAATCTGGTTGCTGCTTGAAAGGGGAGAGTTCTTTGTAGTTACATCTCTTTTTTTAGGTCAGAGAGGCTTCAAAAGAGCTGTCAAATAATATGTCTTTCAAAGATTGGTTATGGGCATTTGTTAAGATGTACACTTTTTATGAGAAGGCAAGTCATGCAAATGAAGTGGAATAAGTCGAGAAAAGCTCTCATTGCACCCATGTAATTTGAAACTTAGGGACTTGTTCTTTTTAATGCAAGTAAATCTCTGCTCTTATTGAAATCTGTGTCATTAAATTAATTCACTTTGCAGCTTTTTTCCCCCTTCCTTTTCTCATTATGATCCTTCCCTTGAATAAAGTTGTCAGACTTTTCTGAATGAGACACTTCCAGGTCTTTGTGAATCGTTTTCGCCACCACTGATTTCTAAGTACAGAAGCTTCCAGTAATTATAATTTAAATAATAGATTTCCAAGAGAAATGCCACTGCTTGATCATTTCTGGAGAAAAAAAAAGGCAGAACGGCATGGAACCACAAATGGTAGGGAGAGAAGTTTCAGATGAACAAGGGTCATTTTACAGTATCTGTGGGGGTTCTGTTCCAGGACCCCGCGTGGATATCAAGTTTCACTGAGAAAAGCCATTAGCGTTGTTCCTGTGTTAACAACCAATTGCCATGCCCCCTCTGTGATGGACAGGCTGTGGCTTGTCATGTTACCCATGTGGGTGTCTACTGGCCTCTTCAACATTTTTTAACAGCAGGGCTTTTTTTGTAACGGAACGCACCCCAACGGTGTTCCGCCACCTTTTTTGTCCCGGCCGGCAGGGAATCAGAGGCGAGGGGAAGAGCTGCGTCTTCCCCCCGCCTGATTCCCCGCTGGCCGGGAGGAACCACGCGCGTGTGTGCGCGATTCGTCCCGGCCGGCGGGGAATCCCCCACCTGATTCCCCGCCGGCCGGGACAAATCGCGCACACGTGGGGAATCAGGTGGGGGGAAGAGCTACGTCTCCCCCCCGCCTGATTCCCCACCGGCTGGGAGGAACCGCGCACGTGTGTGCGTGATTTTTCCCGGCCGCAGCCGGCCTCAAAGTGCCAGCAGCAGCCGGGAAAAGCCAGCAGCCAGGGCAGGGAAGCTGCCGCTGCGCCCCCCCCCCCCCCCCCCGGGGGGGGCGCGCCGGGGGCTGTGCCCTGGTTGCTGGTCGGGCACTAAAGTGCCCAACCAGCAAAACAAGGAGGCGGGGCTTGGCTTCTGGACAGAAGCCGCACCCCACAACGTTTTGACGTCACAACATCATGACGTCATGACGTTGTGTGCGTTCCTTCACCTTTTTTTTTTTTTCCAAAAAAAGCACTGTTTAACAGTATAGGCACACATCACAGAGCAAAGAATAGAACTTACAGCCTGTGCATAGAAATGAGCAGAAGACCTGTTTAAAAAAAAAAAAAATCTTGGACAAAAATGTCTGGATTTTGGAATAGTCTGGATTTTGGATGTCCAAATCTTCCTGTAACAAAGTTCAATAAAAGAAAATGTTCACTGTCTGCAGTTCTCTGGCCATTATAGTTATTCATCTCATGCCATGATTACTACTGAAAATAATTTTGTCATGTGGGAGTGCCAAAAATTTATGGACCTCGATTGCCAGATGGCTTTGTTTCGCCACTGGTGCTGAAAACCTCTTATGCCACAAATATTCAGGGTTGGGAATGAGTCTCAAAATTTGAATCGAGTCAATTCAGAAGTCTCATGAGAGGCCAAAATGTGAAAACCCGAGTTAAAATTAATCATGACTCTTCTTCCCACTCTACAAATATTTAAGAAGTGATATGACACACTTCTATATTCTATATTGGTTATAGGTAAAGGTTTCCCCACAGCGACCGAATGGTCTAGTCGTGACCGACTGTAGGGGGTGGTGCTCATCTCCGTTTCAAAGCCTGTAGAGCCGGCGTTTTGTCCGAGGACAAGCTTCCGTGGTCATGTGGCCGGCATGACTCTACGCCGTAGCTCACGGAACACCGTTCCCTTCCCACCGAAGTGGTCCCTATTTATCTACTTGCATTTAGGTGCTTTCGAACTGCTAGGTTGGCAGGAGCTGGGACAAGCAACAGGAGCTCACTCCGTCGCGCAGTCTTGAACTCCCAACCTTCCGGTCGGAAAGCCCAGCAGCAGCGGTTTAACCCGCTGTGCCACCACGTGAATATATATCAAATTTTCAAATTGGTGGAATTGATAGTTGAGTGTTGAATTCATGTCAAATTAACATTTTTTCCATGAAAAGAAGGGGTTTAGTTCCTGAGCATTTACCTGTTATTTGACCTTACAACCTTGTAGGTCCCAATCTTTGCATCATAATATCTTGGGGTGTGTCGCCCCAGACAGGACCAGGACAACCACCGCCAGAGGGGGTTTGCGGGGAGCGACCCCTGGAGACATCCAGCCCTGGGGAATGGGCCAAGCAAGGAGGTCTTGCCAACCATGGGCGGCTGGAGGCCCTTACACCCAGGGAAGAGCAGGGCCTATCCAGACCTATGGCCGGGAGGGCAGGTGCAGGAGCCAGCCCCAGGCCTTACGCTGGTGCAGGGGAAGTCCTCAAGGGAAGCCTTGGGAGATCACGGGGAGGAAAGGGCAGGGCCTGGAAGTGGAGCTTGGGCCTTAAAAGGAAGCCTGGCTTGGCTGGAAGGTGCAGTCTCTGGCTAACCCACTGGGGGGAAAGGATGTGCAGGGAGGCTCTCAACCGCCTTACCCGTATGGGCTTTGGAGCCCATACTTGGGGAGGCCTCTAGCAAGGGAGACCAGTGGGGCCAACAGGGGTCTTTCTACCGACAGGACCCCCGCAAGGGTCCTCACGGTCCCCGTGGGGGCCAAGGCCTCAGGTCTGAGCAGACTCGGCAGGGCAAGATCCAGCCCATGGGAAGCGGCTGCCCTCCAACAGGACCTACTGGGCTACAACCCCTGCCACGAGGAAAGAGACCCAGCCCCTCTGCACAGGTGGCCCAGGCCAGACCAGCGAGCACGCCAGACGCGGCACCACTTGCTACAGACTGTGAGCGAGCCCTGTGGAGCAACAGGGCTCAATGGATGTAAAGTGCTGACCAGATTAAAGAGCCTGGGCAAACCAACAGCCGGTGTCAACAGCATCCTTCCGAGGCGCCGTAAGTACCGCCGGCTCTCACCAGGGATCTCTGCTGCCCCACCATGACAGATGTGACAGGGTGTCATGAGGCATTTCCTGGTGTGTCACAGGCTCCCAGATCCCCAGCAATGAAAGCATGATGCAAACCTCCAGCTTGTCCACCTGCCCTGATCCTCTTACCTTTAAAAGGGGATTGGACAGATTTCTAGAAGATAAGTCCATCACACATTAGAAGCTGTTTGTTTCTCAAGTAGACTGTCTCTGAACACCAGGTTCAAGAGAGTTGCAATAGGATGCAGATATATTGTTGTCTTGTGTGCTCTCTGAGACATCTTATGGGCCACTGTGAGATGCAGGAAGCTGGACTAGATGGACGTTTGGCCTAATCTGTTGTGGTTCTTCGCACAAGTTCTTATGAATGATGGTGATGTTCCTGCATGATGTTTCATGTCCTCACCACATAGTTCTGGGTTTCATCACAGAAGCAATAAATTTGAGAACTGCTTCTCCAACCAAAGGCAATCTGGTTCACCAGGGGAGCTTGCCAAGGGCTTTGATATGACCAACACGAAGTTCTGAAGTTGGAGGCAATCTGTAAAGCCTTTTAAATGTAATTATTTTGAGGATCAGAACCTATTTACAGATGAGTTCTTAAGTGCATGAGTATGCATGGATGGGTAATTTATTTAAATGAATGGCTCAATTTCCTTTTAGACCAAGCCGTTTTGTATTTAATTAGATCCAAATTAATATCTTTCTCTTTTAGACTGACATCTCAGTCTGCATATTTTTTAAAGTTTGTTCAGCACCAGGTGCCATGCAGATTAATAAGAGATCAGAAGAAAAGCAGAGAGGCCGGCAGAGGAAAAAGTATAAAAATAGGTAGAATCAGAAACATTATCATTGCATGTAAAGTGCTTGTAAATATTATTTTATTATTATCAATAAAAAACATACCAATATTCAAATGCTTGTTCATGAAAAAAATTAATTCCCAATGACTTTGAATTACTTGTTCTGAATCCATGCCATGATTGTTAATTATCTAATTAATTTTATAAGGGTATTTGTTACTTGAAATGTATTCACTCTACAAAAATATCTTCCTTGGCATCAGAAATTTGAAGGAAAGATAACTGAGAGCTGAATCCAGAGCTCCTGGGCTCTGGTAGGAGCAGCGATGCCAAAATGGCAAGTTCAATAAAAGAAAATGTTCACTGTCTGCACCTCTTCTTTGGCCGCCATCATCATCATCATCATCATCATCATCATCATCATCATCATCATCATGTCATGTCTATTACTGAAAATAATTTTTTTCATAGGGGAGGGGTGCCAAAAATGTATCAACCCCCGAAGGCAAATGGCCTTGGTTTGCTGCCAGCGCTGAGAAAGCTTCATGCTACAAATATTTAAGAGTGCAATCCTAGGATTGACATAGGGCTGACATAATGTGCTTGCATTAGCCCAACATCATGAGTGCTGATGCAGAGGTGCAAACCACAGTGCCCCTCCTGCACCAGCCGAATTTGGCTAGTGCAAGAGCAAATCTGAGTGGAAGGCAGGAAGGCAGGAAGGAAGAATTGGGGGGGGGGCAGTCCAGTAGGTGTGATGTCCTAGGCTGTTAGGCCATATCCAAGCCTTCATCCCCAGGGCCTCATGGCTTTCTCGACAGGTGCAGATCTGAGGAAACCAACAGGGAAGCTGGGGCTTTCTCTGGGGCAAGGGTGCGAATATGCCCTTGCCCTTGGGAGGGTCCCCAGCGCACCGAAGCTGCACTGGATTTGGCGTAGACCCACCAGCCTTGCTAATCCAGTGCAGTTTAGGATTATGCTCTAAGGAGCAAAAAATTAAGGTGTTATGTTGAGTGCCACTAGAAAGCACCGAGGGAAAAAAGGGTTCAGCTAGAAGCAGAATTCTCATTCAAAGGGGCTTCTTATTATTACTGTAATGCAAATACCGTATTATGTCTGATTTCTTTTAAACTTGAATAGAGATGATAATTAGGCTTATGTATGCGCTTGTCTGGAAGTGCTGATAAAAAAAGCATTTGCCTGAACGTTACTCAGGATAGGCTTGCACTTTCAGAGAATGGCCCAAACACAGGTGCGTATCTTACCTATAGCCTGGGATGGTGCGAGCCATGGGCGCCGGGCAGCGGCGGGGCATTATTGTGCGCGGTCCGGGCAAAACCGCACAGTCTTCAGGCCCCCCCCCCCCCCCCCGCGCCCCTAAACTCGGGAAAGAAGCATTTCTGGGGTAAGGGGGGCGTGTTGGGGAGACGCACGGGGGCGGGGTGATGTCCTGGGGGTGCGGTTTCTGTGCCAGCCATGGGCGCGCTCAGGCCTCCATGTGCGCCTGCCCAAACATGCTTTATGATGTCCCTTGTGTCAGCCAAACTTTGCTGGCCTAACTGTGCCGGCCTAACTCCAGGTTAGGATTGTGCTCTCAGTGTGTGTAAGTTGAATAGCCTGACTCACCAACCTGGTATGACAATTGTAAAAGACAGATCTATCCCGCTAGTCCCTTTGTGTGTGTGTTTGTCCTGGATCACCATGGCCCCTGCGTATCACGAATGCTCTCTAGCATGTCACTCTGCAATTTTGTAAAAATCAGTTGGCTGCAAATAGATTCTTTAAATAAACCATTTGTGAAAATATAGGTTAGCCCATTACATGTACTTCACTAGTAATAGCTTTTAAATGCAAAACAATACAAAAACCCTGCATAATGGAAAGGATGCTGTTTATTGACACAGTGCTTACTTAGGACATACCAGACTGTGAGTGCAATCCTAACCTGGAGTTAGGCAGGCACAGTTAGGCCAGCAAAGTTTGGCCGGCACAAGAGACACTGAAAAACACATTTCAACCACTCTGGGAGTCAGAGAAGATGGCACACGTCTCTGTGCTGGCCTCTCTGACTCCAAGCGTGGTCCAAACATACTTTACAGTGTCCCTTGTGCCGGCCAAACTTTGCTGGTCTAACTGTGCTATCCAAACTCCGGGTTGGGATTGAGCTCTCTGTGGGCGGGAGGGAGAGAGGTGAGACTAGCTCAGTGCAATAAAAATTCCACTTCAGCTCATTTCACCAACATATGAATAATAATGGAAGAAGGGGAATTTAAAAATATGCTTTCAAGTCCGTGATGAACCATATACATATCTCACTACTTGGCCTGTCTTCATCTATATTATTCCCATTGCGACCCCCAGATACCTTCATGTCAAAGCTGCTTTATTTCACTAGACTTCTTGTTTGCACAGATGTCTGCCGAACAGTTCAGAGATGAGGTTTTCAGCTGTGTATTATCGCTCTTCACTCTGCGTAAGTCTTACTATGGAAGCAACTGACTAAAAGCAACAAAAAAGAACATGCCTGTGTCATGTAGTCTGCCAAACCTAGCAGTTCGAAAGCATGTAAAAATGTGAATAGATAAATAGGTACCACTTTGGTGGGAAGGTAATGACATTCTGTGTGCCTTGGCATATAGTCATGCTGGCCACATGACCACGGAAATGTGTCCTCGGACGAACGCTGGCTCTTCGGCTTAGAAATGGAGATGAGCACCACCCCCTAGAGTCGGTCATGACTAGACCATTCAGTTGTGGGGAAACCATTCTTTATAAGGAGTCATCACAAAATGCCACTTCATATGAAATCTAGTGATGGCCCAAAAAAAGTTTCCCGCTGATGGAAGCTTCTACATTGCATGTGCAGGAGAATCAGAATGACCGCATGAGAAATTATGGCTGGCATACATGAAGATTTTCTCTGTAATTGTGGGTGCAATCCTAACCTGGAGTTAGGCCAGCACAGTTAGGTCAGCAAAGTTCGTCCAACACAAGGGACGTAAAGTATGTTTGGACCACTCTTGGAGTCAGAGAGGCCAGCACACAGATGTGTGCCATCCTTCCTGACCCCAACAATGGTCCAAATGCACTTTGTGGTGGTCCCCTCCATACTCCATTTCTGCAATGGTATTATGCCAGTGGCCTCAAGAAGCCCAATCTGAGCTGCCCAGTGTTGACTCCAGAGGCACCAAAAGTGCGACCACTGGATCCTGTGAGCACTGGGATAATGCCAGAGGTCTCCTTAGGGGATGTCTGCTCCCTTACTCCGTGGAGACTGCCTGTGTTTGAACAGGTACAGAATTGAGGAGGCCCATGTCAGGCCACCCAGCTAGGGAGGGGGTTCAAGATTCAGTAGGGGGTTCAATAGAGGCTGCCACTGTCCCTTCCCCTTCCTGGGCCCAATCATCACCACCCAGTTCTACCTCCTCCCACCCATCACATACCACCCACCCAAAATAGACTTACTGCTGGCCGGTAGGTGCTGAGGCCCAGCACTGATGGACATCGGCCCATCACTGGCACTCACTCCTCCTTCGGGGTCGTGAACATGCTTTACAACACGCTTGCGACACTTTGAGCCAGCGGATTGGGCCCTCCATCTCTTGGTCTCCCATTTAGGCAGCTGATCCTGCTTGGCTTCTTCAGACGAGATGACAGCTCAATCTCCAAACCATACCTTCTGCCCTCCAGACCAAAACACTGACTTATATGTTGCTATCACTAAAGGCAATAGCCCTGTCCTCTTCCTTTCTCTGCCACCATAGGTAAAAATGCAAAATGCATGCTGTGATGTCATTGTGATGCCACGCCATTCCAGGTGTTGATGTTTGTGCGAGGAACTCACTGAACAAGTTGCCTAGAAAGCCCCAAGTTGCCTAGAAAGGTTGCTTGCTCTCTGAAGTATTTGTAATTGTGGTATTATCTATCATAGTAATGGACTATATTTTTGGTTTGCCAAGGTTACTTAAAGCAAACATTTAGCTAATTGAGCTACTAAAGCTTCATTTTATTGCCATCAGAATCTGAGATTGTTTGCTTTTTTGGATGCAGAAAATAATAAAAAATAAATATAACATTAATATCCAAGTGGTTACATTATCAACTACATTATAAGTGTGCAGGACATGTAGTAAGTTTAATGAAAACAATTGTGAAATTGCACTATTTCAGTTTTGCTAGGTATATCACTTCAGTTTCTACTGAACGTGACTGTTTTATTCTTGTGTTTCAGCTGATTGTTGTTTCTCCCCCTACATCAGCTCAGTAAACTGGCACCAACACTTTCTGGTCAGTGGGATCAATTGGGTTAGGTGCAAAGGGTGCCTGATCTGCCATCAGAGGAATCTAGCAGAGACCCTCAAGAAGCCAGCAGAGTGCTTCAGGAAGTGGCCTTCTAGAGGCCTTCCAGGAAGTGGCCTCCCAGAGGCCTTTCAGAGACCTTCCAGAGGTTGCAGGGATCTTCAGAATGGCATCTGCGACCAGGAGTGGAACAATTGAAAATGGCCGGCGGATGCTTCTGCCATCTATTTTAAATGGCTCAGCGCTGGTCTCACGTGCCATTCTGAACGTCCCTGAAGCCTTCGGAAGGTCTCTGTATAGTGGATAATGAGAACAGAAGGGCAGATAACGAGGAAAGTAGCAATTCTGCCCCTCGCAGATAAGCACATTCTTAGATAGTGAGCTGTCATATAAAGAGAATGGACTGTGAGTGCAATCCTAATCTGGAGTTAAGCTGGCACAGTTAGGCCAGCAAAGTTGGCCAGCACCGTAAAGCATGTCTGGACCACTCTTGGAGTCAGGGAGGATGGCGCACGTGTGTGTGCCGGCATCTGACTCCGAGAGTCATCCAAACATATGACTTGTTCCTTGTGCCTGCCAAACTTTGCTGGCCTAACTGCGCCGGCCTAACTTCAGGTTAGGATTGTGCCCCGTGTTTGGTAAGCGTAACTCCCAGAGAAACTGCAAAATGGGGAAGCAAGGGAGGAATGTTTTATTCCAAGAACGCTATGACTTGTGCCCAGGGACGCTCCATCAGCCTTGCTTGCAAAGCTGCTTGTTAATTCTCATCCCGACTTGATCATTTATTTCTGGAAGTGTTAGTAAGAGGAGACAATAATTATTCTGCAGTGAAGAAGAGCACGGGAGGTCACTTTCTCATTAAAATAGGAAAATTAAGTGCATTGGATTTAAAACATTGTCTCACCTTTTATTTAACATTATTTGGCAGAAATTACTCCCAGCTCAACCAGAAAAGCCCTGCTCAGCCCCTAAGAGGTGGAACATTTGGGACCACCAGTACTTGCGGGGGGAGTTCTCGAGAGACCTGGGCAGCCCAATCCTAAATAGATTCCTGTGTGGTGATGCTGCAGCACCTGGGCATGCTACATTGCATCCTGCAGGGGGATTTTGACTTCTGGAGGTTTCTGCAGGGTGATTTGTCTCTTTGCACCTGGGTAAGCCCCAGCTGCCACAATGGGTCAACTCGGACCTGTTCCAGCTATATTACTAAGCACAAGTCCATGTTGGCAAATCAAGCCTGGGAAGGGGAATAGGTAGAGGTGGGTGAAAATGTTTTCCACCACCACCAATTTCTGTGTTTTCTGGAGTTAGAAGTGCAGAAAGTAGTGTCATGCATGTGTATTCCCAGCACATATTTTTACAAATTATAATTGCTTTCAAAGTATACTAGGTAGGTGATATAGGTGGTTTAGAGCACAATCCTAACCAACTTGCCAGCACTGGCTTAATGTTAATAAAGCTCCAGGGCTAAACATTCTGTGTTGGTGCTTCTAAATACAGTTTTGTCTATGGTGGTCTACAATTGTTCCACAGTACTCAAAGGAATTCTTAGAATCCAGTCCTAACTAAGGGCACAATCCAAGGCGTCCCGTGGTGTCGACATAAAGTCAGTAGCACCAATGTGGGGGGCGCCAACTGGCACAGGCGCACCTGAGCTAGCGCTCCCAGGCCGATGATAGCAATAGTGTTGCCTTGGAAGTGCGGGTGCCGAGCTGCCTCTGCACCGGTCAAACTTGGCTGGTACAGGGGCGGTTCTGGGAGGGTGGGAAGGTGGTTCTGGGTGGGGGTTGGTGGGCCAACAGGTGGGCCGGCCCAGGGAGTGGGGTGGGATGGGGATGCGGCCATTAGGCTTCATCCAAGGCCTCTTGTCCAGGCCGCGTGGCCCCAATTTGGACTACACGGCTTCCTCGAACTGCACCTGGTCAAGTGTGCCCTTGCACTGGGGATGCTCCTGGTGCCTCCCAAGCTGCACTGGAGCAAGCAGGCTGGCGGGCCTGTGCTGTATCCAGTGCAGCTTAGGATTGGGCTGCCCAAGTTGCCCACATGGCACAATGAATGCTGGTCTGGGCTCCATTGCATCCTGTGGGTAGCAAGGGTCCATGAGGGATAGATTTATTTACTTATCATGCTCCACTCCTGCATGGGCCCCTATAGATCTACTCAAACCTGCACAAGTTTTTAATGTCCAGATATCAGTGAATAACTAAAGCCAATATCTGCCTTGTACTCACCACCTCATGCTCCTCCAGAGACTCTGATTGAACCCCACATTGTACCCACCCCCTACTCCACCATCATCCTATCTTCAGTGGTGGAAGTAGCCCGGTCCAGCATCAAAACTCCCAATATGACTGCCGTATAGCCATTTATGGCAGTGGAACAGTGTTCCACTCTAATAAAGGGCAAATTAGTCCTATTTAGGATAGGGCTGTGGGTCCCATATTTGCCTCCATATACTCTGAATACATTGTGGAAGGTCTACTTTGCCTCCATCATCTGAGGCAAGCTAGGGGACAGTGTTTTCTCAATAATTTTATCCTCCCTAAGGAACTGCCTAACATTGTCAACAAGGCCCAATCATTTGTGTCAAGCTATTCATTGATGTGTTCATTTAAGCAGACCTTTGTAGTATAAGGTTGGCCATGGAGTTTTCTGTTTATGAATTCAGCTGTTTCTTGAGAAGTTATTCATTCTATTTTCATTGTCTTTAAAATGAATGTTGTGGCACATTTTATTTGTTCGATGCACACTGCCTAGAGAACAAGACTTGTGCTAGAACAGTTGTATTCAAATGTTTTAGACAAGGACCCATTTTTTAGAATGGCATTTGTGTCGGGGACCCAATGAAAGTGATGTCATTAACCTGGAAGTGATGTTGTGGCAGGATGTGACATCATCAAGCAGGAAGTGCTGTTATTGTAACATAATAATATGACACACCTGAAATGTAAATTGGCATTCTTGGACTGCCGCAATTGTACAACTATGAAACATCCCAGACAGAAAGCAAAATTAAGACAAAATATGATGTAAACGCACTGTACTAAAAACAAAGTTTTAAAAAACACTCACCTGAAAATTCAAATTGTTAACACTCACAAATGGAATATAACAAGAGTATGCACTTCCAAGATGGCTGCTCCCAGCTTTCCACAACCCACCTGACATCAGGTCACAACCCACCAAGTGGGTCCCAACCCATAGTTTGAATAACACTGTGCTAGAAGGCAGGTCGTAGGTTTTAAATAAGTAAATCGTATGAATCCCTTTGGGCATGGAAAAGCAACAGAGATGATCCAAGCTATGTGAAATGACTTTGTTGTCACCTTCCTGCTTATAGAGCCATGGTTATATGTGTGCCACTCTTCCATAGGTCATCCAAATTAGAGGCAAAGAGTTCTCTAGTAATTAAAAATCGGTGAAACTCTCACTTGGGTAGGAGACCATGAATAACAATGACACTTCCTCAATTGCACCTTGCAGTTCACCATTTAGTTTTAGCTGTGAATACCATTTGGTGAATTGATTGCTCTTCTTCCAGCTGCAAATAAATGCATAATGAGCTTTATTATACCCGTAGTTAGGTACTCCTTTACATTTTCGCATAGGGATAGTGTTTTGTCATTTGTAAATTCTGTGACATACAACCATGCATATGAATTACTCACCAGTGGTACAAAATGAACAATGAACACCAGTGGTACAAAATGAACAATTTAGAACTTTCTATGTCTTACTTCAGAAATAAGCCCAGTGAGAAGACAGTGAGGAGGCCTGAGTTCCTGTATTGGCAGGAGGTGTGGGCTGGTGGTTGAGCTTAGCCTGAAGCTAAGCAGGATAATCTGTGGTCTATTTTTGGATGGGAGACAGAATGCCAAACTGTGACAATCTGCAGTACCTGTTATGGCAGAACGGAGTCACTGTGGAGCTGATTAGCCAGTGCAGGAATGTTGTAAGAAGGCGAGCTGGCAAAAGAACGGAGTCCAACCTTGAAGACCTGTCCAGGCTGGACTTACAATCATCTGCTGAAGCTCAATGTCACAAAGCCAGGGGAGAGAACCACACTTTGAAGGCAACATCTGGGACCGAGGATTCGGTAAATCACAGAATACTGTCTATTTGTAAAAAAACCCATTGAAAATGGTGGTTTAGACTAGCCTGCCCATGTAAGCCACCTTGAGCATTTGCTTCGGCATGGTATAAATTCTTCAAAATAAAAAAATAAAATATAATGGGGGGGCCCTCCCTCACCTTCAGAACCATTTGTGACTTGGAGAGCAAAGCCTTTGAGCATCAAATGGCTCTGGAGGTGAGGAGAAGGGACTGTGTTACACAGGCTCCTGCAAAACTTAGCGTTTTGCCACACTGTAGGAACACCACTAATGGGCAGAACCATGGGGACAACCTTGCTCCTTTTCCTCTACATTTGCATTTGTACACAGATGAATCTCAGGGGGAAATCCCAACCTGGAGTTAGGCCAGCACAGTTAGGCCAGCAAAGTTTGGCCAGCACGTGGGACACCGTAACGTATGTTTTGACTACTGTCGGAATCAAGATGTGCACCATCCTCTCTGACTTCGAGGCTGGTCCAAATGCACTTTATGGTGGCCACTGTGCTGGCCAAACTTTGCTTGCCTAACTGTGCCAGCCTACCTCCAGGTTAGGATTGCACCCTCAATGAATAACTACTGGGTTGCCTGTACTGGGGGCTATCTGACATTCCTAAGGTAAGAAGATGGAATGTAGATATGCAAATATACTGTGAGGGAACTATTTCTTACAGCTCCCAGAAATAAATATTATGATGATGAAGTGCCTGAACCTAGGTTCTACTGGTTAAAACCTCAGCGCTGAGGCTTGTCTAGGAAACTGTTTATATTTTTCCTATTTTCCAAGGACATGACATATTTTCTCAGTGCTTTTTTTCAATGTGTCTAAGGTATAGGTAGCATTTCTCTTTAATGAGTGGATTTAAAATTAATTTAATGCCTTAGAATACATGCTGGTGTCTCACTATTTTTAGGGCTCAATCCTAAGCAGTGCTGGACCAGCAAGGCCGACGGGCCAGCACCATATCCTAGCGCTGCTTAAGGCAGGCTGGAGCCTCCCCATGGCAAGGGAATGTACACTCCCTTACTGTAGGGGAGGCTCCAGCCTCCCGTATGGGCTCCTCGGATCTGCGCTTGCTAAAAAGATCTGAGGAGACCGCGCAGCCCGAATCAGGGCCACACGGCCTCCCAAGCGGGTCTAGGATTCGGCCGTATAGCCTAATCCTGGACCCGCCCAATTCCTGCCTACGTCCTGCCCTCCTCCCACACTCCTCCCGCCAATCCCCGAGCCTCCCTGTCATGGTGCCTCCCTTGCACTGTCCAGCTTTGGCCAATGTGAGGGAGGCACTGCACGGGCACAACAGGACCGGCACTGCCTGCAGCGCTGGTCCCGTTGCCTTAGCGCCAACGCCTACATCGGTGCTAAATGCACCATGTCTGCGCTTAAGTGCACAGGGGTTGCGCCGATGCTGCGCAGTCTGTAGGATTGCGCTGCCCATCCATGCTGTATCTATGTGCTTCTTTAGAGAGGGTCGTGATTTACTGCCAACAGTTCAGTGACAAACATTAGCTGGATCAGTCTTGCTGATTCCTTGTTAGCTGATAGGGATTTCTTAGTTACATACCTCAGCTAGCCTCAGGATTGGATTTGGAGGGGTTGAGCATCTCTACTGCCATGCCACTCTTACTCGGCAACTCCTTGGGCTCCAAGTGTAGGATGCTGATTGGGTCCCCTCTGTTCAGGGACAGGAGGAGGGCTGAATGGGCCAGGGAGGTTAGAGTGGGAGAGGTTCAAGCCCAGGAGTGCAATGGGATCAGTGGAGCTGACATACACCAAACACTAAGTAGCTGGTGCTGATCTGAGTAGCCCCACTGAGTAGGCTGAGGCTCGACACAGGTAGTGGAACAAATGTAGGTAGGGGAACAAATGAACAGGTAGGGGAACAAATGTAGGTAGGGGAACAAATGAACAGGTAGGGAAACAAATGTAGGGAGGGGAACAAATGTAGGGAGGGGAACAAATGAACAGGTAGGGGAACAAATGTAGGGAGGGGAACAAATGTAGGGAGGGGAACAAATGAACAGGTAGGGGAACAAATGTAGGTAGTATATAGGGGAACAAATGAACAGGTAGGGGAACAAATGTAGGGAGGGGACACAGGTAGGGGAACAAACCTCAAGGAGACTTCAAGCCCAGTGGTCCTGAAACATTTTAGACCAGGACCCACTTTTTAGAATGCCACTAGTATTGGGACCCGCCAGAAGTCATGTTATGAACTTAGATGTGATGTCATGGCAGGATGTGACATCATCAAGCAGGAAGTGCTATCACGGTAACATAATAAAATGACACTCTTGAAATGCAAATTGGCATTCTTGGATTGCAGCAATTATATAACCATGAAACGTCCCTGACAGAAAGCAGGATTAAGAAAAAATATATATTGTGGCGCAATCCTAACTAGGAGTTAGGTCGGCACAGTTGGGCCAGCAAAGTTTGGCAGGCACAATGGCCAGGGCGGATGGCACACATCTGTGTGCTGGCCTTTCTGACTCCAAGAGTGGTCCAAACATACTTTACGGTGTCTCTTGTGCTGGTCAAACTTTGCTGGCCTAACTATGCTGACTCCAAGTTAGGATTGTGCCCTGTGTAAAAACACTGAACTGAAAACATTTTTTAAAACACCCCTCACTGTTAACACTCACAAAAGGAAAATAGCAAGAGGAAGGTCTGCAGTTTCCAAGATGGCTGCTCCCAGCTCTCCATGACCCACCTGACATCAGGTTGTGACCCATCAAGTGGGTCCCAACCAGTGATGTCATTCAGGGGGAACGGACCAGAACGGGCGTTCCGGATCCTAACGGGCTCCGTGGCTTTTTTTTTGTTTTTTTTTTTCCAACATTTGAATTTGAACTCAAAAGAGAGTTCCTGTTCCTAAATCATTTGAATGACACCACTGGTCCCAACCCACAGTTTGAATAGCACTGTTTCTAGCCTGCTCAATCCCAGCACTGGATACGGCATAGGCTGTGGGGCCCCAGTATGCCAGTGCTGGATGGGATTCATTAATTGATTTTTGGTTTTTGTTCAAAGATAATAAGAGCAGAACACACTGTCCAAAGCAGATCATGATTCATAACTTGCGATCATGCCATGAAAACAGACCAACCAAGAAAGGCTGTCACAGAGTCGCCAGAAATTTCAGCTACATATATGAAGACAAGCCCTGTGAGGATACACTGTAAACGAGATGTGTATTTCTTAGCTGGCATTTCTGGATTATCATTGATGTTTCAGCTCGAACACTTTGATAAAATGTGAGGAGCTAAAGTGTATAGACAGCAAAACCTCCTGCAGAATATGCATTTACATTCCCCACTGGATGCCACTGTTTGATCAAATTTTAGCCCACAGAAGGCCTGTTAAATTTCTGAAAATTTGTCGCTCCGAGAAGTTATTAATTCAAATTAAAACACAGGAATCCAAGGGAACATGTTTTATTAAAATACCTGAAGCACAACTGCAACCGGCTCAATAGGACTTACATAAAGTTACAGACTGTCAAAGACACTTGCGAGCACCGACCAAATTTAATTTTCATTGTGCCAAGTGCAGCTTGAAAAAATAAAGAGCAGGAAAAAAATAAAGGTGACTGGGGAGGCTGAAACACATATTACAGGATGTGCTGAATCACCAGATATATGTCGTTAGTGATGTTATTGTTGCAGTTTCACACCACACACTCCAGAACTGGTTGAAACTGGCAT
>JAJKFI010000010.1:16249342-16268253 GCA_029204185.1 Lerista edwardsae
AAACTGGCATTCCGTCTCTCCGTCTTCAGATCAGATAGAGCACCTGCTTGTCCTTGAGGTGGTCAGCTTCCCAGCTTGTTAGTGCAATCTGCTACACAGTAGCTGGACTCCCTTTAGTTAGTATAACATAAGCAGGCAAAGTTTCTCACGGGAAGCGCTGACTAGCAAACATCCACTTTCTCATGAGATCATGATGTTCAAAGGGTTACCCCATTGGTTAACTTGGGGCACAAGGGTCTTCAGGTATCCACCTACCAGATATGCTCTGGCTACACCCCTTTGTTCCCATATAACTTGTTGTTTTACTGTGTGCGCACTGTTCCAGTTACTGAGACCTGAGACTGAAACTGTAACTGAGAATGTAACAACATGCGTTGAAAAGCCGCTTGTACGCGGCAAGCCTTCGCCGGCTTTCGCTGACCGGCAAATAGAACTTCTCACTTTCTTGCTATCGCTACTGTAACCAATAAAAGACTTTGTTATTGAAATGTAGCGATCTCTTCGTTCCTCCGCTCCGATCGCGCTAGGCAAGCGCTGAATGGGTCCACAAGCCCCCAACTCTGCTATAAACACTCCAAATAAACAACAGTTATGGGCTCGTCCTCAGCAGCCCACAGGCTTCTTAGATGAGGCCCCAATGCTAGGTGAAGAGTACAACTTGCCATCCTTCACATTGACATAGGACAGTACTCCCCATTCTACAGCTTTCCTCTGACATATATTTAATTGGAGCATGGACAGCCAAGAGAAGAGTCTTATATTCCCGGTGAACCTGCATTCCCGAAGAAGAAGTCGTAAAAAAAGCTAGAATTCTTTTTCCATGACACGTAGGATGAATACTGAAACCACTGACCAAGTGGGAACTTTTAGCATGTGAGCATGTAAGCACTTGGTAAACTAATCAATCAATCAGTCAATCAATCAATCAATCAATCAAAAGAATTTAGATTGGGCCTTTCCCATGGGCCTTTCCCATGCCGACACAAATGTTCAAGGGGCTTACATAGGCAGGCTAGTCTAAACCATCATTTCTCAATGGGTTTTTTTTTATAAGTATACAGTATTCTGTGATTCACTGAATGAAAAGTCCCAGATGTAGCCTTCACATTGTGGTTCTCTCCTCTGGCGGGTGTAATGCTGATTGGCCCAGAGGTTAGGATCCAGCCTAGGTCACCCAGGTTGATCCCATAACCTCCTGGGCATATCCTAGACCAGTGATGGCGAACCTATGACACGTGTGTCAAAGCCGACACAACACACCAGCATTCACCAATGCCTAACAAAAACTGACTTTGTTTTACTCATTTTTCATTTTTGCAACTATTTGATGTTTCTTTATATAATACACAGCACCACATATGATTAAACTGTATTTTTGGTTTAAATAAATGAATATAAAGAATTGTTTCTCTCTTGTTTGGAAGGGGATCAACACACCAACAGATTCAAGTTAAGCATATCCCGAAGTTTTGACACGCTGAGCCCAAAAGGTTCGCCATCACTGTCCTAGACCATCCCCATGCCCCACTTCCCCCCTGCCCCAAACCGCCTCCATTCTGCCCTCCTGCTACTTCCTTGCACTTGCTCAGCAAGCCTTCCCAAGCTGGCACAAACTCATCTTGTCCCAGCACTATTCTGACACTGCTAAGTCAGCAAAAATCTGTGTGCCAGCCCAGTCTGCCCTCACATAGCTGCAAACATGCTTTACAGCATGTTTGTGACACTCAGCAGCTGGCACAAGGGACTCATGCCAGTTAGAGTGGGGGAGTGGAGGATTGCTCTGTTCAATGATCTTTGATCCAAAAATAGGTTTTATCGTTATGAGGTTTCATCTACAACACGTGGGATCATTCCAGATATTCTACCAATGCTCTCCATTCTCCAATGCTCTCCAATGATCAGTGTGCTACTCTTGAGTGTGTATTTTGAGGTAGGAAGCACAGAGTGCTTGGCATTTTCACATTTGTATTATTTAATTTCAACATTTCATAATTGGCAACATTTCTCTCTTTCATTAACAGAAAAGGTTGACTTGGCTTGATCGGAGTATGCTCAAGACAAACCAAAGAGCACTCTCATTTTTCAAGATTCTCTCAATTTTCAGGAGTGTTTAGTATTGGCATAACTAATCCTACTCAGATCAATCATTGTTTTTACTATTAACCTCTTAGGGAGAAGGGCTGGGCCAAGCAAAGCACTCCAGACAATCTCATTCTTAAAACATCGAGCTCTATGATTTGTGACTGTAATAAGGAAAAGCAGCCAGACCTTGAAGTGACATTACGTGCACTCTCAGACAACTGCCGCAGTTTCAAATGTCACATGGATGGGTGCTTCCTAAAATCAAATTCAATAGTCATTGAAGGTCTGTAAGAGTGACAGTTAGAAAGCAAAAAGTGCACTATTAGGACTTAAATGAACTGATTTGGTGAAGATTATGATACGCAAGGAGGACGGAATGCTAGGACTAATGCTAGCATCTAAGCAGTAGTGTAGCTAGCTACAAAGGGAGTGTGGTAAGTATTGTAAGTATCACAATGTGCCGTGTAAACGATCCATTCCATTAACAATCAAAGCAATTCTGGGCAGTGATAGCAATGCACTGAACCAATCAGTGACTGTCTGTGTGTGCCATTGCTGCCCAGAATGATCCTGATGGCAAGTTGGAATGGCCCCTTACATGGTGTGTTGCAGTATCTGCAATACTTACTGCACCAACCCTGTAACTGTGCTACTGCATCTAAGAGCTACGCTAGGGCCATCTCGCTTCTATTAAATAATACGAAAGAGCCAATATTATCCTTGCTTTTTTTGTTACATTTTTGTTACAACCCACTCCCTCCCATCGGCGCGTTAGCACGCCATTTTTTTTGCATTTTGAAACATGTACAGGGCCCCCCCCTCTCAGGTAAATATGTGTTTGGAACCATGTCAAAGTGTGTTCCCATATACCTGATCTGAAAATGGGGCTTTTGACCGCCAATGGGAGGGAAAGCGTAATTTTTACTGTGCACTATGGCGCGCTGTCCATGGTGCTTCAAATCAATTTCTATGGAAATATTGAAAAAAGCTACCTTTACGCCTGAAAATCTTTAAAAAACACATTGTTCACTGAGCACACAGCTTGCTTACTTCAGGAATTTGCAGAAGGGGGCCCTAGAGTGCAAATCCTGAAGTAAGAAGTTCATTCTTGCAAAACTGAATTTTTAGCATAGCTTTGACTGCTGCTAGGCTAAATTACGTGTTTTGCAGGCTTCTAACAGGCTGCTACTTGTAATGTACCCCCTGTAATGAGCTGGAGACAGAATTCTTCTGGACTTTCCTTGACCCTTCAAGATAAACATCTTGAAAAAAAAACCCTATTTTTTTCATAGAGCTGGTTTCTGCAGCTTGCAGCTTGCAATATACTGATATAAGGCAAACCTGAGTTCACTTTTTGAGGTTCCCTCCCACCCCAGCCCTAGAACAAGCTGAGAAAAGTTTGAAGAAAAAAAGTATCTTTCTCATTTATTTGTCTTCTCAATGAGAAGCACCTAACCATTCTGCTCCCACAGTACAGAGGCAAGAAATAACCTTTCATAAACCCTTTAGTTGCTGGAAGGATGATTCCTATGTGAAACATAGCAAAGCCATCAATCCCATTTCCCATCCCACTATGAGATGGAAACATGACTCTTCAGTAGCTATTGGACTGTGTCCAGGTGCTGATTTGGAAGAATATTATTTGAATCTTATTCTGTGTTCTTGCACCATTGACAAGACTGATTGTCAGTAAGAGTGGTCACCTGATTTTCTAAATGGCTTGCAAATTCTCAGTGATTAGAGGAGTGAATAGGAGAGCTTAATCTAGATTTTTTTTTGTCCCTAAAGATGTTATCCGTGGTAATTGTCCTAAATAGCTTTGGGAAGGGTAAACTATAGGAGAGCATTATGCAGATTTCTGCCCATTGTAATTGTAATTGTCCTCACCTAGCTAATCTCATCACCTAGCTGGTAATCTCATCACCTAGCTGAATGCCTGTCTTCAAAATAGACCATCAGGGCCACTCAGGTAAACACACCCACTCTAGAAATTAGTAAGAGATTCTCACCTACAGCTACAAGTGTGATAATGAAATGTGAATATCTACCTAAACAAATGCACTTGGGGAAAAAGGAGAAGGAATATTCTTTTTTTCTTTATTTGACATTTAATATTTTGTTTTCCATTTCTCCAAGGACTTCAGAGTTGTGTAGACAATCCTTCCCTCAGCGACCCTGTGAGGTTGGTGAGGCAGGTCATTATTGATCTGAAGTTCATACAGCCTTATGATATTTGATCTTGGAGTTGCCTTCCAATGTTTTGTGTCAGCTGTCTAATGTTTTGTGGAGGAGAGTATAAAAAACATAATTTATTCACAGTCTCTGAACTTACCTGCAACCTGCAAAAACTAAAGGCAAGACATATCAGAACATTAGAAATAACACAACACAAATGTTAGGAGATACGTGTTTCCTCTATGTTTTCACCTAACTTGTCCCCCAAAGTAAAAAGATAATTAGCCTACAAAGAAACACAGTTTGAATGGAAGTAAATGTGTGAAGTCCCATCGGTGCGTTTGCCTGCCAACTATTTAAAAAATTATTACAGGTGCTTAAAGTTGACTCAGTGAGAAAGGTTAGCCCCTGCCCTAACACAGAAAGACAAAATGGCAACTTTCACTTCAGATTTGGGGGGCCCCAATCAGATTCAGAAATGGCCCCCCATAAAACAAAAAAAAACCCAAAATTCTGCCCCTGTGTCTTAAATGATGACATGGGTGGACAGTCAAAACAACTGTACCTCTAAAAAGGTCTATCCTTACACTGTTTACAGTGCAAGTTTCAGGTCATTTGGTGGAGCCACTTTTTGAAAATCTCTAAATCATAAATTGGCGGTCAAACGCACCGATGGGAGGAAACAGGTTTTAACAAAGTCTAACTTATATTGATCTCCTGAAAATATGTGAATGACATGAGGTTTGGGCACCAGCATCTTGGCTCTCATGAGATTTTGTCAGATCCAATCAATCAATCAATCAATCAATCAATCAGGGCACAATCCTAAACTGGAGTTAGGCTGGCACAGTTAAGGCCAGCAATGTTTGGCACAAGGGATACCGTAACATATGTTTGGACCACTCTTGGCATCAGGGAGGCCAGCACACATAAGTGCACCATCCTCCTGGACTCTGAGAGTGGTCCAAATGTGCTTTACAGTGGCTCTTGTGCCGGCCAAACTTTACTGGCCTAACTGTGCCAGTCTAACTCTCACTCAGTCAAACAGTATTTATATACCACTTTTCAACAAGAAGTTCACAATGTGATTTACAGGCAAAAAAAATAAAATTAAATGACTCCCTGTCCCGTCATGGCGGTATCCAGCAGAACAAATAGAAGGAGCCACCGGGAACACCCTGCAATGCCTTTGTGTGTGTGCCACAACACCCTAAGGTAGGCAGGGGTGTCAAACATATGGGCTGTGGGCCGGATACAGCCTACAGAACTGCTTCGAGTGACCTGAAAATTTCATGACTGACCCCCTCACCCCACCCCATGACCAGAGCTCTGCTTTGGTCAGGTCCATAGGGTGTTCTGAGGGCCAAGGGGCTGCATTCACAGTGGGCAGGGGGGGAGGCCCTTCAACTTGGTTGACCCTTGCCAGGCCTACTGGCCCTCCACCCCTCTGGGGTGAAGTGAGTTTGACACCCTTGCTTTAAGGGGTTGAGATACACACTTTGGGAATCCCTGCCATAAGGAAATGGGGAGAAACCTTAAGAAACCCCAACCATTTGGTTTCAGAGCCTGATGTTCTTTGTTCCTTGTTCTTTTTTTCTCTGCTTGGTTCATTGTTTCTTCAGTCCATTCATATACTTGCTGCTCGTAGATCATGGGCAGCGCAATCCTAGCATTGCCATAGCGTCAGTGCAACGTCATTGCGCCGATGCTATGGCATTAGCACCCCCGTATCAGCGCTCAAGCGCTCAAGCCAACGCTACGAGTAGTGTCGGCTTGAGAGTGCTGATGGAGAGCCTCTCTTGCACCGTCTGAAGCTGATTGGCACGAGGGAGGCCCAGGGATTGGTGGGAGGGAGGGAGGCGGGGGACGGGACTTGGGCAGGACATGGGCAGGCTTGGGAGGTGGCCATACAACTGCATCCTAATCCCATCTGCAAGGCTGCAAAGCCCCAATTCGGGCCACACAGTCTCCTCAGATCTGTGCCTGCTCTTTAGTGGGTGCAAATCAAAGGAGCACATAGAGGATGCAACGTTGTATATGGCGCTGCCAAGTCAGCCTCACCATTCCGGCACTGCATAGGATTGTACCCTAAGTCATTAGTGCTACAGTAAATCACCCCCCCACTCCAGTCTCCCCCCAGGCCAACTGGGTTACCCCAGATAGCAACCCTGGGATAAATGTGCTGGTCCTCATCATAGCTAGTATATTTTAGAGAACTAAATATGAGGAGCACTAAATTCATTTTCAAATCCTTGTAAAGGAGCAGAGTATCAGCAGATTTGCATGATGTTTTGTTTGAATTTCATGAAAGATGCGCACATACAGGACTCATTATGAACTGGGGAATGTACTTTTGTCTCCACCTCACAGTCATGTAAAATTTTTTAATTACTTTGCCCATTTCAATATAGTTTTATGACATTCTTGAGACCATATTTGCATCCTCAGTGGCTAATGCACCACTTGATCATGTTATACAGATGGCTCAAGGTAATTTTTTATGAATAGCTGAGTTGAGCATATTATGAAATGGGTACAGGTTCGAATCCTGTAGAGACATTGCTTTCATTAAAACTCCCATTATTAATATCTACCTTCTTGTTAGGCTATGGATAAATGAATTCTCTTTCTTTGAAATTATTTCTCTTATTTTTATATGGTTGCTGCATTTATGGTTGATGAGTGGGGATAGTGGAAACATTTGGGAAGGCATGGAAATAACAATGAAGTCACTTTTTATATACTAGAAAAGCTGATTATTTTTATGTTAATTATGGGTGAATAATGAGAGAGAGGGAGGGAGGGAGGGAGGGAGGGGGAGAGAGATTAACACTACTTTTCTGCTTGTCTAACAAAGTTTTAGTTTCTGTGTAATTAAGGGCGCAATCATCACCTGGAGTTAGGCCAGCACAGTTAAGCCAGCAAAGTTTGGCCAGCACAAACAACACTGTAAAGTGCATTTGGATCACTCTCGGGCGCGTAAAGGCCAGCACACAAATGTGCACCATCCTCCCTGACACCAGAATGGTCCAAATGCGCTTTACGGTGGCCCTTGTGCTAGCCAAACTTTGCTGGCCTAACTGTGCCAGCTTAATTTCAAGATAGGATTGCTCCAGTGGTGTCATCTAAATGATTTAAGAACAGGTACTCACTTTTGATTGGCACGTGTTGGGACCCGCCCACCGGAAGTGACGTCATAAGCCAGAAGTGATGTTGTGGCAGGAAGTGACATGAAAAAAGCCCTTTTTGAGGCCTCAGAGGATTTTAAACTGACCCAACAGTTGCAACAGTATTCCACAGCACCCCCAGAACATGTTAAGGAGGCCTGGCATCATGTTAAAACCCCAGAGCAACTCATTTTTCAGTGGCAAGGAAAGGAAAGGCTCCGCTCGCTGCCTGCCTGCCTGCCTGCCTGGCTCTGAGAACATGCAGGCAACTCAAACATGCAGGAAATTCAAACGTTGCAGGGGGCGGAGTCGACGAGTGGGCGGGCGAATGGGCGGGGCCAGCTGTAATCCTAGAAACCGGTACTCGCGTACCCCCGCGTACCCCCTGCATAACATCACTGGATTGCTCCCTAAAAGGTGGTTGTGCTTTTTCAGTGATAACGAAATAAAGAGCACAATCTTTGACAGAAAGCAAGATTAGGACAAAATATTACGTAAAAGCACTGAACTAAAAACAAAAATAACAACAATAAATCCTCACGTGAAAATTCAAACTGTTAACGCTCACAAAAGGAATATAGCAAGGGTCTGCAGCTTCCAAGATGGCTTCTCCCATCTTTCCGTGACCCACCTGACGTCAGGTTGAATAACACTGCCATAGATCAGGAAAAAAAAAATTACTGTAAAAAAAGAAAAAAAGCATTTCCAGAGTATGCCTTAATTGATGCTCACTACTTAATGGCTGTCTAGTTTATTGGAGTCTGACCATTAGTCCTAATTATTGATTATTAATGGAAATGTGTTAGAGCAGCAGCAACTCCAGAAGCATTGCAAAACTGACCTTCTGGAACACTTCCCTCTAAAATGTATTGCTACACTGTTGCAACACTATTTAGTATCAGGCATTGAGTAATATCTGCTTATGACCATTTTTTAAAATACTGCTAATGGGAATCATCGTTAACTGCTGCCCTTTCCTTTGGATTGCAAATTATATATTTTGTAATTGATTACTTTGTGGACATGTGCATTGATACAGTGTAGTGTGTAATTATCTCATGATTGTGAGGGAGGAAGGGAGAGTTTGCTATGTGTGGTTCTTGAATTTTATTTAGATACACAGTAAAATGTAAGCATGCTTCCATTGTAAAGTGCATGGAATCCAACTCTATGAATTATATGAAAATATGCTTCCTTTGGTCATACAAGTGATTATTTCATGATTTGATGTTATGTAGAGCAGTGGTTCTCAAACTTTTTAGCATCGGGACCTACTTTTTAAAATGGCACTTGTGTCAGGACCCAGCAGAAGTGATGTCAATAATCTGGAAGGGACATCATAGCCAGAAGTGACATCATCAAGCTGGAAGTGCCATCATAGTGACGTAATCAAATGACACTCCTGGAATGCAAACTGGCATTCTTGGACTGCAGCAATTGCACAACCAGGAAACATCCCTGACAGAAAGCAAGATGAGGACAAGATATGATGTCAAAGCAATGAAGTAAAAACAAAATTTTAAAAAACACAGTCACTTGAAAATTCAAACTGTTAATTTCACAAAAGGAATATAGCAAGGATAAGGTCTGCAGCTTCCAAGACGGCTATTCCCAGCTTTCCGTGACCCACCTGACATCCAAGTGGTTCCCAACCCACAGTTTGAGAAACACTGATCTAGATCTGAGCCAAAACATCACTGAACTTTTGCCTTTAAAGAGGACTCCTGGGATAAGAAAGCTTTCAGGAAAATATCACCCCCTCACATTTTTGAGACTGCTACCTATTTTTTGCATGGTAGCCATGGTAGAGATGACTATTGCCTTGGATGTGAACCTGGTGCCCCACAAAAAATGTTTCCAGTAGGGCCTTGCAGCTCCTAAAGCCAGCCCTGCTCACATTGGTATAAAGAGCTGCTAAAGGTTTGGCAGGGCAGTGGCATAGCTAAATAGGTGCAGCGGGTAGTAGCTACACCGGGCAGCAGGCTGCACGGGGGCACCAGTCTAGCCTCCCACCCTTTTGCACCTCTCTCTGCCATGACAAGAGGCTTGCCTGTAATGAGCTGCCAGCAGGAGGGACATGCTGCTGGGGAGGAGGTGGGTTCCTCTCATTCAGTGGCGTACGGAGAGGATCGGGGCCGTGGATCACGCCCATGGCAGGGCGATGAAACCGCACCCCGGCACGTTGCCCCGCCCCCATGCACCGCCCCGCCACCCCTCCCTGCGCCTGGAAGAGCTCCATTTCAGAGCACTACAGGCGCCGGGGGGTGGGGTGGGCGGTCCAAAAGGTGCGCCGATTCCTCTTCACTCTGCCGCCTCTGTGCTGCCGGCGCCCCCCCCCCCGCTGCCAGCGCCCATGTGTTCCGCACCCCTGGCTACACCCTCCCTCCGCCCCTGCTCTCATTTTTCACCATTTTGAAAGCCTGGGAGTTATGTCACTTTTGGAAGCCAGTTGTGATTCCCCTTCTGTTGCATCATTTTGCCCATGGCACCAGCTGACACTTTCATTAGTTATGCCACTGAGGCAGGGATTTAAAAAAAAAATCAAAGGAAAGGCATCAACCAGCTGCATGGATAAGTTAAAAAACATTACTTTCCTCCAGATTCCAACAACCCCAGTGTTTGTGAGTTGAATGGCCTACTGAGCAAACACAGGAGGAGCATCATTCTGCTCCTTGTATGTACACTGGGACTTAAATAGATCATCTTGTTTAAACCTTTACACTCTGAAACCTAAACATCTGTCTTCCTTCTCCCCCCTAGTATAGCTTGATCCTGAGATTTCAGGTCAGGGCTGGACTTTCTTGTTCTTCTTCGTCGGATGTACTCCCTTAGAATCTGAGTTTAGAGCAAATCTGGATTCAGGGCGGTGTGCGCCTGCCCTGGCCTTTCAATGTTGGTAGAATCCATTTGACCATGTGGAGTTGACTTTGTTAGTCCCTGATTTAGAAGAGATTATTGCCGCTGAACTCAATATCTGGGCTTGCCATTGCACTTGGAGAGGCACAAAACAGCTCTCATTGCAGCTTCGTTAGTGTCATTGGAACATATCCACAGTAGTAGAGATGATAATCACATTTTTTTTTAAAAAAAAAAAATGCTATTCAATCTTCACCACCGCTGGCACAGCCAGATTGCACAGCCAACGCTGCATTCAGCACTGGGAATGAGCAAGCTGGGGGGTCTCCTTGGAGTAAAGGTAAATTCATCTCCTTACCCTGGGTAAAGCCCCAGTCTGCACAATGGGAATACTTGAATGTGCTCCTGCAAAACTGGTGCAAGTCTTGTTGCGCTTTCAAGCCTGGTAGGGGGAATAGGATTCAGCATGCACCAGCACTGCTGATCCTGCACCCCCTCCTGGGCCCAATCTAAACCCATCTCTGTCCTTCCCCACCCCACTCTCCCTGCTCTCTCCTCGCCCCTGAACTGACCAGCAGGTGCTTACCTGCTCCACGGACTGGTGCTCTGTCTTGGATACAGTGGGATGGTGCCGGCTTCCTCACCAGTGCAGCATACTTGCCAGGTGTTGCGACATGCTCTACGGCACATGGGTGACCCTACACTGGCTCAGTGGCCACTGCACCAGCGTACAGGGTGGATAGGATTGCGCTGTGAGTAAGTCAACTTTCTTACCTTAAAAGAAAAAAAAAAGCACACATAAGTCAATCCTGATTATCTGCTAGGATTCAGTTCCTGGAAATCCAGATAACCAACTTTTGATCCTATGGGATCCATGGGGTTAGGTGCAAGGGATACCTGATCTGCCTTCAGAAGAATCCAGCAGAGACCCTCAGGAGGCCAGCAGAGTGCAACAGGAAGTGCCCAAACATCTCTGACTGCTGCAGAGACCTCCCAGAGGCTGCAGGGACCTTCAGAATGGCACCAGCAACCAGCATGGACCCCTTAAACATGGCTGGCCGATGCTACTGCTGGCCATTTTAAAGGGGTCAGCACTGGTCACAGGTGCCATTCTGAAGGTCCCTGCAGCCTCCTCTGCATAGTGGATAATCAGGGCAGAGGGGCAGGTAATGAGGTAAGTAGCCCCTTGCCAGTAATTCTCCACCTGGTAGATAACTGAATTCACAGGAAGCGAGGTCGCATAGAAAGAGGATTGACTGTAGTTATCCATGGCTATTTTCTTCATATATTTACTAGAATTTCTAGACTTTTGACCAAGAGTGAATAATTATGAATCCTGAAAGTCTAAAAAGTCACAGTTGCAGTGGCCCTGGTAGTCTGCTCCTTGAGTTGGTCTGTCTTGGTCAAACGTGATCTCACAGCTTGCTCCTGTGATCTGGAATATGGGTAAATAGCCAAACTCCATAGTTTCTGAGTCCTGCACTCAGTGCCCAGCATAGAGCACTTCAGAACCAGAAGCTTACAGAACTGCAATAATTAACTGCAATCAGTAAGTTAAATGTATATACCTATAAGCATCTGCTTTCCCTTTCCTCTTCCTAAACGTCCCAATCATCACTGGATCTCCTCGGACCTGCGCCAGCTTTTTGTAGCTGGCGCAAGTTTAAGAAGGCAAATAGGGCATGTTAGCTGCTACCAGAGGACACAGTCTCCACTGCAGGTAGCCCACGTAGGGTGCGACCCCTTCTTACCTCTGTCAGGCCTCATACCCTCCCAAATCCACCCCAGTCCATCTTCCCCCGCCCTGCCCCGCCCTGCCCTGCCCTCCCCGTTGATTCACCTTCCTCAGTGAGCACTCCTTTCCCTGCAGTTGTGCGTGGAGCTGCTCCTGCCTCTTCAGTGGCAGTCCAGGTGGCTCTGCATGCTTCCAGAGCACTGTTTACAATGGCTGTAAAACATCTACCGCTGCCGGAACCCTCATCTACCTATTGGGCAGTAGATCCCAATAGGATTGGACTGCTAGCTCTGTAGTAGCAATCCAGGGTTTCAGATAAGGTCCTTTCCCACCCCATTCCTACCTGGAGATGTCAAGTCAATCCATGCCTGGATTAAACTGGGAAACATCTGCATGTGGAACATGCGTTCTACTCCTGAACTATGGCCCCATCCCTGCCGCATGACACTTCGCCACATTAACTGGAAACTGTGGAAAGTAATTCATGTTGGCCTCAATTGAACTGTCCTTCTGGAGAGTATGCTTCTGCTTGCAGCCTTCATCATCTTTAATTTTGGCTAAATGTCTCCAAATTCTCCAATGCCTAAGCCTGCTTAAGCATTTGGCAGCCTGAGTGTGTCTGAGAGTGTTTATTGCAATATCCAACTTATTTGTATAGCGTTTCCTTGTTGGTTGTTCTGCTATTTTTGGCCTCGCCTTCAGGGACCTTCTCTGAAGAATGCTATACAAGTGCTTGAATTGGATTAGATTGGATTTTCAATCATTCATTTATTCATACACTTGCTCATAACTGGCTGCATGGAGTTTCTTTAAGTCCATTTGTTTACAGCTATTTTATGGATAAGTAGCACTCTTGTAATCACTTTATTTGTAGATGTGGTGCAATTGCAATCTTGCCACAATGGGATCTGAATCTACAACTTCTTTCTCATCGTTCTGGTTACGTGCTTTCAGTCTTTCCTAGGGCTTGTTAAAAAAAATGTGTGGGTAGGGGTATCACCAGAAATCACCTGGTAATCTAAACCAAAAGGCAGTGTTATTCAAACTGTGGGTCGGGACCCATTTGGTGAGTCATGACCTGATGTCAGGTGGGCCGTGGAAAGCTGGGAGCAGCCATCTTGGAAACAGCAGACCTTACTCTCGCTATATTCCTTTTGTGAGTGTTTACAGTTTAAGTTTTTAAGGGAGTTTTTAAAAAATGGTTTTTAGTTCAGTGGTTTTACATAATATTTTGTCCTAATCTTGCTTTCTGTCAAAGATGTTCCATGGTTGCGCATTTGCTTCAGTCCAAGAATGTCAGTTTGCATTCTAGGAGTGTCATTTGATTGTGTACACTGACAGCACTTTCTGCTCAATTATGGCGCTTCCGGCTACGATATCACTTCCAGGTTAACGAGATCACTTCTGGTGGGTCTCAGCACAAATGCCATTCTAAAAAGTGGGTCCCGGTCGAAAAGGTTTGAGAACCACTGCTATAAGGCAATATTAGTGCCAGTATCTCTCCACTTGACTGCAGGAGCTCTGGGAAGCAGTGGACACTCAGATTCTTCCTTTGATACATGAAAACCTCAGTTTCCTGAACCAACACTATGGAATGAATGGAGGTTTGGCAACAATGGGCAGCCCAATCCTAAAGTGTACTGGTGCAGCCAGACTGCAAGGCTCACACTGCATCCTAAGCGGCCCTTGGGATAAGGGGATATTTCCCCCCTTACCTAGAGTAAAGCCCCAGCCACCTCTATAGGGCTTCTCAGATCTGTGCCAGCTATATAGCTCTGGCAAATCTGGGTAGCAGAAGGAGGAAAACTTGGAGGAAGGAGAGGAGGCTTGGACTATGCCTTGGCTTGGCAAACTTTGACTCTGACTTGGCTTGGTGGATTCTGACTACTGGCTTGTGGACTGACGAATGGTGATTGGTGTGTGGCTTCTAGGGCCAGAGGAGCTACCAAGAAGGTGGTGTCTACCTGTGTTTTGTTACCAAGAGGGCCATTACAGAGAGAAAGGGGAACTACTTAGCCTTAAGTGGCCATAACTCCCTCAGGAGGTTTGGGATTTGGGCACAACAGAGGCAGCAAGTTATGGGGCCGGTCTTGGGGTGGTGCTCCACATAATATTACACTAATACTACTGAGCGAGTGTCAGATTGAGGAGGCCTGTGTCAAGCTGCCCAGCCAGAGAAGGAACACAGGATATGGTGGCAGAAACTGCTGTTGTCTGTACCCCCTCGTAGGCTTAGTCTTCCCCTCCCCCATCCAGTTCTGCCCCTCCCTCGCCCGGAAAGAACTTGCCACCAAATGGTGGTGTAACTTACCGCTACCTGCTCTCAAGTGATGCCTTCCTGGTGCTGAGACGGGCAGCGCAATCCTAGAATGCCCCTCACATTGACGCAATATCATTGCATTGACACAAGGGGAGGAGCACCCATGTGCGGGTGCCAAGCAGCACCAGTCTGGCACTGTTTAGGATTGCGCCCTGAGACACTTTACCAAAATGAAACAAAAAAAATGTGAAAATGCACATTCAAAAAATGCCATTCTGTTAAATTGCAAAGCCCATTATGGTGCAGCTGCTGAACATTTTGGACAAGGTCTGCTCTCCTCTCTTTGAAAGGGCTTGGAAAATGCAGCTGACATCCAACGTGTCTTCTAGCGGGACCATTTGGATGCCAGAACAGTCAGTAAACATTTAAGCAAATAACAATCAAATACACTGGACCAAATTTGTCCCTGATACAAAGCCAGGCTTGCCATTGCAGCAAGCTTTGGAGTCGTTGGGGCCATTGGCTTTTTTTTATCACCATTCAGCACAATCATCTTCACCAAGACGCTATTCTGGGCAACCTTTTCGTGTTGCCAATCATCATCGGGTGATGATAGTTGCCATAAAAGAAAGAAGGCTTCTCTGTTCTCTTTAGGCAATACTCACCTTGGAGATAAGAGGAAAATGGGGAGAAATGCGGCTGTCACTCTTTTTCCAAATGGAGAACTGATTTTAGAAGAAACATCTGTTCCTGGTTAGCTTCATCTGCCAGGAGCTGGGTGGCATGCCAGGATTTATGTAACTTGTGTGCTCTGCCTTTGCAAATATCTCAGCATGTGTAGTATCAAAAAGCACGTGTTGCCTTACTGCTCTCTTGAGTGATGGAGGAATTCTTCCATGATTTGCCATTGACGTTTGCCTAACTGCAGGTTCCTGCGTCAGCCAGAATTTTCAGCACAAGAGCCTCACTGGATCAAGCCAAAGGCCCAGCTAGCCCAGCTTCCTGTATCTCTCAGTGGCCCACCAGAATCTCTATAGCTCGCAAACTGCTCAGAAATCTTCCTGCAAGCTTCCTCCAGTACGTAAGAAGAGCCCTGCTGGCTCAGGTCAAAGACCCACCTGGGTCACCTTCCTGGAACCCAGATGCTTCAAGGACCACCCATTGGTGAAGGTGAAACTTTCATTCTTGGAATAATAAGATATAGAGAACGGGACTCAAAATAAAAGTAATACAAAAAGTATTAATAATACTTTGTTATTAATAAAAGTAATTCTAGGCACAGTCCAAACAGACTGGCGCAGTGCCAGTCAGAGGCACTCTTCAGTCTTCTGGGGGCTCTCCTTCAAGTGCCACCTTTATCCCAAGTGAGAAGTTTGGCAGCATGGGAGTGAGCCATCTCTATGGTGGTGCCACAATTAAGGAATTCTCTTCCAGGGGAACTAAGAACATCCCCCTCCCTCATGGTCTTTTCATGGGGACTAAAAACATTTTTGTTCCATCTTGCATTTCGGTGATGTGTCGATGTCTATTGTCTGTCTGTAGTTATCGGCCCCTCCCGTTTTTCTGGAAAATTGTTTTATATAGCGTTCTACATCAGTGGTTCCCAAATTGTGGTTTGGGACACAAGAGTGGGTTGCAAGGCTATTTCAGGTGGGTCGCAAAGTACCTAGAGCAGCCATATTGAAAATATGGGAAGATGGGTCACGGGAAAGGGTTGTGAGGTTATTTTGCTTGTGTCAAGGTTGTAAATAAGCTTTTTTATTTTTTTATTTTTATAAGCATCACTTCCACAGGGTCCTGGATAGATTGTCATTCTAAAAAGTGGGTCCCAGTGCAAAAATGTTTGAGAACCACTGTTCTACATTGTTAGTTGCCTTGAGAATTTGCTCCTGCAAATAGAAAGGCGGGATACAAATCTTTAAAAGTAAATTAATAATAAAAAAACAGAAAAGGGAGTGTGAGTTGGGGAGAAGGTACACAGGGAAAGTTTGCCCAGGAAAACATGGGATTGCAAAATGAAGGATCTGATGATAGCAAGAAGGGAGAGAAGGAGAGTTTGGGAAGAAAAGGAAAAAATGGGACAGGCTCTTAAGGGTTAGGACACAGGAAGAGGTTGTGGCTTTCATTCTCTTTCATTCTTCATTTTCTGTAGTCTGATCCAAGTGGGCCCTAGATGCTGTGGGGCCCATTTGGAAACATGTTTTGTGGGGCCCGAGATTCACAGCCAAGATTTGTAGATTAGAGATAAAAAACAAAATTTGTTATTGACTTTATATCTCTAGGGTAGAAGGGAAAGCCGTCAACATGTGAGCTTGAAAAGTGCGTGTGAGTTCATAGGCCCCTGTTGGTGGTGTTTTAGGAGGATTTCCGACCACAGGCAAGGGGGGTTGGTTTAAATGACCTCATAGGACCCAACTCCATGATTCTAGGGATCAAAGAAACATTACTGACTTTTTTTCAGAAGAAAAAATGGTTGCTGTTCTCTCCAAAACCAGCAATGCGATGTTAGGTGTCCATCACAACGTGCTGTGTGTATTTGATAAGACCAGGATAGATTATCCTAGAGTGGGTCTCCCTTATGTCCAGGGTTATTGGCCCAATTGGCTTGAAGCTGGCCCTGGTTTCAGCCAAGGTGTGAGCATTAAACCACTTGAATTGCCAGCAATGGCATGGCTCATTCCTTCTGCCATACAATTCTTCTTAACCCATGTCCCAAGCCTTCATGTAGAATTTCTGGTGGTATTTAACTTTTCTGAAACAAAGGTGTTTAGAAGATAATTGTATTTCAGTACTAGAGAACATCACAACAGAATAGCCAGAATCCTTGTAAAGCTCTTGACGTAAAACCATGTAGTATTCGTTTATTAATAAAAAAAGAAAGAAAAAGAATATCAGTGTACTGCAGCCTTTTCAATTATCAGTTTTTATGTTTAGGTACCCGCTGGCTACATTATCCCCACTCTCATTGAAACTGTCTGTTGCAAGTAATTCTCTCTGACAGTAGAGATACTTATCGGGTGCTAAGTAGGTTTGATCATTTGCTGACGCCCATGGTAATATCCCCTTCATGAAACCAAGCAGATGTTCCTGCTGTGTAAACCAAAAATAATATTGTAAACCATTTTCCCCATTTGACTCCCTATGAACAAATTTGCCCTCAGCCAAAACCTATGCAGGTATGACTCGAATCTCAGGAATAGAATAGATCTCAGGGATTTACACATTATAGTGTTCCAATATGGCTCCTCACCAGGAATAACTGGTCCAACAAATTCTTTGCTCCATTTCAGTCCCCGCATCTGTCAGTCCATGAAACCACTTAAACCTATATATTCATGTATAAGTCTAAAAATTTATGCCTCAAAATTGACCCTGAAGCCATGGATCGAATTACATATGGGTCAAAACTTCCAATGGGACAGCTACTATCTACTGAGACTCCCACTTTCCAATGGAATGGCTAGTTTCTAGGACGACTTGCCACTTTCTAGCACAACTCCCTAAGCAGATGGAATATTGTGTTTACATGCCACCTCAAAGAGAAGTGTCATTTTTTTTTCATTTTAGCACCTAAAAAGCAAAACACAGCTTAGATTAATAAAAACATTTCTATAGCACAACAAGATAAGTTTCCATGTATTTGAATTTCTAAAGCTCCCATTCTGCACTTACCTGAAAGTAAGTTCCACTGACTACAGTGGTAGTCAGAGTACTACCACTATTACTTCTGAATAAATATGCATTGGCTTGCCCTGCATGTCACTTTTTTCCCTTTAAAAGTGCCTGCAAGTACATTATAAGCACCACCAAACAGTTCACTGAATTATTAGTTCATAGCCATGGCACCAAAGCAGTGGTCTAAAATGCTTTTATGGTGCCTGACTGTGCTATGCAAGTGGCCCCTCCCCCCTTCCACTGGCGCCAGCTGAGGTAGTGAAGACAACATGGAGGAGATAGCGTTTTGCGCCCCTCGGGCTGTGCCACTGCACCAAAAGAAAGTGAGGGCTTTTGTTTGCAGTAGTGCAGACATTGCCACCCAGAATGGCTCTGATGGTGAGTGGGCTGCTTATATAGCACACTGGGGCACCTGCAGTACTTAGCTACACTACTACTCGTTTGGGCTGTGCATGGAGGCAAGCCTTGAAATGGAAAGACTTCAAGCTTGCTGTGATTCCCCCCTTTCCCCATTCAGCCACCTCCCTGCTCTTCCACCTGCTCCATGCCTGCCGTACCTACCACTTTTCTCTGCCTGCATTACCACCCACCTGTCTCTCTCTATCAAACAGCGCTGTTGCTTGCCACTGTCATGGGGTGGGCGGAGCCAAAGTTCCCTAGTGGAGCAAATGCAGTGCATAAGGAAGGTCTCCGGTTCAATTGCTGGCATCTCCAGGTAGGGCATTGGCAGAGCTGTGGAGGCAGAGCTGTGGGCATTGGCTCCTGGAGGGCCACTGCAAGTGATGGACTATTGAGACCAGTGATCTGACTCTGTATAAGACGGCCTCATATGATGTTGTCACATTTATAGGTGATCTCTGCTGCAGCAGGGAAACCACTTCAATAATGGGTCCCACACTGTACCAGTCATTTTTCACACACACACACACACACACACACACACACACACACACACACACAC